>JAFELO010000380.1:0-36416 GCA_017140195.1 Eumaeus atala | reverse complement strand
TGCGTGCGTGCGTGCGTGCGTGCGTGCGTGCGTGCGTGCGTGCGTGCGTGCGTGCGTGCGTGCGTGCGTGCGTGTGTGTTCTTCTATTTCTTCATACTAGAGGTCGATTAAGAACTCTGTTATGCAATTCTCAAGCTGATATATTGTCATAGTATATATGTAATGTATGTTGTTTTTAAAAAGGTATGATGATTGAAATGAGTATATCTTTTTTTGTTTGAATTTGGTGTTGCACTTGGGGAAGGAACAGATATTGGCATTTCTTCGTTTAGTTTTTGATTTTTATTATGAGTTAGTGTCCTGTATGTCCTGATTAGGCTATTCAATGTGTAAGTCTGACGGGTAGTAAAATTTTGTACAAGTTATGTGTTTCAAAGGTTGAGTGGCCTGACTTTTTGTTGGACATTACTTTTATTAGTGATCTGCTGCGCTCTTTCTAGGTAAATCCATTGTGTCTTTGCAGCTCCTCCATATATAGGTATACAATAACCGAATAATAAGGACCGATTGAACAAGTGCCTTGTGGGTGTAAATTAAAGTTTCTTGCTCGGCAAACAGGTCTTAGTTTTCCTAAAACCCATATGAATTTTTTGATGCGATCACAGACGCACTCTATGTGCTTAGTCCACCTAAGATGTTGGTCTATAACTATTTCTAGATATTTTACGTAATTGGTCCTATATAATACACGTACAAGTTGGCTGTGGCTATTTAAAAATGTGTGTTCTTAATTTAAAATTAACGCTAGGCTGCGAGTTTTTGATGATCGAGAATCGTATGTATTTTGTTTTGCTGACATTTATAGCTAATAAATTAGTTTTTAAATTATTGCAAACGCGAAATATAGCCTCTGTCGTTTCTTTATGTATTCATAGAAAACGAGGTCGGTATCGTCGGGGTAAGTATATATTTTACAATTTTGAACTTTCATATTGCACAAATCTTTAAAACCCAACGTGATGATATTATGTGAAAGAAGCACAAGCCGCCGTAAACTGACATCTGCAGTGTCACGTTTCGTGCGGTTTGTTAGTAGCCGGTAGCCTATTAGGGGCGGGAAGGAGGGTCGTTGCATCGGCATGGTAATTGTGTGGATGTTCATGGGCGTCGGTAGTCATAAAAAGTTACCGATTGCTCGTTTGTCCGCTTATTCTATTAAAAAATCGCCGTAACGTCAGATACGGTTGTCATACAGAAAAGCACTACCTCTATCTTTACTGTGCAGGTATCTGTATAACTGCAAAGCAGCCTAAAAGATTTATTCTTATTTATTATTGATTTTTTGTTTTCTTGTTTATTATTGATTTTACACATCGGTAGTTGTATTCTGTAATCAACGGTTACTCATGCTACACAAAAGCTAATCTGTCGTGGTTTGTGAGTTGTGACACAAGTTTAGCTCTGAAACGAACATGTTTCAACGAATACAAGATATGTGTGCATGTGATTTTACTTAGCATACACACAGATAGGACGCATCAAAATGAGACATGTTCAAACATTTTCGCTGCCCTAAGCTTTTCGTATACTTATCACTAACAAAACTGTAAACGTTGACGCACGCTTGACTTAATTGTGTGTTTGTTTAGTTTGTTTATATATAATTTATAAATTTTGATAATACAATAGAAGACCGTCTGACTGCCCTTGAACCGCATATCAGTCACCATCATCATCACCATCAGCGTCAGTCTTTGTCGAGAAAGATTATCATTATCAGGTCAGGTACCAAACGGTGGCCCATCACGATAAATTACAATACTAAATCAATGCATCAGAATGTAATCTGATAAATCACAATATTAAAGTGGCCATGAGGGGTCGGAACGACACTGTGACCGAGACCCTCATAATAATTACTTGCAGTGGACTAAAAAAAGAAAAAAAGATACTATAAACAAACTTGATAAATAAAATGGAACAACCTGGTAGCTATATTGAGAAATAATAAAAATATAGTAACAAAAGGTGCGGGCAAATAGCCTGTAGATGTATGGAATTATATAATTAAAAAAAATGCTATATCAATAGATAACAGAAAGTTTGTGTTACACGCGGTAATCAATAAAATTCTAAACATACGTAAGATAATGAATTAATGCTATAACAGCCGCGGCAAAATTACTTACTTACTACTAAAACGAAACTTAAACTTTGCTGGTTTGGGACGTAGGGTAAATGGACTATCTGACCCTGGATTTGTTTCAAATAGGTCCAGTCATTCTGGAGCGTTTAAACAAATAAGCTCTTCAAATTCCTATTATTAGTATAGATAATATTAAACAAGAACCTTAGTTATCTAGTTTCGGACCTCCATTCTGGTGGTCCAGTTTCGAAACCAGCTATATATGTACAATGAAGGAAAACGTCGTGAGGAAATCCGGATTCGTGTATTCGAAGTCGATGTAATCTAGGATTAGGCCTGATTTCCTTATGGGTTGCGGACGTCAGATGTCAGTTGCTCTGTGTAAAATCTGGCGCCTTCGTAGAAAACTAGATTAGGTGGCCGATCTCTATATCATCCGATATAGACACGGAAGAATTATTAAACAAGAAAGTGTGACGTGAACTAAGTTTGGAAACGAATGGACAAAATAATCCTACGATATTGATATAAATTATTAATACTTAGTTCTTTGGGTAAGAAAAACTTTACGTTGACTGTATATCCTTTTTTGCGTCTGTCGCTAAATAGGATATACAGTTTTACTTTACGCAACGATCGGAATTTTTTCCAGTTCATTCACCTTAGTATTTTGTATGATTTCTTTCTCCGCATCTCTGTAAGCGCAAATCAGGTCAACACATATACTGCACATTGGCGCTCGCAGACAAATTGGACTACGGCGCCCATTTCTATAGACACCTACTTGCCAACTGTGCAACATATGCACATACGCAGGATGCTCAGAAAGGTCCGTAGACACAAATACACTCTATATTCCTGCATTCCCCCATCCCGATGCCGGCAGTCCGTCACGTCACGAAGATACGTGCTCTCCGAGGCAGGGGAGTGTATCACCGCCAACTCCCTGACTTCGGACTGTTGTTATTAAATGAAAAGTGTAACAATCTTTTGGTCCGACTGGTGGATTCGAACCCGGAGCCTCACGTCTGCGTTTGTCTCGTCAGGGCCAACGGAAAATCACAAATCATACGACATGCGAATAGCTGTAATTTCACGCCGGTATCGTGTGAGCGATTATGTTAGAAGAATTCACTCTTGTCAAGGCCTGCAACTGGCGAGTACTACATATAACTGTAAAATGGCAATTAGCATGTCTTACGATCAGGTATTGTGGTAACAAGCATTTCTTTAATTCAAACGACCTGTACATTTAATTGACAAAATTACGTCGACGATAAATTTTTACTTCATGGACATTCCGCTTCGCGCACATTGCGGACATTCTGAAATACTAAAACAACCGATACAAGTACTATTTTGCTAGCAGCCCGTCCCGGCTTTGCATGGATATTTTGAAAAAGTGCCAAAACTTTAAAGATTTTTTTTTAAAGTATACATTTTAATTTCGGATTAAAAACATTACACGTAACTGTGACAAAAAATTCAATTTATGGCAGAACAACATCTATCGGGACATCTAGTTGTTAATAGCTGTGGCTAGATAGATAGCCTACTCGCCTTTGCTGGCATTATCGAAATTTTCATACTGATCTCTAACGTTTTAGAAAATATATTATAGCCTACCTTCATCAGAGATAATGTAGGATTCTAGTAGAAAAATATTTTTTCAAATCGGTCCTCTAGTTTCGGAGTCTATTCAATGCAAACAAACAATCAAGTGTTTCCTCTTTATAATATTAGTACAGATGATTATTATGTTATATTGTATTATTTATGTAGTTTATGAAATCATATGATTCTTAAGTAAATACTTACTAGCGTATGCAAATCTTCATGTATTTTATATACACCTACGCTATATCGAATAGTGCCGGAAAGATCGTGCCGGGATGTCGACAATTATATCTAACGGCCCTTTTTTAACGCATAGAAACCCCTCGGGTTCGGATCTTACTAGAACCGGCTAAAACCACACGGTGTTCTGTCTCGGTAGTCAGTGGCGAGGTGTCCTGGTAAAGGACGAACGCTGGATAACATCTGAGGGGTCTTCAGATGTTTTGATACTTCGAGTTTCTCTAGTATAACAACTATGTGAAATTTGTGGAAGACTCCTACCACAAGGACTCAAATTAAGAGCCTGTAACAATTGTTACTCACGTGATATAGTCAATGTGAGATTTACTAGTCATTATTAGTCACTGAGCAGCAACTGCACGTATTTACAAGCTGCTATCTCACACATCTCAAAACGCACAGTAGAGCGACGGAACCTCAATCTGAACTTGAACAAAAATAAAAAAAAATCATAGAATCATTATTTTTTAACACGAACAATATAAAATGTAGTTAATTACTTTAGTGCTGGCCGACTATAGACGTGGTGGGTTCTGGGAAGTCGACCTCCGTGCAGCAGCCGGTACAGAATAGGCGAGTGCCACGATACGTACCAGGGGACCTACGTTTTTGAATGAGTAAACTCGAAAACGGAAGTGAGCAAGTGAGTCCAAAGTAAGCGCCAAGTAACGGATAACTAGGTACCGGCCGTTCAAACTATTCAACAAACGACCAACCCTCTTGAAGGACCTGTGAAATCCTTCGTATTAATAGTATATTTAAAGCGAGTTACTAATTCTGCGAATTATGACTAACGTTAATAAAAAATAATGGTCAAAATCCGATCAATACTTTTAGAGAAGTACGTTTATCATACATTATTATTATTATTATTATTAGTTGCATTTGTGTCCCACTGCTGGGCAAAGGCCTATATACTCTATTTCCACACCTCTCTGTTTAGAGATAGATTGGGTCGAGCCTTTCGAAAGGAGCCTAGCTCAACTAGCATACATACATCTATAAAATTATGTATATTTGTTTAAAAGCTCTAATATAATTTGGAATTCTGATAATTTTACGGTTTAAATACATATAAAATGTTTAACATTTTTCAATCTCTTCTTAATTCGACACTTTATACAAGTACAGTCATGAGCAATAAATACGACATTTTGTTTCTAAACTTCCTACTCGTCTGGTCGTGCCAAAACTAACACTGTTTTCATCGTAATATAAACGATACAAAATCAATAAAAATTAAACACTACTAATGTCATATTTGTGTATCCATAATAGTTTTAAAAACATGTATATATTACGTAGTATCATAGTAATGTGTACAATTACAAAATAGCAATTTAAATCAAATTGAGCTCGGAAAGCATGTAAACAGTTTCGAAAATATGTAAACAATTACAATCAGCTTGTGTTATTCTGTATATGTAATATGTGTTATAAAGGTGAATTTTTTTTTTATTTTTAATTGTAACACTAATTATGCCCAGACTATTATTACGATACTCCGTGCTGTATACATGTTTTCATTATCTTACGTATGTTTAGAATTTTATTGATTACCGCGTGTAACACAAACTTTCTGTTATCTATTGATTTAGCATTTTTTTTAATTATATAATTCCATACATCTACAGGCTATTTGCCCGCACCTTTTGTTACTATATTTTTATTATTTCTCAATATAGCTACCAGGTTGTTCCATTTTATTTATCAAGTTTGTTTATAGTATCTTTTTTTCTTTTTTTAGTCCACTGCAAGTAATTATTATGAGGGTCTCGGTCACAGTGTCGTTCCGACCCCTCATGGCCACTTTAATATTGTGATTTATCAGATTACATTCTGATGCATTGATTTAGTATTGTAATTTATCGTGATGGGCCACCGTTTGGTACCTGACCTGATAATGATAATCTTTCTCGACAAAGACTGACGCTGATGGTGATGATGATGGTGACTGATATGCGGTTCAAGGGCAGTCAGACGGTCTTGTATTGTATTATCAAAATTTATAAATTATATATAAACAAACTAAACAAACACACAATTAAGTCAAGCGTGCGTCAACGTTTACAGTTTTGTTAGTGATAAGTATACGAAAAGCTTAGTGCAGCGAAAATGTTTGAACATGTTTCATGTTAGAGCTTTTCTGTATGACAACCGTATCGTGCTGACGTTACGGCGAGATTTTTTTAATAGAATAAGCGGACAAACGAGCAATCGGTAACTTTTTATGACTACCGGCGCCCATGAACATCCACACAATTACCATGCCGATGCAACGACCCTCCTTCCCGCCCCCCAATAGGCTACCGGCTACTAACAAACCGCACGAAACGTGACACTGCAGATGTCAGTTTACGGCGGCTTGTGCTTCTTTCACATAACATCATCACGTTGGGTTTGCCGCCGCTTCACGCCGGTGTATGGCGTATGGAAATACAGATGCCTGTTGGAGTGGGTAATGCACCTGTGTAACCTCGGGTTGTTCGAATTTTTAATGGACACCCACAGCCACTGCGAGGATTCTGATTATGTCGCTCCTGCAATGAAAATATATTTTATATTCTAGGGAAACAAACGAGGAATTGGTGCCTTTTTTAGACGCGGTAGTCAAAAAAGGGACCAATTCCTCATTCGTTGAGGTGATGGTGACTGATATGCGGTTCAAGGGCAGCCAGACGTTCCTGTATTGCCTTTTTTAGACTACCAACGCCCATATACATCTGCATAATTACTATGCCGATGTGTTTCCCTCCTTTCCTCCACCCCCTCTAATGACCCTTGATAAAACGTCCTAACACGCCAATCCCTAACACTTTACTTGCGGATGTAGTTATAATTAGCTATAGCACTGCCTATTAATAATCCTTTGCCACTTTCATGTTTGTAAGAAGGTTTAAAATATGGAAGAGGTAAGGCATGTCAGGATCGTGAATGTGGCGATTGGTTCTCTCTACCTGCCCCGTTAGGGAATTGGCGTGAAGATGTTCTTACTTACACTAACTCTTAAAATTTATTTGATCATTGAGTTTTATTCCGGAACTATGTCTCAAGTTTTCCTGTTGTGATCATTCGCGTTTGCTTTGTCTATGTATGGTCATATTAGCGGTAAGTATTTAAAATGTTTCGTTGGAATTCTGATAATATCATTTACAGTACATATTTATCATAGACTCGCGACCCGTCTGGCTTCGCTCGTGAATAACGACGGTCGGATTGTTACTTTAACAAATTATACACTGATACCTTTCTCTGGACGCTCTCACCATTGGTGAACACCGCACGAATATTCATTCAATAGATTTTGAGAAAATCGATCACATACGGACTCCCATACTACCCCATAATGTTAGGCAGTAAGTTAAGAGCTGTATTACAGCTGAATCCGGCTGGCATGAGGTAGACTATATTTCGCCACAAATGTGAGGCTCCGTGAGGGTTGAGTATTCGAGTCCCAGGTCGGACCAAAAAAAAGGGTTATTGGGATTTTTCAATTAATTGTAACATTTCGGAGATAGAGAGTTGCCTCGGAGAGCACTTTAAGTGATCTGATTCCTCCTCCCTGATTTCTCTCCGGTGCTGCCGGATTACTGTCCCATCCCAATAGTAGAATACGGGAACAGAGAGTGCACTTGTGTCTGCAAATGCTTGTGCACTATAATATGTCCTGCGCAGATGGCTCTTGTCATTAGAGATCACAAGGTTTCCAGGGTTTGCCCCCAAATCACAGGGTTTTCTCCCAAATGTGTGTAAGCACATAACTCCAGTATAACTAACTGGATGGAATTTCATAATTATTTTATCTTTGTATTCGATATTGCATGGCCAAGGTTCGTATGTAACAGTATGGTTGGAATATTATACCCTTGTACGTAAAACATTAAAATGAGCTAGCAGGTTCGACAGTTCGGCCACATAACGTTACACGTCACCATGCTTGGTGCCATGCATTACTAACTAAGCCACCCAGTTTCAATTGCAGACGAAACCACGTGCAAGATTTAGTCATATTTCCATAGTTTGCGTGTTACTTTCTTCATTACAAAGTGCGTTCAATAGTTCTGACGCGATTGAGCAATAAAAATCCAAACTATCGCATTTAAAATATCTACTTATTATATAAAAGTACTTATTATAAAATAGTTCCAAGAGCCCGAAATCTGTATGTGATCAATTTTCTCAAAATCTACTGAAAGGTTTTGACGTGGTTTTCACCCACGGATAGAGCGATTCCAAGGGAAAGTTTTGGTTCCTGTTTTTCACGACGTTAGTTAGGTTAGTAAAATAAAGCTAGCGAACAATTTTGAACTTTGACCACCCTCAACAGTAAATAGGTTAATGAAAAATATGTACGACTTATAAACTTAGATTTGGTACCGTAAATTAATATGTTCTTAATATCGTCTAACGAAAATAAATTGGATATGAAAAAAAAAAATTTGAACTGTTAATGTACAATTTGTGGCGTTTATAAAATATTTTATAAATACCGCGAACATTTCATATCTTCATTTTACCTTATTTCTGGTAAAATATGTATTAGAAATATTTTAATATTAAGTTTGTATGATGCGTAATATTTACATTTAAATGTATGCATTATACATGTCGTAATCGTATTGTTAAAATTGCCGTATTACATTATGACTAGCCAAAAACACGGTCGCTTTGCTTTGCGGCGGGTCAACGATTGTTGGATTGTCATTGTGAGATGTTCCTTAACATCTGGCGACTGACGTTTAGCCTAATTGATTTCAGGCAGTAATAGTGATCGATACAAGTGTTGAATTCGGCGGCGGCTGGGTCGCTAGCGCGGCTCAGTGATAACGGCGCACCCGTAAGGGCAGACACCCACACCGCGCCTAATGATCCACAACTAGCCAAAGGACAATTACTACTAACTACGCAAGGGAGTAGCCGTTGCTCTGGCAGGGGACCCCCCTTTGGGAACTAGTAGCGGAGGTGCACTTTTTTCTAGCGCAGAGGAGTGCTTTGGGTGAGCGGCCCCGCACACGATGAAATTCAAAGAGTTCGCCGGCAAGGGCAAGTAGCCTTAATACGGTCTGGAAATAGCTCCGGAACGGCGTGCGCACTGTTCCTGCGCTCCACCCAGCTCCTCCACCCTCTCGAACGTGGGATGCTCAGAAAGCGGAAGCTATACCTTCCGCCAGACAGTCGTCACCGAACATGGCTGCTTCGGTGAGTACTTGTATCGAAGGGGTCTGAGAGAGCTGGATCCCATCGTTCATCCTCAGCACGCCCTCGAGGTATGCCGTACGTGGTCCTTGCAGCGTCATGAGCTGCACACGATACTCCGAAGGGAGGACCTTTTGCTGTCGACCTTCTCCCATTCGATGCTGATGAGAGCGATGTGTCCTGGGCAGCTGACAAAGAGACACAGGATGATAGCAGGGGATACAGGATGGGGACCTGACCCTGTGGCTGACGCCTAAAGCTACGTCGCTGTCGGGGTCGTTTTAACAGCCGGAACGATCCCCTCTATGTCGAAGATCGGTCCTTCTCTGCCGGCCAGTCGCTGGAGTGTCCTGTAGCCGTCAGACACGGAGCACTCCAGCACAGCGGCTGGTGGCTCTCGCGGTGGTTTTTAGTCGGTAGTGGCGAACGCGACACTCCCTACCGTTTCACCCAGAGCCGGTTGGACAGTGCATAAAGGCATTTTCCCTGCGTAAGAAAAAAGTATTAAATTAGCCAAATGTTTTGACTTCAAAAAAAAAAAATATCTTGAATAAAAATATCCTCGAATCTAAAATCAGGTATATGCTTTTTTTATTTCGATGACACTGCTGTTGTCATGTCGAGCCGTGAGTTTTGAAATTGGCAACTTAAACCTATCAACCTATCATAGAGGCGGATAAAGAACCACTTATAAAATATACCTAATCTTGCCATAAATATTGTAACAAAGAAAAAAAAAAACGCAAATAACATTTAATACTTTTACAGCGTGTTAGATTAACACACAAACATAAAACAATTAAAAATATAAAAGCTCATTCGAAGTGGTCTCCATTGGCTGCAATCAGTGAATCAGTAATAAATAGAAATATATAGAACATAGAAAAACTTTATTTAAGAATTTCATGTACACTACTTTACATTTTTTTTTTTCAAACCTTAATTAAATTGAAAAACAAAAAATAATAATATATACATACATCCAACCTGTAACACATAACATACACCTTTATCAGATACACATACACAACAATAACGACAATAGTTTTTTTGATTAATTTTCAGACGTTATTACCAAGAAAAAACGCACAACAGTTTAACACAACTCTTAAAAAGGAAACACTTTAAAACATATGTTCTCCTTGTATACCTTAAGTAGCCGAACAACTCGAAAGTATGGTGCAGAAACTTGACTTTTTTTTTTCCAATCCGTGAATTTCCTAACAGAAACTATCCAGTAAGTACAAGTAAGATAAAGATTCGGCTAGGTGATAAATATGTTCTCTTTATATGCTTTAAGTAACCCAGTAAATTGAAAAAAGTGTGTCACGTTTCTGCACCGTACTTTTGAGTTGTTCGGTCAGTTACTTACTCTCGTGTTAGTTGTTATAATAATGCTTTTGTATTACATGTAACATCGAAAAAACTGACTTTCAAACCTAAAACAGCATGGATTTTCCCCGGTACAGTCGGCCGCGATAATATCGGTGCGCACACCTCTGGCTACGAATTTAAGCTCCGGTGCAGAAAGCCAGTGTTGTGTGTCCCTATTCCCCTCGCTCTCTTATTCCGATCCATAACCGACATCTTATCCAGGACCGACGCGTCTGCTGATGATGATCATCGTTTACGTTCAAACAAATAATGCCACGAGTGAGTTAACAAGATGACGTCAGACAAACAGAGGCGCTGTCTCACGTCCGTCAATCAAGATTAACCCACTCACCGTGTATATGGCAAATAAATACACCATAAGACACACTTATGTACTACTAATATTGACATAAGATTTTTTGGGACTCACTAGGCACTGCCAAGAGTTCCACTTTCAATACATATATTGTATATTAGCAGTGCCCCGCATAGCTGATGAAGTATTAGTAGTAAATTCATGGTGTAGAGCCTTTATTTTTGTTGACGCGGGGAAACGCATTCACGCGCATTCCCTGGCCCTGGGTGGGGGTCCAGTGGTGAGTGGGACTCGCAACACATGGCAATGTCGAATACCCACAAAAACCACCGCGTGTGCCATCAGTGCCGCCCTTGGTGAAGTGCCCGGAACAACTAATCATCACTGCACCTCGACGGCTAAGGGACCAACTCTACCACTACTGATAGGGTTGCCCCGCACTAAAGGACAACCCCCCTACTTTGGGACAGTGTGCAATGGGGTGAGGTTCCCATCCTCACCTCATGCCCCGTGCGCAAGAGCGCCTCCTCCTGTAGCTCTTTAGTCCCCTCCTCTTATAAGAAGGGTACCGAGAGCGATTCCTCCTCCTGATCTTTAGCCCCATCTTCTTATAAAAGGGGTGCAAAGATCCCCTTCGGTTCAATTGAACCATGGTGGGGATGGTATAGTCTTTTTTTTGACGCGGGGAAACGCATTTGCGCGCCTTCACTGGCCCTGGGTGGGGTCCACGGCCAGTGAAGGCGCGCAAATGCGTTTTGGTGGTGTGTGGGGCTCGCGGCACATAATAGTGCCAAATACCCACAAAAACCACGGCGAGTGCCATCAGTGCCGCCCTTGATGAGGTGCCCTGGAACAACAAACCATCAGGGAACCTCGACGGCTAGTCTGCCCCCTAAGAGGCCAACCCTACATCCACAGATGGGGTTGTCCCGCACTACAGGACAACCCCACCGACTTTGGGACAGTGCAATGGGGTGAGGTTCCCATCCTCGCCCCTTGCCCCATGCGCAAAAGCGCCTGCTCCTGTTGCTCTACGATCACTTCTTCTTATAAGAGGGGTACCGAGAGCGATTCCTCCTTCTGATTAAAGATCACCTCTTGCTATAAGAGGACTGCAAAGATCCCCTTCGGTTCAATTGGGTCCACACCAGGCTACTAAGCCCCACCGCCATGACAAGGCTTGAACCATGGTGGGGATGGTGTAGAGCCTACAACAATCTTTATGAATGCATCAAACATATATGAGTCAATACAATTGACACGCTGTCGCACGGTTTGTGACCTTCCGGTAGACCGTTAAAGGGCACGTCTGCTGCACATTTGTGCGGAAATCAAGCGGGCGTTGGTAGTCAGAGGCTCCGACTACACTTTTGCTCTGAACCTGTATGGCGTAGCCAGCAAAAACGAATAAAATATAGAAAAATAACCTTTTAGACTTTAAAATTATTTCTGATATCGGTTACATCAGAAATCCCGTTTTCAACAGGGTTCAGCATTCTTAAACGTGTCTAGTTAGTTTGAGGTGCCCGTAGGTATGTCGAGACGTGAACTGCTCTCATTATACCCCACATAATGACTAGGGTTATTTTACGTATTAACGAATTCGTGAGTGAACACTAAACATCAAAACACGAATTTCTACGCGTCGTCCAAGGTCGATGTTACCTCTACATTTCACTATTCCTACTGTTGCTTAGCAAATTCACTGTCATGTTGAAGCCACAAGTGTAAACTGCTGTAATTGTGGTCGTTTTTTATAAACATATAGTATAGGGACGAAAGTTTAATTGGAGCCCTTTGTTTCATGACTACCAATGCCCATAGACATATGTATTATTGTCACCCTTTCCTCCTGCCCTCCATTTGGCCACCAGTTACATAGAAACGTCTTCCGGAGATATGAAGATCTATCCGACTAAATGTGCGAACCGCAAGAGCGGCACTTGTTAAACAGTATTTATCAGTCTTAAAAAATATTTTAGTGACAAGCGAGATTAGCACTTTTTGGTCATTTGTTTTGCAGCATTCGGAGCATGTTTTCGCTAGTCACAAATAACGTTACATGCTGTTGATACGTAAAAGTAGTTTCATTGTGACGTTGTTGACCCTTATGAGCTGCTTGGAACCACAAAAAAGAAAGTAAACTTAATGTTTTGAATTAAGAGGTAATGATGCTGCATTGCTGTCGAATCACGACCGGGGTACATGTCGCTAACTTGAGATGTGCGGATGTCTATGTCGGTAGTCATGGAAATGTTTCGGGTCCGCCTATCACCGGCCATGGTGGTGTGTGGGGTATGTTATAGTGCCCATAACACTCAAAAAAGCACCACGAGCGCCATTAGTTCCGCCATTGGTGAGGTGCCTTAGAACTGTAAATCATTTGGGCATTCGACTTTCCCTAAGGGATTGACACCACCTCCAAAGTAGGATTTTCTCGCACCACACGATAATCTCGCCAACTTTGGGACAGTGCTATGGCGTGAGGTTCCTATCCTCGCCCCTTGCTCCGTGCGCAGAAATGCCTCTTCCTCCTGCTCTTTAGTCAACCTCGACAGTTAGCCAACCCCCAAAGGGACCGACCCCACCTCCACAGATGGAGTTGTCTCGCACTACAGGACAACTTCACCTACTTTGGGACAGAGCAATGGGGGGAAGTTCCCATCCTTGCCCCTTGCCCTCTTTGTCTCCTCTCCTTATAAGAGGGGTGCATCGACCTCCTCGGTTCATTTGGCTTCGCCCAAGGTGTCTCGAACCACCCCAGGCTACTGAGCCCCACTGCCATAACAAGGTTTGAACTATGGCGGGCAGCCTTCTCGGACCTTACCTAGCCTGCACGAATAAAAAAAGTAAGTTTAATTACCGTACATGAAGTCGATACTCGATAGACATTTAACATTAACGTTGTGTGTGTCCTTGAACCTGAGTTGTATATAGAACGCAAACACAGGCCCCTCTGCCAAACTGTCTCTGCGCAACGCATGTGCCAATTATATCACAAATTCTGCTTCCTATTCTCAGAAATTACAGAAGTAAACGACATTTCTTAATATCCTCTTTTTACCCTGTAAATAAAAACGACTCTTTGCTAGATTTTTAATGGAATCTATAAAAACGGCGAAGAGCTTCTGCACTTTCTTTAATTCTCACTTTACCGTTTAGAAAGATTTTCAGAGACTTGAGGATCTTCAAGAAAAGATATCTCTAAAAGGCCAGCAACGCATCTGCGAGTCCTCTGGTGTTGCGGATGTCTATGGGACTTGGTGATCACATACTTACAAGTGGCCCAATTGCTCGTTTGCCTTCCATGCTATATAAAAAATCAAGTACACTTCACATGACCGTCTCCTTTCGAAAACAATATTCATCCTTTAGTTACATGTGTGGAGTTTTATTTTTCAAAGTCATACTACAGTCTGTGACAGACGGACATGACGAGACAATAAGTTTCGCTCTTGTCGGTGGAGGGGGGGGGGGGGCAAGAGTCTTGTCCCTATAACTTTACTATTACTTACTAAAACTACCTAGAGAAAAAATATAAAAGAAATTAATATCAGAGAATTTAATCGAACTTCCAACTAAAATATGTTTCAACAAAGTCCACATGATAGTTCCATTAAGAGATGTGCAATTTTGTCGGCTTGCCTGTTAATTCTAGGTATAGATTTTCGGCCAATTGCCAAATCTGTGTGTCTGTGGCCAGTAATTTAACATAATTGCTACGCCATTATTAAGTGAATCATTACGTCTATGGTAGTAGCCAATAATTAGACACTTATATGATACACATAGCGCCGGAATAAAATATTATATCAATGTTGTTCCTGGGTTATCGGATTACGGTTTGCGGGGAGAATATCCACTAAAACCTACGTTGCGTGCTACGGATCTGTCATAAAATTATCTTTAAAGAATACTAAACATTTAACGGTCTTAATATTATTGTATTTTTTTATATCACAGACGGGCAAATGAGCAATCGGGGACTTTTTACGACTACCGGCACCCCTGAATATCTGCATAATTGCTATGGCATTGCGTTGCCCTCATTTCCTCCTCTCCTCAATGGGCTACTCATAAGCTACACACGAAATACACGTGACACCGAAGATGACACTTTACGCTGTTAACTTGTAAGCGAGAGGACCACCCCGAACCTGCCGTCACAATCAAGCTGCAATGCAGCACGACCTATTATTGTAATAGGTATATACCTATATTGTTCATTGATGCCGACAAAGCTATTCATTACAATAATGCCAAACGTTCGCATTTGATTTATGGTCATTTTGCAATATATTCAGAGTTCTAGATACTGGAGTACCTGCTGTAGTAATTAATGACAACGCTATTTTATTAGAATGTATTATGATTATTTCGCAAATTACTGCTATTAAAGATGAAATCAACTCTTGATAAATACGCGCTGGTGTTATTTGGGGTACTTTCCCAGGTCTTCCGGCCTAATTTTCAATGCAGCAATGATTAGCCATAGCAATGCATATATAAAAATGTATGCCTTTTTCTACAAAGAATTTAGGAGTGGGATCTGATAACTCGATAACTTGATGCAACGTTAAAAGGTCAGTAAACTGCAGCTGTCCATTTGTCCACGCTTAGTATAATTTTATTGCCAACATCAGGACAGAAAAAATTACAAAACTGTTGTTACGAGACGCGACTTGAGTTTACTCCAACGTCAAAGTAGCGTAAGAGAGATAAAGCGTAACGCGCTTGGTCGGTTACTGTTTCATACTACTGTATTCTCATGCTGCACACCTTTTGTCGTTGATGAAGGAGAAAACTGTTGTTTAACATAATTATAAGAAGATAAACAAAACATTGGGCTCGAACTAAAGTAACATGGTAAACTCATGGCGACTCTTTTGATTACATTGGATTTATTTTCATAGATTATTTTCGGATTTGCACGCTTGTTACTAATAGCGAAGTGAAGAAACTGGATTGTACTGTCAACAGCTTTTGTGCTAACTATTCAGGCAAATATTTTTTTTTTTTTTTTACTTTTTTTGGGCATGCACATGACGATCCTTAAGTAAAGCAGGTGTTAGAGTCTAGAGTGAAAATGCTTTACGTCAATTGATTTACAGCAAAAAAAGACGCGCATCATATTGAACAATTATTTTTGTAAATTCTACCTTACGTAAACGACTTTAAGACGTGTTTGCAGGGCAGATTCTATTTGAAAGAAGTGCAAAATTTATATGTTTTAAACATGTTTTGTTTAAAGTCAATCTTGCGCGGCATGATTTTAAGTTGTTTTTAAAAATTGTATAATTTGATAAGAGCACATCTTTCTTACAGACGGTTTTGAGACTATGACTGTGCATCTTAGTATTTTTTGTAAATCAATAATTACGTTATAGGAAAGGTGACAGTGGCGCAAGTCGGTAGTAAGTACATTACAAGGAATATGAGCGATTAGGAATATTAGATAGATCGGTATTTCCTGTTTGTGGGTCGTAGTTTAGTAGCGAAATGGGACATCCTGGTATCTATTTATTAAGATTTGTAGTGCCATTGCTGCATTGCATCTGAATCGGCCCGACATGGCCGGGTATGTACATACCTCTCTCTTGTACATGTAACAACATGGTGTGAAAAGCTGATACTATTTTACGAAATGGTTTTTGAACAAAATTGCGCGAACGAAATGAATGAAATTTCGCACAATTGAAGGCTATGTAGAGATTCTTATATAATTTCGAATATAGTTTAACATTAATGTAATCAAATAAAAACTATTTTTTTTGTAAACCTGTGGCTGTTCATCCAGGCAGCAGCTGGAAGAGATATACCTGCCGTGATCAAAGTCATTCTGACTACGAAAACTGTTTATTTTGGTAGCACTGGATATCATGTATATTTTAGCTACAGTTTTTATTCACCATTATGTTCGGAAGCTATTGCCAAATGTCGTTGACGCGACGACAAGACGTGTTTCGTTCAGCGTGTACATCAACTAGTGGGTAGATATAAATGCGGTGTGGATAAGCGTTTGCCAAGTTATTCCGTGTAAAAAAATTGAATATGTCCGCCTTGTCAAGCTGGGATACAATATATTCTGCTTCAAAGGCACATAGTGAGATCTTTCAATAAACAAACAAATTTGACTACAACTTAACATTATTCGGTGGTTATTAATCACCGATGTTTATGGTTTATAGACCTTCGCGTATAGCTTGGATTTTCCGTATGCAATATTTAAGAGATAAGTAAAACCAAATTCTTCTTTAACGAGAAATTGTCTCACTTTAATAGTTCTATAACACTTGTTGCGATAAGACATTCTACGGAACGACATTATAAATTATAATAAGAAAAGAATGGCATATTAATCATTGCAACATGTTGAATTTAGAAAATTTGATTAATAAGTTCAACATGTTGCAATGATTAATGCGTCGTACTACCTACTGTCTCCGAGCATAAAAAAGCTCATCCAATGAAAATAGGAACCTCTTGTGCTCGACCGGGGCCCGGGGACTCCATACGGCCGGGCCCGTGGCATTTTGCGGTGTTGTCACCCTATTATTACGCCACTGCAAAATCTCGTCAATATGACCGTTATAGCCATTAGGCATATCAAGAGATTACCAACGTTCTACTCAGACCACACATCGAATCCTCCGTCGAACCATTATCCAATAAAGGATGTTACGAACAGTTTGATCGAGTGCCACTCCGCACCGTTGGATGGCCGGCTCGGCATTGTCTGTTATATGTAAATCATTAGGTGATATTTTAACATTTGTCTATACAATGTTTGTGTTTAATAGCCCTAATCTCTGTAATTGGCTGTTATAAAAATGCAATAAAAGAAGTCTGCAATGAATGCGTTATCCCCGTGATGACCAACGGGGCCGAAACGTGGCCTCTTCATTTAGGACTATGTTGGGTGTTTCTCTGTCCGACAGAATACGTAACGAAGTCATAGGGCAGAGAACTAAAGTATCCGATATCACGCGACAAATAGGCTCGCTGAAGTGGAAATGGGCTCGTCACACACTAAGAAGGACAGAAGACAGATGGGCCAGTACTGTTCCAGAACTCCAGAGTTTAGGAAAACGAAGTGTTGGTCGACCGTTGATGAGGTGGGAAGACAATCTCCGTGCAGTAGCCGGTCCGGGATGGATGCGAGTAGCAGGAGATCGGTCGTCTTGGCGTTCATTGAGAGAGGCCTATGTCCAGCAGTTGACAATGAGAAATGAAATAAAAACAGAAACATCGGTGCACCCCACGGCTTTTGATGTTATATAGTCATCATAATTACCATCATCGGCTACTATGAACCCGTCCACTCTTGGAGTAGTGGCATTTTCATTGGATATATTTAGATATCGGTTGTGTTCTTTAGCAAAACCACATTGTCAGAGAATACCAATGAGAACGCCTTCAGGTGTTTTACTCTTTAATCTCTACCTTGTGTCTGAGCAGGCTCTGTACCAACTTATCAAGAGACATGTCAACGGCCAGCTCGTGGAGTCGGCATATGGTATATTCCAGCCGACCCAGATCCGGGGTAAGCGACCGTGAAAACAAAAATACACAGATCGATAGGATGAGGATAACATGAGGTATTTTAACATAACTTAAAAAAAAATAACTTTTTATTATTAATTACTATTTTAGGGCTATAATGAATAAAGCCCGAACTAGCGCTACAACAAATGACCACTTATTGCAATAAATGCATATGGCATTTAATTTTATTACGAACTTATTACCATAATAAATGATTCAATTTTATTGAGATAGTGATGAGGAAAATAAATCAATGTAATAATATCGTGAGGCTAACTTTGTCAAAGAGTAACTGAAAGTGATTCGAAACGTGTCTGATTCACACGTTCAAAGATTGGCACGATTTTGTTTATTGTAGTCTAGGAAGTATCGGCTCTTTGGCTAGATGTCGTTGCAGGTCATAAGTGTCGCATACGATAAACGCTACGAGACGAATCGCAGAGCGATGTGTTTATTATTTATTGCCTGAGTACTTAACATTTAACAGTTGTCTTATGTTCGTCCAGAACAGGGCCACTAATTTCAGATATTAATGTGTTTATTGTGATGACTCTTCAGGTGTTAAATTAAATTTACAATCATATTGTTAATGAAAATTTATATGAACAATTTTAGAGATATTTATATTCTTAAGAAATTATTTAAGGACACGGTACGAAAAAAATATAATGAATAGAATCGTATACATTGAGACAGAGTTTTAGCGGCGCGACGTCTCTTGCGCACGTTTCACTTCAGTCATGTTCGTTCAGAAGTAAACTCCGTGCATGTCGGAGGTGATACAGACAAGATTTTTTATTGCTTATTGGATGTAAACAAATAGTTCCTCATGTTACGGTAAGTAAATACTCAAGTCTAGTTTGGTAATCCAGGCCACTCGCAAATCTCACGATTGACAACTGTCTCGACACTGCCGCCGTAAAGTTTTAAGTTGGCCACAATATATTTGTTTTATACATTTGTTGATTGTTCACTATTTATTGGTTATTGTTACGAAAATGAATAGCCTCTACAGAAGAAGAGTCTTCTTTCAAATGCCTTGTTTTAAAGAAGACTCGTTTGTTTTCTCTATCAATGAATAAATCAGATACGCGTAATTGTATAATCGTTTGCAATAGTTATGGATAGTGTGAATGCGTCTTAAATGCCGCGTGCATGCGTGGTACACGGGCTTGGTGACCTCGCCCCAGCACATACGCTTTGATTGGTTAGAAACATTTCGGGCAATGATATGTTTATTGATTTTAATTGAGACGTCTGTGTTGCTACTTGCCTTTTTATTAGCTCTAATAGTGTGAAGAATCTACTTAAAGGAAACTATGGTACATTAGGAAGTAATTGTTTGTTTTGCCGGCTTTTGTTTGTTTGTTATTGTATAGGGGACAAATGAACGATCACATTACTTCAAAGTGGTGTCCGACCGAAGATTCGGTTTTGGTCTAGCTTCGGCATAAAAGGGTTCGATATTATTACAATCGGAACCGCGTATTAAATTTAGAAACGTGGCAGTTAAACATAAAGAAACCGTTATCTACTTAGGACTAATGTTAGAAAACAAATTCACCTTTTGGAACACATCACACAAACCGGAGAAAAGGCTAAACGTAATTTTTATGCCTTTACTAATAATCTCAGCTTCTACCTGAGGTCTAACTTTTAAAATGTTAAAATTAATATACAACGCAACGATTCCTGGAAGCAAATGCTACGGTTGGCCAGTGGGGGCAGATAGGGCTACCGGAAGCGCAGCGCGACGGAAATTACCATAGTCAACGAGGTTCCTTAACATTTTTATGGAAGGCCCACCACGCCGTTAGCACGGGAGCATCACCTGTTCTAGCCGGAGTCTGACCCAGTAGACTTAAAAGTCCAACGTCGTGCACCCATGTACTATCACTCAAAGAACCTCTCTAGTCCTTTGTTTTTGTAAGACCAAAAGACAGACAGAAGGTCGAAAATGTATGTAGCCTAAAAGTGATTACCATCCAAATCTTAATTAATGAATGGCAGACACGATGGAATGGCTTAACGAGAGAGCGACGTTTACACAATTTATTTCCGCATGTGCGCGATTGCGCGAAAGATTCACTAGATATTGATAATTGCGTTGCACGATTCCTTACCGGCTATGCCACTTTAAAAGTAAACTTTTTTAGCATAAAATTTTCTTCTTGTGACTGCTCGACCGAACTTAATGAGTACGAACAAGCTGCGCATCACATTACTTGGGAGTGTAGTCTTTGGCACAATGAGAGACCGTAATGTTAGACAATATCGAATGGTGCAATATCACACGAGGTGGCCACCTCGTGGACAGCGTGGGTAACTTCCGTGTATTTAAAGGATTTTTCATAAATGTTATTGGAAACATACGGTTTTACCTCAGACATGACAACAGCCTTAAATATAAAGCCATTAAGTTGGGCATCACCAGGCTTTTTTTGCGACCTCCCTTTGCGTAACGCTCCAGTAGTTGCTTCGATTTTACCACTCTATTCATCTTTAATTTAATAGTTAAGAAATGACCAGTGCGTCGCGTACAGACTGCAACTTAGTCATCTCTTAAAATACGCGACATTTTTCTAGGTGCCATCTTCATTTCCCGAGATAAAATGGACTACCAGATCTTCCCCTTTCAGAAACAGAGGAAGTCTCATTGTACCTATTAATAGACCGGTGCACAAACATTTGAAGAATACCCGTAGTGTCTGGAGATTTTTAAATATTGCACTTGTCTTCATACCTCTTCCCTTCATCTCCCCACTCCACTTTAGTATCGCAAACTATTTTACAATGTACTGGCGCCACAATGAGAAAACACAAGGAATAATCGTATAAAAATGATAGATACTAAACTCAAATGTAACATTTTGTCATTTTTAATTGTAATAGTATTTATGGCCAGACTAAAAGTTATCATCTGGTGCAACAGAAGTTACCACGTCGGCCGAGGTAATAAGTGTTATTGGTCGAAATTATGAATTATTATAATTTATTCTTTCGACCGGAATATCAATAACAATAACACATAACTATACATTTACACAATATTTAGCTTCATAATCTTCTTCGGCGTCGTAAAGCAAAATAAAAATATATTGTCATAGAATAGTTAAGATAATAATTAATGTCATGTTAATCTCTATTCGTAAACCGTGTCGTCACATATTTTCTGGGACCACATGATACCAGGACTGTGGTTATCTATAAAGATAACCATAGTTAATTAGCTGAGTGGTCTTCTTTTTAAGAGTTGTGTTACACAGTTGTGCAATTTGCCTTGGTAATAACGTATGGAAGCTAATGAAACTAACTATTGTCGTTATAGTATATATTTATATATATGCACTTTTTGCATTAATAGGAAAAACAAGAATTATAAAACATTTTGGAAACTTTTAATAACTAGTGACATCAGGACGTGTGTCATCGTAGTCTACCCGTGGCTTGGGTTGGTGGTTGCTGTAAGGCGGTTTATTTAAAAAAGATAGACATTCAGCAGGACATACCACACCTATATAGGAATATAAAAATTATCATCTAATAACATAACTCTCCATATTTACCCATTGTCTACAGTTCGTATGAACTTGATATTACTTGAGAAAATCATAATTATTATGAGACGGTATATATGTTATGTATATTACAATTTTTTATACGCTTCATGTTGCCTTCAAATGTGTGTCGGCAGATTTATGCCGATGCGTTGCCCCCCTCCTTTACCCATGGGCCTAGATTATCAATCTTAATAGTTATGACGATAAAATTTGTCAATATAATACAGGTGACAGTAGAAGAAATCGAGCTGATCTACTGTCAAGGAGGAGGGAAGGTATCGCGTCTGCATTAACAAATACATCCGTAATGGGCAATACGATCGTGCCTGCTCGCTTGCTTGTTGTATGGGAGTTGTTTATTTCAACTGTCTGTGCTGAGATTAACGTAATCCTTATACAAACACCTAGATCTTATGGGATCTTATAGAACGAAGAAAACGAGTTTTATCTCTGTGGTAACATTACACACTGTAATAATTGCTTTAAGTATCTGATACTATGTAGATTCCTAGTAAAGTTTAAAATGTCTTAACTATATAACTCATAAAGCTATCTCTCACTCCGTAAAAATATGACTATAATAGTACCGTCGAGCGGCTTGAGCGTACGATGGCCCATTGGGGGATGGGCCCAATGGGCCATCGCCCAATGGGAAGGAGAGCATCACCAGTAAATAATCGAGCGCACATAACACGCAATAAAAAATCTATAAAGTACTACCTCCAAGGCAAGGACAATATAGAGCCAGACCCAAAGTTCCTTGTTGCCAGTTCTACGAAGCAGGCAGCATGAAATATTTTCATCTTTCACAACCAATGAAAAAACATGTCTTCCAGTCAAATGCTTTCAGCAGTAATTTATGATTGTGTTTGATAGGTAGACTGAGAATGTAAATTAAAAAGCAAATATTTGTTTATCACGTGACCTGATGTATTGAGTGAAGCTCTATAAGGTATGTTTAACAATCCGCCTAATTATTTTGTGATTTGTCGGATATTTGTGCCTAGCCCAGCGCCTCCATAGAATGTCTACATACGTATTTGACCCTTGCTTCACGAATGTTACTTAATGTATAAGCGATCTAAACTGATAAGATTACTTCGCCAATTGACATGGAGACATGGATGTTGTTTAAATCAAACAGCAGTTAGAATCTTGCGGTGTCTACTGATGACGCCCATGAGCATCCGCACAGTTATGCAGTTACATAGCCCTCGTAAACCCTTACTCCCTTCCCATTGGGTCACCTAATACTCATGAACAAACAAGCAAAATTGCTACGAATACCAGATTTCCACCGAAGGCCGCACAAAGTTAGGCTTTTTTTTATTGCGTACCAAAAGTAAACTCTAATCAATGGTCACAAAATTTTGAAGCACGATTCGCGAGCAGGTGATTTAAAAAAAGTGTTTGTTTCGTGTGTAGTCTTCGTAACAAGACACAATCCTTTGTAATTTAGGGTGTTCGGCCTTTTAAACCTCCTGTCCGGAAAAAGTGGCTGGTTTGTCTGGCATCTATTTTCGATATAGGAGCCTTGAACGTAGCCATCAATCACTTCAATCACTTATAACATTACTGCAGCAGTCCGCAACGAATATTTCACGAAATATGCCAAAAAATATTGATTTACAAAAAAAAGTACCTTCACGCCTGTTATCCCAGAAGAGGTAGACGGAGGTTTGCTAGTACATCCACAACTTAACTTAACTTAACTAAACTTAACTTAACTTAACTAAACTTAACTTAAGTCCAGTAGATATACTAGAACACCCACGATTAGCCAAGTTACTGAGGCCCACATCGGGCACATTCCAATCCCGGACAATGTAATGCGTGCTCAGAATAATCTGAGAAACAGTTCCCCGACCTGGGGATCGAACCCAGGATCCCACGTGTGTCTTAACAGGTGACACCCGCACCGTTACACCACAGAGGCGATTATAGATTTACAAAATTAGAAAAATTAGGATTTTTAATTTTACACGTTACAATGACAACTAAGTAAACTTATGACAAAACAATGTCTGTCAGGACAGATAGTTGTCAATAATTTCTGCAGTTTAATATATTCAAAGCCACCACTTTACGACGATATTTTGGACCTGTTTCCCCGGTTGTGCCGGCCCGATTGGGCTGTAATGCAGCTATGCTTACGATTTTATAACGTAACGTAAGTCCATTTTTAATACAACAATTTTATCATAGATAAAAACATGAATCGGGATTCAGTTTCGTTTTTATCGCTAAAAGAATTTAGAAAGTTAGTGAGTTCGTTGATTCAGTAACAGCAATTGATAATTAAGTGCGAACTTTTTGATGTTTATTTACATCACTTGACCAAGCACCAGCACGATCTAGTGTCGGCGTGTGTACACTCGAAGCGTGCACGCCGCACTAATGCGGCATTTCACCGCTAGATGTCGTGAAATATGGTACTTATTTACCAGGCACTCCTGAATTATTTTCCTTGGCGCTTTTCGTGTGTTGCTTTAATTTTATAAACGCTAAAGGAAATCTCATGCTTTGTATGTTAATATTTAAATGTTGTTAAATTGAAGGTCATTTCATGCGTGTTTTACATATTATTTTTATATGTGTTATATTTTTACTTAGCCACCGTAACAGGACTCTATTTAAGTTGTGTTTTTTTTGTAGTTATTAATATTTTGTGTTATTTTTGACTTAAAATTTCTACGGTGATGTACATAAATTTAGTATAACTGTTAAGATATTATATTTCAACTATTAAGGTTTCTGCTGGCCGCGAAATGACTGCTATGCCGTCGTGTTTCATGTGGTTTGAGAAAGACAACATGTCTATATAAATTGTTTACGGCGTCGGTGGCCAACAAAAGGGCTCCGACTGCTCGTTTACCTTCCACAGTATAAAGTATAACTATGAAAAAGTTGAATCTGTCGTTAGCAAGATCTTCGTATTTATGTGTGTCCTTACTTATATACAGAGGCCAGAGATGAAAGACTTCAAAGACTTGTTGAATGTTGGTAAATAGAATAGACATGACATGAAAAACCGTTTAAAAGGAAAAACTGATGACTTCTACATGTTGTATACAGCATAGCTGGCCGCCAAATTGTACATGTTTTTATTTATTTTATGTTTCATGTTATTTTTTTTTATTTTTTTTGGTGTGTGAAATAAAGTTTTATTTATTATTATTATTATTACCTACACTTGCAAAATTTTTTGGAGTAGGGAAATTTTATGTAACTTGTAGATAATAGGTATATATCTACATGGAAAAATGGATATTAGCGTCACAAACAGAAAAGAACAATAAATGTTAGGGTTCCGTCGCCAAATGGTAAAAATTGAGGTTTCTAGTAAAAAATTGATTAAAAGTATGAATTTACTTTGTGAGATATTCAAATCACACGGACTGCGCTGCGGTGGTTCCGTAGCAGCAAACAAAAAGCACCCATAACACTCATTCAGGGATCCGACTAGCTCTTTACCAGTTTTAAATGAAGGGGCAAACGAGATTTCTGATGATTAACGATGCGAACTGGCTAGCTACTCTGTTTCACTCTTCCCCGCCAATGAGGTACCGGAAACCCTACGACTACACTGTTGTCTACCGAAGGCACGAGTGAGCACCTCTCAGTTAGTGCCGGCCCAATTCCGCTGCAATGCATCACACCACCTCTCACTTACGGTGATGTAATATCTAATATGTTTAATATGAACTAGAGACGGACTAGGCGCGGTGGCAAGTGTGATTTGTTGAAGGTTTAACCTTAACATTGTCAACTGTGAGAAACGTGATCTAGATTCTAGAAGTACGTGCCACATGCATGTGGTGTATCAGTCAAGGTGTATGGGGTAAGTTAGCACAAGGGCAGCGACGGCTCAGTATGAAAGACCTACCATTACTGCTTGTTCGTGTTATTCTGGCACGGAAGCCGCTTTATTCTATTCTATGAAGATATTTGCGTTTTTTTCGAAATTACGTTATATTAGTTTAATTATCTGGATTATCCAACTGGGTCCGTTCATTGAGAGCAAGATTTAGCAGTCGACGAATATACCCGATGACACTGATAGTGGTTATATTCTATGAGTACCTTTATACTAGCGATAGCCTCGTGGTCCAGTACTAAGCGTTTTCGACCACAGACTTGAGGTCGCGAGTTCGAACCCCGGACCATGTTAAGATTTAAATTTTCTTATCACGGCTTCGGACTCTGGAAGTTGCGTGTTTCGGAGACCACGTTAACCTGTCGGTCCTGCGGCGGCGCTACCCGCGTTTCCGGTTTGTCGGATTCCTATGGTAACAGGAGAATAAGGTATAGAGGGTGCAATGGTATCTGCAAAAACACTTGTGAACTATAATATGTCCTACGCAAGTGGCACGTCTTAACAGTGATGGCAGTTGTAGCGTTAATTCGGCTAAGGCGACATCATCTTTATACTACGCTTATACTTTGGACGCTTTTCTTTTATTGCATCTCGTAAGCGACGTAGTAAGACTCAGTAGTAATCAGAGCTTATAGTCTGACCCCTTTCTAGAGAATCAATTATAACCACACTCCTCGAGTCCCAGAATACTGAGGAAATCACCTTTTTTGCCGACAAAATCGCCTTTGCCTTTTTAGGGGGTAGTGAGCCAGGTCTCCTCCACTGTTTCGTTTGTTGATTCGTTTCTGGCGTACAGTAATGAGCACATGCTTCGTCCATTGTGACAAACGAATTCAAAAAATCATCTGCATCGGGTTCAAATAACTCCAAACAGTCACGCGAAATAGTCGGTCCCGTCCTTTTTTGTTCAACTGAAAGCAGTCGTGGAACCCGCCTCGCAGACATCTTGTTCGTTGACTACACCTAATTCGTTGACCATGACGTTTTTAGTTCGTTCATAAGAGGTGCGTATAATCTCTGCTATCTCTCTAATTTTTAATCTGCCGTCTTCCATAATTAAATCAAGTACTTTTTAAATATTTTCGTGCTAATGGCCTTCCAGAGCAGTGTTTATCTTCCACACTCTCTATACCACGAATTATACTATCCTCTTTTTGACGGATGAATAAGTACTCCTGAAGTACTGATCATATCATCATGAATGGCTCGCGGTGATAACCCCTTCTTATGGAGATACTTATTGACGGCACGCTGCTTAATTTGCTCCATTTGCAGAAACTATGTCCGTTTGCTTTGTTAAATAAATTATATAAAAACAACTTATTATCGCACACGTTTCGAAATTCACACAACGAACTGAACTAAATAATGTGGGTATATTCGAGTTTTAGTTTTTAGTTTTTTATTGAATGAATGTGTGTTAGACCGAGTATTTATCAAACCACTTAGTACGTACCAACAATATAATAAGAGTAGTGATGTCACAGTGGGAGAGTGTCTCGTCGAGTTCTCCAGATGCGTGATAATGTTACGATGGTGTCGTGACCGCTGGTGCTGATTGTGTACAAGCCTAATGGAAATTATATGAGAAAGAGGGAAATCATAAAAATTATCATGTTTCGTCATAATATTGGTATCTAAATATTGTACATAGAATAAACTGCCTCTTTTGGGATGAATGGATTGAAGGGGCCATTTACTTTCTTTGGATAGAAGGTTTATGTACGATTGTTTCCTCCACTACACAGCAAATGTTGCTAAATCAAACGAGCATGAAAGCTTAAAAATAATACTAGATCTGCCCCAGGGTTTCGCCGTCTCTCGTGCAATATTTCCAGAGAGGTTTTTTTTAGGGATACAAGTGTATTTCTGTTATTGTAGTGTGCCTAATATCCCGTGCCAGATCCGTCCAATAGAATTTGCGTGATCTAAATATATTTACTTCAAACTTTCTCATTTATAATATTACAAATAATAGGGACACAGCTTCTCAAAGATATGTTTTGTTAAAACATCCTTGGTATCTCCCTCGTGATAAGCACGATAATGACGCTTTAATGAATATAGCACATGAATGCGTCACAGATTACACTGAATAAGATGAATTAGTGATCAATTTAAACGCGTACAATTTAAAACGGCTTACGTACACCGCCTGATGAGAGAGTGTAATTACACTCGTGTGGAACGTAATTATGACGGGAGCCATTTTATATTTAACTAGCTTTGCGGACCGAATACACCCGTAGGTGACAGTGGCCAAATTATACACTCACATTCGGGTATCGCTCTATCCATGAGAGAAAACTGCACGAAAATGCGTCTAGTAGATTTTGAGAAAATTGATCACATACAGGCAGGTTCTTAAATATTGTACCTAGGTAGAGTTCAGATGCGGTGAGGCATCACGTGGCGCACCTGATGGAAAGTGCATATCAGCGGCCATATACTTACCAAACACTAAAGAGCGCTCAATTGCGTTGCCGGGTAATTCGACACGACGTCCTTTTGTGTAAATTGCTGCCAAGACGACTTAATATCACACTGAGAAAAGTTATTAAGTACCTCAAATAGAGTCAATCTTATTCTACGCAACAAATCTAAAGTCCTAAAACTTCACAAACTAGACCTGCTCACCTACTCATCTACACCATAGTTGAATATTGTGTCCGGACCCCGTACCTCTGCCGTCACGTGGATCGATGTGGGGTCAAAAACACTCATAAATATTAAAACATACAATAGTTCTTGTAACACGCCTATGTCTGATAGTCTGGAATAAGTAGGTAGAGGCCAATATAGGTTTTATTTTGAGCAATGCAGTTCCATACCAAAGACGCCTGAAAATTAAAATCAAAGACAAAAATTTTAAAAATATAGAAAATCTTTGTTAAAGTATAAATATTTTCTATATTCTTCAACATGCATTTTAGTCTGAGTGATCTGAGACATTTTTTGCGGT
This sequence comes from Eumaeus atala, assembly GCA_017140195.1. NCBI lineage: Eukaryota > Metazoa > Arthropoda > Insecta > Lepidoptera > Lycaenidae > Eumaeus > Eumaeus atala. The sequence goes on along the minus strand of JAFELO010000380.1, from coordinate 7,643 downwards.
TGTTGGAAATAGGGTGCCTTATGGAATCTATAACGTCCTTACATTTACTATATAATCTCTTTGCATCCTTCTCTTTACCTTATAATCCCCCCTTCTCTTTGTCCTTCTCTTTAACTTAACCTTTGGGGGTGGTTACCCTTCTCTTTGACCATTGCGACCTGTGAGAAGTAACACTTGAGACAACAAGCACTCCACTCCGATACATTTCAAAAGCTCTCAGATTGATACTGAGGCATGAGGTCAAATCAACTTGCGTCCCACCACGTGAGGCCTATATACAGCGAGGGCCAAATACCGACTGAAGACTACACATTAGTTGTATACTTCATTACAGATATCAGGAAAGCAAATACGCCCTGTTTTATATATAAGTCACGTCAAGTCAGTCAAATAATATCTTTTGCTATATTTTGAATTAGCATTAAACTAGTAACGCCAAGAAGTGCAATGAATACTGAACAATATCATTAATGAGTCATGTTTTGAAAATTTTCCTGAAGATAATCCACAATCGAATATATCGAAAAGTGGAAGAAAATATTTCAAACAATCAGTTTGGATCCAGAAATGGTTTTCGAACGCGTGACGCACTTTTTGGTTACCAGGTGCTATTGCAACGTTGCTGGGATAGGAATCATTCAGTATATGTTTGTTTCAAAGACCATAAAAAAGATTATGATAGAGTTCAGCACGAAAAGCTAATCCAAATTCTATGTGACATGGGTATCGATCAAACCGATATTTCGATAATTAAGAACCTCTATTGGCAAGAGAAAGCGCGAGTACGAATCGACCAAGTATCATCAGATGATGATTTCTAATCAAGCGAGGTGTACGACAGGGGTGTATTTTATCTCCTCTTTTGTTTAACATATACGCAGAAGCAATATTTATAGAAGCCTTTGAAAACGCAAAAGAAGGTATTATGGTTAATGGTTATCTAATCAATAACCTGATGTATGCAGATGATACTATTTTAATAATTTCTAGTTTCGAGGACTTGCAGGTAGTGCTACGCCGTGTTGATAACGTTAGTGGGAGATATGGCCTCAATATAAATTTAAAAAGGACCAAATTCACGGTTGTCGGGAAGTCGTTATTCTCCTTAACGCCGTCTCTAGTTGTGTGAAACGAAGTGGTACAGAGAGTACATTCATATAGATATTTGGGATGTATTGTTAACGATCAAATTGACCACAGCTTAGTGATCAAGTGCAGGATAGAACGCTCTCGCACCGCATTCATGAAACTTAGTCATCTACTCTCAATCGATCACTAAAATACTACAAGTGTGCGTTTGGCACGTTGCTACGTGGTTTCAGTTCTTCTGTAAGGCGTCGGATAATGGACACTGACTAAGAAAATGAGCCATCGCTTAGAAGCATCTGAAATGTGGGTTTACAGAAGAATTAAGAAGATATCGTGGACTGATAGAGTCACAAATGAAAAGGTGTTGCAGTTAGTCAATACAAAATCTGAAGTTTTAAATTCTGTAAAACGCCGAAAGCTGCAATATTTTGGTCATATAATGCGCAACGGTAAGTACCAGCTCCTTCAAATTATAATGCAACCAAATGACAGAAGAAGAACCTCGTGGCTCAAAAATCTCAGGACGTGGTTCGACCTAAGCACCAGATCTCTATTTCGCGCAGCCGTGTCAAAGATTAAGATAGCCTTAATGACAGTCGATGTCCGGTAGGATATGGCACCTCAAGAAGAAGAAGATATTTTGAATATACTAGGGAGGATCTAAAAGTCATTCGCGTAGCAAAATTGAACCTAGATCGTATACTACTAGGGTGGATCTAAAAATTCGTGGCCTAACCTACATGGAGCTATGACATCTTTTTAAATCTACCGTCATTTGTTAGTAAGTGTTATATTGGTTTATTGTGTGCAGTTTCATTCCGATACTGCACAATATAAATTTTCTATGATTATTTGTTTGAAGTAATCTGACGCAATTTTCAATAATGGAGAAAATTGAACACCGTGCAGTCATTAAGTACCTCAACAAAAAAGGTCTATCACCAAAAGACATCCATCAAGATATGGTGAGCACTTTGGGGAGTCTGCTCCATCGTATTCCAGTGTCAAGAAGTGGGTAGCTGAGTTTAATCGCGGTCGTGAGATCATTAAAGATGATCCTAGGAGTGGAAGGCCTCCTCTACCACGAAGGAAAACATCGATAAAATTTGTGATCTCATACTCGGTGACCGACGTTTGACCATTGGTAAGATAGCTGAGATAACAAACATTAGTTATGGCTGGGTGCAACACATAATAACGGAAGAGTTGGGGTTCCATAAGGTTTCTGCTCGCTGGGTCCTGAAGTTGCTTTCAGCTGAAAAAAAAAACGAGTTCGATACACAATTTCGCGAGACTGTTTGGAACTTTTTGAGACTGATCCCGAGACTTTTTGCATAGATTTGTTACCGTGGATGAAAGCTGGGTTTACCACCATACTCCTGAATCAAAGCAACAATCCAAACAGTGGAAAAGATCAGACTCTCCTACACCGAAAAAAGCTAAGGTCGTTTTGTCGACTAACAAAGTCATGGCTTCTGTTTTTTGGGACGCGAAAGGCATTATTTTTGTAGATTATTTACCGACAGGTCAAACTATAAATTCTAGTTATTATTGTAACCTTTTACGAAGACTCCGGGAAGAAAAAAATGAAAAAAGGCCGGGAATGTTGCGTAAGAAAGTTTTGTGTCATCAAGACAATGCACGTGTTCACACTTCGGTTAAAACAATGTCTGTAATCCATGATTGTGGCTACGAATTGCTGCCCCACCCACATTATTTGCCGGATTTAGCCCCCTCGGATTATCATTTATTTCCAAATCTAAAAAAACATTTGGGTGGCTCGAAAATTTCGACCAAAGATGAGATGATAGTCGCAGTAAACGATTATTTCGCCGACCTTCCGGAATCTTTTTTTTCGAGGGGATAAACAAGTTGCAGGTTAGGTGGAAGAAGTGTGTTGAACTAGATGGAGACTATGTCGAAAAATAAAAATAAATTTAAATCCACTTTTCTTTCATTTTCTTGGTCGGGCTTAGTACTTTTAGATCCACCCTCGTACTTTGAACTTTAATTATACAGTTGGTACTTCTGTAAATTATAAGCCTTTCGGTAGACATAATAAGAATCATGATATTAGATATAAAAGCGATCCGCCATGGCTTTGCCCGTGAATAACAGGGGCCGGATTGCCACCTTAAGAAATTAGACACGAAAATCTTCCTCTAAAATACACCAATCTATTTTTGAAAACCGCGTGGAAATCTGTTCAGACTAGACTTTGAGAAAATCGATTACTCACAGACGGGCAGCTTTTTGATACTTTGTTTTATAATAAGTAAAGACAATAACTAGACTGTATAATATATAATACTAACTGGCCCGTGCGGCTCCGCCCGCGTGGAGTTTGTAGTTTGTGCGTAACATAACTTTCTTTTTACACTTATCCAAGTTTCTTCTAAAAATGAATCATTTCTTATGATACTGTAGTTATCCACAAGTGTGAAATTACATGGAATAGACTAGTGGTGGTGTTAGAAAAGGAGAGGAATAAAGGAGAGCAACACATCTGAATTAAAACAACAATTTGGATGTGTATAGAGTACCAACAGTCGCCAAAGGCTCTGATTGCTCGTTTGTCCCCCTAAACTATAAAGAAACATTGGTATCATACTATTATACGATCAAAGCTTTATTGGGCTGCTCTTCAACATTATAAGAAACGAAAAAAAATGCACATTAGTAAAAATGTATATTATTTCTGATACGTACAGTGGTACGGATTTCCTTTAACTATTTTTAGGGGCCTGTTGTATAAGAAATTAAGGAACCTCTTTCAATCCGATCGGCCTAGGGTTCTGTAAAATAACTGATAGACATAAGTTTATTTTATAGTATATAAATGCGCGCCCAACTTAGAAAATAAGAATGTCACCAGTAAAGAAATGTTTTTAAAAATTTGTTTGGGCCATTAAATAGACGTACAGTAACGGTAGATTGTTTATTAATTTCAGGTAAGTTCCTGATTTATGTCTCACAGGCGCAGCAACGTGAGGCGAAGTGATTGTAATAAAAATGTTGTAAATGTTGCCGAGAAGCTGAGTATAGAATCTTGGCCACAAAAATGTGATTGAAATCGATCCCTGACAGTGAATTATGGGAAATGTTTTTCGGTGTCCCGAAGAAGTGCAATTACGTTTTTATAGTGTCAGGGGATAAACGATTTGTCAGAATTATTGACTATCCATGGCCATAGACATCAGCATGTTTGTTATAAAGAAGTTATGTCCTTTTTGGAGGTTTAAAAGTTTTAGGGAAAACCCCATGGAAAATTGCAGTGAGAGAGTGAATTTGTTTGTAGTGGTATCGTGTAAGCCACTGCTACAAGCCCTGAGTCGTGCCGACCCAATAATTTGGCTAAAATGCAGCATCGCACTTACAATTGCTTACGAAACGCACTGTCTTCGATCCCTGGGTGGGGGTTAGAATTGCTGGGAGGCGATGGTGCCTCATGGCATGAGAGGCGCGCACGAATATTTACTAAAACCTACGGGAGCCGTTTGTTGCCAACGGCGTAGTATTACGGATTTCTACGTACTCGAAGACCTTAGACCAGCCCTTACAGGTGAAATTTAACATCTAATATGCGTGTGAAGAATATGCCCTTATTTTTATTATGACAATTTAGATGGTACACTTAGATTGCCGAACAGAACGTCGCATCGCGTCGGTCCGACCACAAGGGCTTAGTAATTGACTGCTGATTGACCTAAGAATGGACGCACAACTGCTCATTGATACCAGATTTAACCGGAACCTGATGTCTAATTACTAGGTATGCCACCCTGTTCTGCCTGCGTTTGATTTGGTCTACTACGTCTTGGACAGGACAACGTAATTTAAGCGATTCGAGCGAGCTTTAAATATTCAGACATTTCTATTACTAATAATCTACGAATCGTGAGAGTAGTAGGCATTTTGTTGAGACTGTGAGATGTGAGATATATATACTAATATTATAAAGAAGAATTGTTTGTTTGATTCCATTGATTAGGCTCCAAAACTACGACTTGAAAAATTCTTTTAACATTAGAATCCTATGTGATGACCATAGGCTATATAACGTTTTCTGAAACGTTTTGATTATTATGAAAACATCGCCAATGTAACTAAAATGTGAAAAAAAAAATCAAAGTAAATCCTTATTTAGTTGTAGAAATTGTGACAACGTGCTGTCCCGTTAGACGTAATTGTTCTGTCATAAACTTACTCTGTTGTAGTTATAACGTGTAATGTTTATGAGGCTGTAATTAAAAGTAATCATTTTATATTTTTGTAAATCAATAATTTTTTGCCATATTTTGTGAAATATCCGTGTGAAGCCTGGACGGACTGCTAGTCATACAATAATTGTTGTTGTTGTTTTTTTCATGTAGATCAAAGAAGCCGTATCAATAGATGAAACAGAAGCTCAAGCTCTCCCACCAGTTCCGTTCATGTTTGCCAGAAGGTGTCAAAATTTCTGAGTTCTGGGTGACACTAAATTTAGACCAGTGTATAGACCTGAATGAATGTTAGTCTCATTCATGTGAGGCTACATTCGAGTTCCATGCAGGGGGCCCCATGTCATATTTTTTTTAAAATCATCTTCTGGGCTGCATCACTGATCATAACAATCTTATCACCACTTCGGGGCCCCTCGTGAGGAGGTCCCACATAATAATTTTTACGTTTGAATACTGACACAAGAGACAAAAATGTTGTTTAGTTTGAAAGTACGCCCACAGATATCTACATAACTAGTACACGTATATCTACGCACGTTTCTGTGTTTTTCATCTATTCCCCGATACGTAGCGATGGCACTACACACCGCAGCCATTTGTATTGATGACGCAGTGACGCGTCGGCACTCTTGACGCACGCAGACGTCATGGGCTCTCCGAAAATATACCGACAAATGGCCAATGTCGTAACGACTGCCCACGGTAGTGTCTATAGTTAGTTATCATAGTAAATATCACGATATGGACCATATGTTGTGGCGGACTTCCAAATCATATACTGTTCTGTGCTAGACGCTGTTCGGTCTTTGTGTGTCACCGAAGTATTTATTTATGTTGTATATGTAATGCCTAATTATAGTATGGATGCAGGGGGACGACAGATGGTGGATGGGCTATCTGGGATGAGAAAGCTGGAAGGCGTTGTCCTAGTTCCGGCTGGTAAGGTGGCGACCTCCAAGATGAGGAGAGTAAGACAAATTTAAGTGACTTATGACAAGCAAACTGGACGGGAAACGACCAATAACACACAATCTAATACGTTTCACAACGGAACCTTACGGCACCCTGACAGTGCCGGAAAGTTCTCGCCGTAAGGTGACATATTCTATATAAAAAACCCTCATCAGTTCCCATGAAGCCATGCATCACCTTGTAGAGAAATAAATCTGGAGGAATATTTTAATAGTAGATGTAGGGGAGAAAACGAGTCTCTTAACATCATAGACATGCGTCTATGGGCGTCGGTCGTCGGCATTATAATCGTGCAAATGCGTTGCCCTCCTACCCTCCTCTCCAATGGGCCAAGGACACTCACAAACCGCACGAAATGCGACAGCACAGGTATCACTTTACGGTGGTGTCATGTGAGCGTAAGGTACCTCCCCCGGTCGTGTCGGTCCCATTCAGCTGAAATGGAGCATGGTACCTCTTACTAACTTAAGACCTTCATCTATTGTTGGCCATTATATACGACATGAACAGGAAAGTAGACAAACCTTTTCGATTCTTAAAAAAATAGGATTTAATTTCTCTTAAATTCCAATTTTGAGGACATTGGAAGGTTAAATCTGGTGAAGTATCGATCAATCTGTTGCTACGAACGTAATGTATACATCTACACACACTCTGATAATGCTCAGACAGTTGGTGGCAACTGTTACTTTGCTTGAAATGTTACTAGGTCTAAATTCGATATCTATTTAGTGATAATAATACTTAGAGTTGATTTTACCCAATCTATATGTTGTGCATAACTTCCGTTTCTGAATGTCTGATTTACTGACTGACTGACAACACACAGCTGTCACTGAACGCAAGCAGCTGAAATTTGGCATGTATGTTCCTCGGCGTGTTTCTCCTCGGGATGAATTGGAAGAGGATTTTTGAAAATTTCAACCTGAAGGGGTAGACAGGAGTGAAAATCTTTAACATAAAAGTTCTACACCGTTGAAGTTTGTATACGCGTATGCTGCTAGTATTCAACATTGCTGCGGTTTTGCGACTGTCTAATATTCGACTTACAAATTGTGCGCCCTTTGACTGACCAGCAGATAGTCGCGGTTTGGAGTTTTCCATTTCAGAAAAGATTATGACATGTATGTCGCACTTCCCTCACAGTTAATCGTCATGGTGACCACATTGTCCACAACTTGAAATATCTATGACATTATTTTATATCAATGTGTGTACTTCATTTGGGTAGATATGCGTGTGGATTAAGTTTAACCTTTTTTTTTTTTTTGGTGACGAAGGGGAATGCATTTACGCATGATAACTGGGAGCCCGGGTAGACCCCCAGGCCTATGTTGGACTCGGCCATTGGGTAGCAAT
>JAFELO010000379.1:2573-22117 GCA_017140195.1 Eumaeus atala | reverse complement strand
CCGCCGCCAGCAGCCGCACGCCGCGCCGTTCTCCGCCCGCCTCCCACGTCAGTGCGCCGCTCGCGCCGGCCCACTCCTCCTGCGCACGCGCACACACGAGGTCAACATAAACAAAGGTGACCGCGTGATTGCCATTTGATAGAGAGAGAGAGAGAGAGAAAGAGAGAGAACGAGAGAGAGAGAGAGAATATCATTCAAGCAGTATAGCTATCTCATTGACGATTATAATGATTTATCCGAAATTTAATGAATATCTGGGTTTTGTAGAACTCGAGCGGTAGGGTAAAACCAAATCATAGCCGTAGTTAATTTGACAATAATTTCAAATTAACTACGGCTATGATTTAGTTCAATAATAATATTGAACCCATCACAATGCAGACGTGTACTTGTGGAGCAGGTCTAGGAGAGTAACAAAGGTGTATAGTGGAAAGAGATGCTTGTAGACGTCGGTCCGTGTCGTGACAGCAGCTCGAAAATGATTGAGAAGTGCGGACGCATATACGATGCAAGGGTCACCTCATCGCTCGCAAAAGAAGTAATCAATATCTCTCGACATGCGCCACAACACCTGGCGACTGACCGAGCGCAGGTAGTTAAGAACGGTGTCCGCGTGGAAGCTCGCCTGGCCGCGGGCGCAGGAGGCGGCGTCGCCGGGCGGCAGCTGCAGGTAGTCGACGGCGCGCGCCACTAGCGCGGCCGCGTCGTAGGCCAGCACCAGCGACGACGGAGGGTTCTCAGCTATCTGGAACAGGGAGTGAGCAGAGTTGTCACTGACATATTATATACAAATTATAAAGTAGATTTAAATGTGAGCCTCACTTGTGTAATTAATTATTTTACAGAAATCTATCGGCTGTCCCATTGGAGGACACTCTAGTCTATTAAATAACCGATAAACTTGGGGGATTGGGCGGCGTAGGGATATGCACATAGGGGATTCATATTGGAATGCCACCCGTAAGTGCTGTGAAGTGTGTTCTGACATGCATACCCCGTTGATCTCGTCCATATCCATGTTGTCGCGCATGCGGCCTCTGTACTCCTCGGTCCAGGCACGCATAGCGGCGCGCACGGGCTCTGCGGCCGGGTCGAACAGGCGCAGCGCCGTGATGTTGGCGCCGCCGTAGCTGAAGCGCTCCAGGCGGCGCGTGTGCACGTCCAGCACGGGCAGCAGGTAAGCGTGCCGCTCCGACAGCAGCCCTACGCGCTGCGCCGCGTCCAGCACGCGATCGGCGCACGCGGCTCCGCACCACACTACGAAGTTGCGAGCCCCCCACTTCTTCAGCACCTATTGCAAAGTTAAAAAGAAAAGTGTGAAAGTGCTGTAGTAAAGGGATAATGAGTGATAAATATTTAAGTAGACGAACATTGACATCAAACGAAAATTGATTAGAACAAAATGGATTTGGTAGTTTAGGCGATATGTATTTTCTCCGGCTCCCTCATGACCGGTTTTATTTAACTGCAATCAATCAAAAAATCATAATCAAAATATTTTGTACAAAACAGGATCAGGGTCACAGAAGATATTTACATCTCATTCTATTACATTTTGTTACAACTATACCGAAACGGCGTGGGAGGAAAATTCTACTTCCAAGGTGTGCTATCTGCCAGAAATTCGTTTCCCTTACAGATAGCCTTGCGAGCGTGTGTGGAATGTTTTCAGGGTTCCTCTTGTGTAGAAGTATACACTGCCCCTATTGCAGTGAATGCAATGCCACTGCTGTTATGCATTCGAGTTAGCCAGTGTGAAGTGCTGTACAGTCCGGCGAGCCACAAGCGGAAGGGAGAGTTGCAAGTCACCAGCAGTAGGTTGCGCAGGGCGTCGTCGTCAGCGGGTGGCGGAAGCTGGCGCACGCGAAGCACCAGCTCCTCCGTGAAGGGCGCGAGGGTGGGCGCGGCGCGCGCGCTGCCCTCGTGCAGCAGCACCGCCTGCCGCCAGCCCTTCGCCTCGCAAAGCGCTGCGCACGCCTGCAACACACGCACTCATACATGGCTGTGAACTGGCCTCCACTGGTGGACTACATAAATATATACATGATGAGATAACGATCAGGGAAGCAGACGCGTCAAGACGTCAGGCCGGAGCTGACTCGCGCACCAGGCAACAAGGAAACAACGCTTCGTAAATAAAGCGCTGGTCGTTATTGCGCAGAAGTACAGTTGTTGGTCTTTCTAGCTAGCATTGCTCGGATAATCATGCATGTTGCACCAGAAGTCGCGGGTTCATGCCGCCCAGGTCATGGATGTTTATTTATATATTTCCATAATAAAATTCTTATATATACATTTAGAATTTCTTAAAGAAAAAAAAAAATAGAAAATATACTTTCGTTGTCTAGTACACCTGTAACACAAGTCTACTAAGCTAGCCTAACGTTATGTAATAAGTCAACAGATAATAGTATTATATAAATCATTTCTACTTGAGATCAGGTCAGAGAGAGAGAAGCATCTGATCCTTGCGGCAGACTCGCGCGACTGTATCTAGCACACATATGATATATACACATCACAAAGAAATATTTATAATCCGATCTCTATGTGTTTAGTTGTAGATACAAGTAAGTCCGCATCCTCGAGCATGTCACACGGCCGTGCACATGTGGGTACCTCCGCGAGCACGTCGGGGTGCGGGAAGAGGTCCAGCGCGGCGGTGCGCTGCTCGTCGTCCGCAGCGGGCTCCGCCAGCAGCAACGCCAGACCCGCGCGCGCAGCCGCCGCCGCACCTGCCGCGCCGCCTACCACCGCCGCCGCACCTGCCTCCGCCTGCCAACACAACACAACTCTCCTTCGCCATACACTTCCTATAGTATATAGGTACTTCACGCACGCGCACACCCCTGACTAAGTCCGTGGCGACTGCTGCGGCCACCTACAGAATGAAATCAAATGCATTTGCCAATGTCGACAATGTACAACTGTACCTGAACTGCGCACTGCATAGCGTACAGAGGCTACTAGCTACTACCTAGACTGATCCCTTGTTGGGATACATTACGATCCTACGCTCAAGTTGGTAGATGGGCCTCATGATAAATCATAATAGTTCGTACCTTAAGCTCAACTAAACCTTGGGCCTTGTAACCTTACACTTCCTGTTATGCCATGCATATTTCTGGTGTCGGGGAGCAAGCAATATTAATATGTAACTGCGGGTTCTAAAGTCAACTTTTGACTATAAATTAAAATAAATTAGGCGTTAGTTATACTGTCACTCTACATGGGACCACCTAAAATCAGGGTTTCGGTATTCCCGGACGGACACAACCACCAAACTGAGTGGTTAGCATTTTAGGGGTTAGTTACACTGTTGTGCATCTTCCCATAGATAAACATGTATCGTATTTATTTAAAGGTATTTCTTATCACTTTACTGTTCACTTTTACTATTTGCTTTGCATAGTAAACTCATTACTTATTCTTCTTTGTGATGTTATTTACATTTTATTTACTTGCTGTTTTACACGTACTCATAATATGTAGAAATGTGTAACAGTGTATGTACTGACAACCTAAATAAACTTTATTCTACTCTACGCCGTACACTGTACAACTCTATCTGCACTGTTCACTGTTCAGGTCTTTCACTTGCATAAATCTGAATGTGATTTATTGTTTATATTTAGAATGTGTTCGTGATTTGAAATAAAATTTGTATTGCCTTAGATTCACGTTTAACAAAAACTGTCGCTTTTATTTTGTATACCATACAGTTTACATACACTTAAGACACTTTGCGCAGAGGATTTGCAAGTGATGGTAAAGGCAGTAGTCGCACCTGTATACAGACGTGCGCCGGCACCGCTAGCGGCTCGTGCGGCTCCACAGGCGCCTGCGCCGTGCGCCTCGCGTCTCGCCCGCGCCACGCCGCATCTACCGCCGCCGCCAGCTGCGCCGCATGCTCCGGCTGCGCGCATACCACTCCTACACACAAACACACACATAGCTCAGTTGTATACAGTGCTCACACACACCTCATCTACGCACATGCACGGTCGGGCGCACACTTGCCTATCTGCGCGTCTTGCGCCGCTGCCTTGCTCAGCAGCGCTAGTAGCGCGAGCACTCGCACTGCGTTCATCAGGCGGCCGTGTCGCGACTGAGCGCGCGGGCGGCACGTACGCGAGGGGCGCGGTGGGCGGGCGGCACGTACGCGAGGGGCGCGGTGGGCGGGCGGCACGTACGCGAGGGGCGCTGTGGGCAGGACGGCACGTACGCGAGGAGCGCGGGCGGATATCGCGGGCTATTTCGGAAGCCGATCGCGCGGCTGAATGTTGATGTAAGTAGTATCAACATGACATTTCTGAATGAAAACGAATTTCCATAAGCTAGAGTGCAAGTTTTATTATAAAAATAAAATATAAATAGTCTTTATTTTCTACTAACAAACTAGAGATTTTTTATCGTATTTAAAAGTTGGTATAATCTCTAATAATGAATAAGCGTATAACACATGTATCGATTTATAGTTTACCGCGCCGTATTGTCAGTGGGCGCCTCTACCGCACATGCCTCTTAAAACCACTCATCCACTCATCTCTTTCACGTGCCTCTGCCACCCAGTATTTTCCACATCTGTGTCTGAAAATCTCTCTCCAGCGTTTATTCGGTCGTCCTTCCTTCACTTCCCCGTCGCTCGGTACTCACTCATTCTACAGATATGTCCTGCAAAGCGACATTTAAATTGTCTAATTATTTTCTTTACGTCTATTAATTTTGTTTTGTTCCTTATGGTTTCATTGTGAATTTTATCGGATAGTTTTATTCCAAGTATTCACTTCTATTTTTCTTTGGCAGACAGAGATCTTTCTGCCGCCTACTTTTCTTAGTGACCGTCTGGCATCCATATGTCAAGCACGGTAATAATACTACTTCATATAATTTCTTTTTAGTGTTAATCTTACAGTGTAACTTTTCGTTGATTTCCTTGGATACCAACAATTTTTTTTCCAAGCTAAATTTATCCTTCGTTGTGTCTTTACCGGTGTTTTTTTGAAAAGATGCCAGTTGATCTAGATACCTATTCGATACCTATTTAATTTTCTTGTTGCAAACAATTCTGCCAAGAGATTATCCATTTTTTTGTTGTATTCAATAATAGAACCACCTTCTATTGGTAGTTCATTTACTATGCTCTCAAATTCTGATGAGCATCCAGCTAATACTATTGTATTATATCATCGGCAAAACGCAGATGGCTTAAATATTCCCCATCTACATTTACGCCTTTCGTATCCCAATTTAAAAGTTTAAAAATAGACTGCAGAAAATATTTTTGGGGAAGGTGGGTCTCCCGGTATAACGCGTATTTTAATGGGAAATTCCTTACCTTGGTGCTCTAATCGAACGTTTGCGCGACAATTTGGGTAGACACTACTTGTTACATTCATGTATTTTGGGATACCTTGTAGAGTTATAGCTTTACAGTTTAAGGAATCAAAAGCCTATGTAGCCCATAAAACACATCTATAGAGTGCTTCTGTACGTACTCCTTTACGTTCTCTAATTATTGAATGTCACTTTGTATATGGTCTATAGCCGAGTATCTTTTGCGAGAACGGGCTTGTTTATGTGATTGATTCTCTTCCAAAATATTCATTATTCTGAATAGTATTATTTTAGAAAAAAGTTTATATAAATTGGATGTAAGGCTAATTGAAACAAATTAAATAGTTACAAGGTTACTTTAATGTCTCCTTTTGTGCTGGAGTATGATTGTTGACGGTATACCATTATTGTGGGGTTTCCGAGTCAAGATATTATTAAATAATATTTATAATTCAGAAGAGAGGGAGATAGCGATTTAAGCACTTCATTTGCAATGTCATCCTTTCCTGGAAATATGTAATTTTCCTGTGTTTTAACCGCGTGTTCATTAAAAAAAAGTATATTTGAGTATTCAAGATTGGAATTATTTGATTTTGTATAGCAGTATGTGGAAGATGTAATATTATTTTATTACTGTATAGTTTTGTGTAGAACTCCGTAATTTTATTGATAATATTCGGGCGTCGGAATGTCATAACCCCTGTTACTTTTTAATTACTCTGCCCATTCGGTCTTCGCCCTTAATACTTTATAAGCTTTACTCCTGATGTATATATGAATTGTTAAGAAGTGTTTTTATTAGTTTTCTTACTTATGCATGTTATTTGATGTTATATCTCTTTTGTTTTTCTTTATTATACATTTCTTTCCTTAGATTGTAGTTGTGTATACTTTTCCTTTTTTTATAAGGTAGTTGCTTCAAATGCTCCTTTAATTGTAGTTCCAGTTTATAGTACAATTTTTGCACGTCAGTGGAGTAACTAACGGCTTGTATAAATCGATTTTTCCAATCGTAAGCTAGCTCATAGTAAGATCTCTCATATATCATATAGGTTTAACACTTCTCCTTCTTGGATTTGAATGGACAATACACATCTTATCATTCTGCGGTCGTTGTTCAAGTTAAGCTTTTTAATTCTATCGAATTTTTGTATTGATTGGTAATTGGTGATTCGTTAGTATATAATCGATTTCGTTGAATTGTTTGACCACTTGGCGATCGCTGGGTCCATTTTTTCGCGGATTGCAAGGACCGTTAATAATAGAGTAATTATTTTGTGGCGCTAATTCATCAAGGTTCTGACCGTTTGGGCTTCCATTTCCGTAAGCATACTCTCCTTTCCTTCGTTTAAGTCAGTTTAACTTATTCTTGCGTTAAAATGACCCAATAACAAACATTATAACTGTTTGGGTAGAGTCTCAGGCAGATTGTGATGTCTGATAGAAATGTTCCACATCTTCACTAGTGTACGCTTCGTTTGGTGCATAAGCTTGAACAATTGGTCAGATGTTTCTTACCTGATGTGACCAAAGAGCAATAGGAGAAGGCGCTTTTGCGCACGGGGCAAGGGGCGAGGATGGGAACCTCACCCTATAGCACTGTCCCAAATTCAGTGGGGTAGTTCTGTAGTGTGTGACAACCCCATCTGTAGAGGTGGAGTCGGTACCTTGGGGGCTGATTAGCCGTCGAGGTGCCCTGAACATCTGTTGTCCCGGGACATTTCCCGCCCCGAGTGGAACTGATGGCACTCGTGGTGGTTTTTATGGGTGTTCGGCATTATAATGTGCCGCGAGTCACACATACCACTGGACACCACCCAGGGCCAGTGAAGGCGCGTAATGCGTTCCCCGCATAAGAAAGAAGGGATCATCGGAGATCGATGTAGGAAGCTTGACATGTTTTGGATTTTTTTTATATTTATTGTTTGCTTAGATCCAACGTTGTTACATTTAGTAGCTTTTTCTCTGTGTCTTACGAACGACGTAGACATGAATCGTTTACTTGGGTTTCTTTCCGTGTTTTTAGAGGGTTGTGTTTCTCGACTTTTTAATGTGATGATTTCGTCATAACCTAAAACTACTCTTTTACCTGACTCTCCTTCGCGTTTAAGGTCTTCCTGTAATTCTTTTTTCTTTTGTAATAGGCTAGGCGGGAAATCTTCTTTCAGGCAAATATTTGTATTATTAAGCATATATCAATCGATGTTAGTGTAACTGTCACTGCTCTAAGTTTTCCTCATTTTATTCCGATTTTTTAAACATTTTCAATTTCCCATTTTTGGCATGATATATCCATGTTACTATTACGTGTATTTAGGATGATAAAAGGCAGGCTATAATACACTATTTCATTTTCTTCTATCCCAAAAATATGACACTTTCTTCCTTATTGTTCGTCTAGGACTTCAATTGTTATTTGTTGATGTTCTCGCGGTTTATTTAATTATTTAACTAGCCCGACGTTTCAGAAGCTTTACATCTACCATGTTCAGGGATGGACTGAGACGACAGATGTCCTGATGTTATGATGTATTTAAAAGTACCAGAACAATTATAATGATTTAGCTGTTCCGATTAACGCAAGCAGTACTTATTATATATCACTGCCTTGAGGTATTACGTTTAGTTTTTGATTTGATTATGTTTACCACTGGGTCCCAAGCAGAGGGAAGAACCCAGCCATCTTCTCTGTTTAAATTTGGATGTTTCTTAAAAATCAATAGCTTCAAGGATCACCCTGGAAAGGATGATCCAACTCCAGCATTCTCATGTCTTGTTTTTGCTTCGATATATCACCTAAATTTTTTGTAAAATATTAAAGAGTCGGAGGTTAAAATGGGAGATTTTAACCTCCGACTCGTGCCCTCTTGTAGTTACTCGCAAAACTATCTTGTTTCATGACCTGCAACTTGGGCAAAAGTTGGGTTCGTAACTAGTTAAGCGGTTATTCTATCACTCACTAGATGGCAGTGTTATTAAAATATTAAACACCGGCGATGACTTGTATTTTATTATAGGTTCAGTTCAACATAACACTTAAGGGATCTTTTCCACTTTGTTATTATTTGAAATTTGGAAGACTGAACTGGTTATTGTTTAACATATATTTGGTTCTTCTAATTGTTCGTATTGCTTTGCTTATTATCAATTTTAAGTGCGGATGTATATTTTTTTGTGTGGGGATGGCTGTGTTGGGGCGGCCTAAGAACCCTTACCCTCAAACCAAGCTGAGGGTGACGAAAAAGTCGTCAAAGGCTTTTGCCTCTTAAGGTCCAAGACTTCGGCGAGCTGATTGTTCGGCTGATTGTCCTGTCTGTTTCATAATGAAATCGAAATAGACGAGAGCACCGGACAGCGGTCGTGCCGATTAATAGCGGTACCAACAATCGGATCGACGACAGGCGGCAGTGACGCCTGTCGTCGGCCGATTGTTTATAGTGGTTTTAGTGGGTATTCGGCACTAGCATGTGCCGCGAGTCCCACATACCACTGGACCACACCCAGGGTCAGTGAAGGCGCGTAAATGCGGTTCCCCGCGTCAAAAAAAAAAAAAAGGTCAAACAAGGCCAATCCAATTGCAAATGGATGTTATTTCCCCGAAACTGTACACTTATGCCTTGGGGGACGTCTTCAAGACTTTAAACTGGGCAGAATGCGGCATAAATATTAAGGGCGTGTACCTCTCACATCTTCGTCTCGCCGACGATATCGTTATGCTGGATTGTAGAATATATATAGAGAACTTTCAGGAAATGTTGCACAGCCTAAATTAATCGTCCCGACGTATTGACCTTAGGATAAACTTGGAAAAGACAAAGGTCATGTTCACTACGTACGACGTAACTTCGAGACGGAAACCGACAGAAGGATCCAATTAGTTTGGGCAGCATTCCAGAGGCTTCGTCACATTCTCACGTTGCCTATACCGCAGAGCTTGAAGACAACAGTCTTTAACCAATGCATTCTGCCCGTGATGGCTCAGTAACCAATTCGGCGCAGCTTAAATGCACACGATGCTTTCTTACGTCTATTGTTCTGCTTAAACTATTATACATGCCCTTTGTGTTGTGATCAAACAAATTTTTCCGTTCTTTCTACATATCATGGCCGATGGTGTACGCCAGGAACACCACCGCGCCGGCAACGACTGTTTGTGACAATTTACTCTTCACAGTAAAACTCAATCCCTATGATATAGATCACAATATGGGGAAATCTTTATTTCATGGCGTGTCCTACGCGGTATCTGTGACACAAGCGACACCCGGATAACGAACTTCAACATGTCAAGCAAGTTCTGCGAGACCCCACGCTACACGTCCGTCAGCTGCATCGAAAACGAACGAAAGTTAAAACCTAGCCACTGTCGAGTGCAGATGACATAGTATTCAGTGTGATGAAGCGGGCAGCGGTGTGGGCGCGGCTACGGGCATGCGCGTCGTGTCGTACACGCTCAACACTAGTCTAGTACCGACGCCTAAAATTTCGAAACAAGATGCAACGCCTGCGATGAGAGAAATGTATAGGGTCACTGTCGTAAATAACACTTAAACATTAATACATTTTAATTTAGTGTCACAGACACTTACAAAGTGTTTAGTTTCAAGTATAATTCTACAAACAGCCCAGATGTCAAAATATATTACATTTACAAAGTATTGAGTATCACATATAAGTATAGGGCAATGAAAATGGCTGCGGCTGGAGGTATCGCTGTATGGGCGGAGTTACACGCATGTGCGCCGCGCCCCATACACGCGGCGTATGCGAGCACGTGCGGTATTTGACTCTGCTCGTACAGCCCTGCGAGTAGCTGTGCGTGCGGTCCGAGGGCGAACACGGCCACGTCGTCAGCGCCGTGCGTCTCCGAGCCTAGTGGAACCTCCGCGTGCGTCCGCCACGCGACCGCGCCTGGGGACAAGAGAGTCACACGATAGTATAGATAGTAGTGCCAGCCCGCTGGCCAGTCAGATGGTTGAGAAGGGCATAATTATGTTAATAACATAATTCCGCATATGCACAATTTCTGGGAGTGCGGATGTTTATATGCTTTGGCTGTTCCTTCATCACAAGAAGAAAGGTTTACACTGAGTCAGACAGAGGAAGAAAACGAGGACGGTGAATAGGAAAAAATTGCTCTATATTTATGAGGATACATTGCATAATATAAGGAAGCTTCATATAATATTACACCACAAAAATCTAGACGAGCACTAATTGCAGCTGAGAATTACAATAATAATAAAATAACACAAGAAGAGAAAAATAAAGGTAAATGAAAAAGCGTTGTGGCAGCAGCGCGTCTCACAAACCGCCATAACCTCGGCTTGGCCACAACACAACTTAATCCCAACACCGTTTTTCAGGACTACCATTTTAGTCCTATTTATATTTATATTGGAATACCTTTAGGAATTTACATCATCAGACAATGCACACGAATAACAGTAAATCTTTAAAAGATAAGGGATGGGGTGTCTTAGGAGTCGGTCGCACCACAGCTTCACGGCACATATCGGAGAAAATATTATAATAGCTTTTGTTAATTAGTTATTTATAACAGCCAAGGTATGAGGAAAAGATAACACTGTCATGTCCAAGTAAATGCCGTCGACGATTTCATTGTAACCCTTCGAAAGTGGACATTAAGGCAGGATCACTGAGATGATATACTTTCCGGTGGCGTTTCGGTTTCGATAAGCCACGACGAAGGCATGATCACTCAAATTTAGTATGCGATTAACCCAAACTCGTGTCACGTTTGCGTCGGTAGAAACTAGATCGAGCAGGGAGTGACTGCGCGGGGTAAAATGACTTGGTTCTCTCACATATTGGCTGAAACAGGACAAGAGATCGCTAAGAACTAAATTGTTACATTCGGCAGCTTTAAAAATATTAATACTAAAATCGCACAACTATGTTACGTGATCGCGAGATGATAGGGAGCAGAGAGAGCCACTCAGGGCACTAATAGAGATTTGTAACCCAAATACCAAGGCGGGCGTTAGGTGGTACCAAGAGCAATGTTCTGCTGTTAATATTTATATCCGGCCATATATATTCCAATTACGCAGTAATAGGGTACGGCAGACCATGAGCAGGCAGTTCACGCTTAATAAGGAAACCGCCCCCTCCTCGTGATCGTATGCTTGTACTGCGCTGGCTTTATCTGATAAGAGGCTGCCTATTCAGCCTGCCAAAGCCAAGTCTCGTTTAGTGCTAGCTCGAAGTAGTGCACACACGCAGCGCGCGCAGCGTCAAGCCATACCCACACAAATGTGGCTCGGCCGTGCGGGGTCGACGAACGCTCGACGCTAATTAGTAATAAGATTGACTACATGGAATATGTCCTTGCCGTCTAGTTCAGTTATCCCGGAGCTCTCGACATCATTTTGCTCTTGATCGCATTCGTGCAGGTCTGATCGGAACTGAGATATCGAGTCTCCATTAGTATCTTCGGATTTATGTACACTTACGACCCTCGCCAACCGTTCATCAAAAGAGTTTAAACGATTACTAAAGTGAGGTATGGTCGTCTTAATAGTACTAACCTCCTGCCTGAACAAACCCTTTAGTGCAGGCCGACAATTCCTTACCCAACGGTTCAGTTGCCTTTACCATGGGTCCAATCCTCGCAAGCTAATTCCATCACTATATCTGTAGCCTCAGTGTTTTACATAAAGACTAATTGTGCATCCGCTGCAAAGATTTTTTGTTTATTATAATATTTTTTATAAAATCACTGCAATACAGTTTAAATATAGTCTGGTAGTACTAAGTGGTCACAAACACAGTACAATGTACAAGGAACATAAATAAGTCAAAATAACACAAACAGCTTGTCAGCTAGGTACTGAATTAATGTTTCTGCTACAGACAAGTTGAAGTAATACACATAATGTAGCAAGATAATGTTTTTAAGCTATTTGAGTGGTTATCTGTTTAATTCGTATAACAGTCAAAATTTGTGTACGCTTGGTACTACCGCCAAAAAAAGAAGATAACAGTACTACGTATCTGAAGACACCGAAGGCGTAACTGTGACGTCCGCCCCAGAAAGGACCGAGCAACTTATGGACAAATGGATAAAGATTAAAGAATTTGTAGGGTTGAACATGAGTTGGTGGTGAGATTTGTCCTTTTATAACACTTAAAGTAATCCGCTTTGATATGGAACTAAAAAGGAAAGAAATACAATCTTACGATAGTTGGAGTCTTGTGTCACGTCGACTCTCTGTCCAGCCTTCTGGTCGCGCTGTCCGGGGCCGTTGGTGTAGGAGAGCGTCATGTACGGCACCCCATCCGCGTCACGCTCCCCGGACGGACCCAGCACGTCCGCTCCGCGCACCGAGTATCCGTTGAACGACATCACGTGCGCGTGGTCTGATGTCACCACGATTAGGGAATCTTCCTCAGACAACAGTTCGGTAGCGCGAGCTACGGCGTTGCTGAACTCGATTGTCTCATCTAAGGCTAGTTCCACGCGGTTTGCGTGGTGGGCATGGTCTATACGACCCCCTTCGACGAACAGAAAGAACCCTTTTTCATTTCGACTCAGCGAGCGAATTGCCACTTCTGTGAGTTCCGCTAGCGTTGGCTCCATGTGTGGGTCTCCGACTAAATGATACGGTATGTGGGTGCCCTCGAAGAGACCCAGTAAGTACTCGGGGAGCGATGCGTTTACCGCTAGTAGTTGCTCGCGATTCCACACGTATTCGTGGGTGACGTTGAGGGCGGATTTAGCAGTGCGCCACTCTTCTATTAGGTTGCGGTCGTCTGTCCTTAAGCCAGCAGTGCCCTCCTCGTCGATGGTCGTGGTGGGCAGAAATTCGCGACGACCACCGCCTAGTATGACCTTTAAATTAAACAGGTACGTAGATTTAGATAATATGGCTTGCAGTACCTACATTTGATCACTAAATGCGGTAGTAATTGTAAGAGAAGAGGGCATTACTGCACGGCGTTCGAATGGAGTCGGAGCCACCTGCTCTTCCCGGGATAATGCTGGGATGAGAGAGGACAAAGGTGACAGTTGCATCTGCGTTTGTCACAGGTTAAGTGTGATGTCTATAGGGTCACTAGTCACTGAAGACTGATGCTAATCGTATACACGGAGCGTCGATATGACTTCATGTATACGGGGCACAAACAAATAGTGAGATCGCAGAGACCTGGAGGAGCTCATACCTTGAACCTGTCACCGGGCGCGTGGTGCACCAGCTGGTGCGCGATGTCGGGGCAGTCGGCGGGGTCGGCGCCGCTCGCGCGTACGTCGCCGTCGCTCTCCCAGCCGCGGTTGGCGGCGCGAGCGTACGCGCCTGCTGGCGACGCGTGCGTGATCCGAGTATTGGTCACTATACCTGTTATAATATTAAGATTATAATTAAATATCGACGAGCCTCGTGCCCTATCATCGAGTCCCGGTACGAGCCAAAGTGTTTTTGAAATTTGGGACTTTTCAATTTATTATAACAGGCCGGAATAAGGAAGTTGGAGCCTAAGGGAGACAGGTATTTCTAGCTCACACGATGCCGCCACTATGTGGTAACTCGGCTGTCTCGTATCGTGTGGTGTGAGTTTAACGTTCAACGGACCTACGTACACCTACTATTGGTATTGAATTTGTGTATTGTAAGTTCGTGTCCAACACGTTATACTTCACAGTATATATGTATTACGTTATATATTCCTTGCATTTTACTATTTTATTCAATTACATTTCATCATTGTTTTTGTCCTAAAGTGTGTTCCTAATCTAACTAGTATACTTAATAACTTCCCACTAGTTGGCGCTACGCGTATACTGAAACAACTGTAATGCTACAATAACGGCTAGTCTAACGTACTGAAGAATTTCAAGTTTTTTTTTTAAGTGACACTTCTAACGTGTGTGCTATTTAAATAATTGTCAGGAGAGCCGTATCCACTGTTGAGTACCTGCGTCGCGTCCGCTGTCCAGCGCCCAGGCGGCGACGGAGTCGAGGTGCGTGTCGGGGAGGAGCGAGGCGGCGCAGTCGCGGCGCGGCACGGCAGCCGTCAACCCCAGCGTGCCGTAGTTGTTCTTCACGCCGCACAGGTATGCCGTCGCTGTGCACGCGGAGTCGGGGATCTGTGCGTCCACGCAGTACGTCTGCAACGTACAGTACGCTGTATTATTGTCCTAAACTGGCAGAAACGCTTGCATGCACGCACTGATTCACTATAGAGAACTGAGTGTACACACATCATGATCATATTGTATTATCTCACTTTTATTTTACCGACATTCATCTGATTTCAATTTAAAATTCTCAGGATGCATATTTCACGAAAATACAAATATCTCGTATATATAATGGTAGTAGTTGTAATGTCTTAAATATCGGCTTACAGCCGTCTAAATACCAGGCCCCAACAATGGCTCTTACACAGTTTTTCGGTACACGAAGCGCCTTTTCAACTTACTCCACAACAACAGACCATACGACATACATAGACGTACTGAAGACACATGAACATGATATGCACTAAGTGCCGCCTCTGTACCTACTGTTAGTCACAACGTTTTAGAGCGTAAACGAATCTGTTAAGTTTGCTACAAACATATTCTTTATGAGCCTACGAATTACAGTTTTTATCTGCTAAAACTCCTAAAAATTTAATCGAGTCTGCCTCCGAAATATTTGTGTTGTTGTGGTTTATATTTCAATTTGTGGCCCGAGTTTTATAATTTTTTTATAAATAAGGGCTGATAATGATGATGAGAATGATGACGATATAAAGGTTTTCTTTTTTTTGTACAGATTTGATTAGTAAACTTAAAAGACAATATAACAAAAACAGAATTTTAAATTGCGTAAGGGATTCAAAAAAATGATGTCGAACAAAAAATGAGATCACTCAATTTAAGGCCAATAGACAAAATACACAAATTTGCTTAATATAATGTTAAGCAAATTTGTGTTTTTTGCGCCACGTTATTGTGCGGCTGTCTTACTAGACAAAAATTAAATTAACTTTTTAAATATTAACTAAAAATAAATAACGCATACTCCTACAAATATGCAAAGCATACCTCGGTGTGCTGACTCTAGGTCAAGACAGAGTAAACTCACAACCACCTGCCAATACACCTGCATCCGATTTACCCACTTTAGGCGAATTAATTAATATACTCAATTTACTGCCAAATATAAAATCTGCCGGCGAACATGAAATATCTAACATAATGATTAAACAAGCCTGTATGGCCGTCAGATCCTCCATACTAACTATTCTCAATCGATGTATTTTCGAGGGACCTTCCCGAAAATAATTATGACGATCCGGTAGCATAAAATTTATTCGTAAACTAGGCAACAAGCCTCCAAACGAACCTATATCATATCGCCCCATTGCTTTAGTTTCCAACTAGGGAAAATGCTCGAAAGGCTCACTGTTAATCGAATAAATCCGGGAGGTATCACGTTCCATAAACAACAACACGTTTTTACCGCTCAGCGTTCAACAGTAGATGCCGCAATCTTGGTTAGGAAGACAGTAGACCTGTCAGACGCCACTTACGTGATGGAAATTTTTTTCGACGTATCTGGTGTGTTCGATAGCGCTTGGTGGCCAATGCTACTGCTCAAATTAAAATACGGGATGCGACTTGATTATCTTTACCTTGATATATTCATATAAATGGCACGGCTAAACTGTGATAATAATTTCGATGCGTTGCCCTCCTTTTCACCTCCCCCAATGAGCCAAAACTATCCGGAAAGTATGGTTATTCATTCCCAGAAGATTTGGATTTATGGTTGAGCGTCAGTCAATAATTACGCATAGTTATGAATTTTTTTTTTTTTAAATTAAACAAATATTGAATATAATCTTTATATTTTCTCCCACTTAACATATTGTTAAATATGTTTAAAACACCGAAAATTAAAATTGAGAATAAAAGTGACTCTTCGTCGGATGTAATGCTGTAAAATGAAAATGTTCTTTTTATGTTTCCGATTACAGGCACTACTTTGAATCACTATATTTGTCTTGTTTATATCGTTAGCTTCTGTTAAGTGATTGTTGTTTTTCAAACTTACGACATTAGCCTTATTTCTGGTAAGTTTCGAAGTAATGTGTATTAATTTAAAATTTGTCCTTGTTCGTTAGTTAAGTTAGAAATGATTCTAAGCCTGCCTTATATATTTCCTTACCTTAGCTAGTCCGAGCACTGGGAAGGCCTCGAAGGACAGCTGCGCCTCCTCGCCGGACTCGTTCCGCCGCTGGCCGAGCAGCGCGCGCGCGGCGGCGAGCGTCGGCACCGACATGCCGTCGCCCAGGAACAGCACCACGTTCCGGGCGGATCCCTCGGACCTGCTACAGCCATCTTTGCAGTTCAAACATTCACTTGTCCTAAGGGTTGGTTGATCAATCGGGAGGTTCAAGCGGCAGGCACCCTACAAATACTTTTTATTTATATAAGACTAGAAATATTATTTCTCTTCAGTAGATTATATAGGATATGTGTTCGTTAGCCCATTTAATCATTAAAATATTAAAGAAGTATAAAAAAATATTTCATTTATCATATTGTTTTTTCACCTTTTTACACCAGCGTTGTTCCTCTTCAATCATAAAAGAGTATTTATTAAAGTATTCTTTTAGGCGTACGCCCTGAAAATAAGCCTCCGTTCCAGCTATCATCTATCACCTCTTTATTACAAATCTTTGCCCACCGAGCATAGTAAGAAAACAAGTGCATTTAATGGATTTGTGCGGCCGCTCCTCCATCCAATCTTGCCCCACAAGCCGTGAGCTATACAAGTCTCCAGTCGGCACCGAACATTTATATCAAGTGCTTCCGCGAATAATTTCTTAAGGATCTAGTACACTGCGTATATAATATACAACGAGTGTCCCAAAATTACGAATATTATTGTGCGATAGGCTATCAATGAAATTTGAAAACAAATTAAAATCACAAGTTTGTTGTTATTTAGAAACTTATGTATTATTTTTTAATCTTATTATATTACATTAAGTGGTACCTATTCTTTCCATACTGTAGGCGAAAACTTGTACTTTGTCTTTTATCTACTAATTGACTAAAAACATGTTAAAAATATAAATATTTTTTAATTCGGTGCCAAGATAGAGGCAATGTTTACTGATAATAACTGTAGGTCTGCTTCAGCAGACTTCTGAAATACGATATGAATAGGCCGTACCTGGCATAGCGTGCGCGCATCTCAATCGCATCCTGCGCCTCCTTGTTCCAGTAGTGCGCGGTCCGCTCGTCGGCGAAGCGCGCCGGCCGCGCCCGCGCCGCACCCTCCGGACTCAGATCTGGGTGGTACTCGTCCTCTACTTCTGCATACGCTTGCATTACCACAAAAATCACGGCCAGGAGTTTCATGTCGAAGCCCGGGGACCTTGTGACTCAAATGAATACGTTATTAATTGCTATTTATATGCATTCTTCTTATCGTAATACTTTTAAATTCAGAGGCTTAGTCCAGAGATACAGATAGATATCATAATTGAATGCTTTGTACTCGTCTTTCGCGGCCAATTTCATTATTTATTTGTGATTAAAATAGATTATATCTCTAGGTATTACATTATATCTATTATAATATTAAATAAATGTCCATGTATCTTTATTATGGATCAGGTGAGGATTTGCGTTGTCGATAAATTTGTGCTCAGTTGACACTTTATGCAAATATTTTATTTGAATTTTATCGTTTATTATCTTTGTAAAAGATAAGGAATCAACTTTTAAAAAAAAGGACTACATTAAATCCACACGTATGTAAGTAATATAATAGCAGTTGCCAACTATTCGCAGATGAATCACTCCGTTAGGACCTCCAAGAATATAGAAACATTTTAGGTGTACGTATGTACCTAGTTCTATTTCTTACTTTTTTCTCGGACCTACAGCTATACTGTGGACGCGAAGAGAAGCCAGCTTCATGCTCTATTCAAACAATGCTATAAGAACTATGTTTAGGATCGAAAAGGGGTCCAAAACACCGGCACTAACTTGAATGAATGGCTCACGTAGAGGATCATGTCAGCGGAGCCCGTGCCCCCTTCACCCTCTAAAATGTGTAAGAACTCGCGCGCCGTAGTTACGGAATACCTAACCTGTACGGCGGTAGGTACTATTTAAGCTAGGCAAATCCAGAAACGTGTAGGAATCCCTTATCTGAAGTTGTCGTACGGACTGTTCGTGGTAGACCATATGTGCTGTTGTCTGACTTGGTGTGTGTCCGGTGCCTGGGATTCGTCAAGCTTTGTGGCGAGACGATTCGTCAAGAGTTTTGTGCATATAACGAATATGCATATTCTTTTAAATTTCCGGAATCTGCTACTATCTATTTTTTATGGTCCTAAGGGACAAGGGTTGTTCATCCAACCCGGCAAAACACCGTTTGCTGGGTCGGCTAGTATTCCAAAACAAAGGAATACCATACGCTAAAAATCAACACTAAGAAAAGATTTTTAGAAATTCAACACCAAAGGGGGTGAAATAGGGAGGTGAATATATATAAATTAGATACGTATGGATTTTTTGTTGGGATAGGAGCATATTAATTATATTTTCTGAGTGCCTTTCTAGTTATTTTAGTTAGTTGCACTCATTGAGACATGACCGGGATCGAACTTGGACTACCCGAGTGGAAGTCCTGCGTGCCCAAGCGATAACCACTAGACCATTGAGACTGCCCTACACCGAGAAAAATATAGATTTGTAGGTCTAGATTATCTTTGTACATGTTTGTACGTGGACCTTTTAGATCCACCCTAGTAACTTATACTAAAGAGCAACGGTACAGATTCGGATGCTCTAGCTGGATGACCATCATGTTAAAAGTAAATCCGTTCGTCAAGTCAAGACGTTCCCGCTTCACATGCAACATAATACGCCTGGGGTCATAAAAGATGCTGCCTAAGCATTAACACTTATACTAGGGATGGGTGAGGCTAACGTAACTATCCACTTTAGTTTATTGTTGTTGATGTATGTTGATGATAACAGTGTATGTAAATTTAATTCTCTCAATGAACGTCTTCATATTCTTATTCTAATTCTTACAAGAAGCCAACATCGAGGCTCTGTTAAAATCCGCGGAAAGAGGACATTCCTGGCTTAGATTAAAAACTTCTCCCGTGACTCCCTTCATGAAGAACCCAAGGAAAATACTCGGCATAAGCTCCTGCGAATCCAGCAT
>JAFELO010000378.1:147997-165885 GCA_017140195.1 Eumaeus atala | reverse complement strand
GCTAAGATCGTAATCGAGAGTTCGGCCGAATCGAGCGAGATCACTGCCGGTCACACGAGAACGTTCTGCGCTCATTTTATGCGCTAAGTTAGACAAAAAAGTTGTTTGCTGGAGTTCAATGCACTGATCCATATTTTTGACATTGTGCCATTCTGAAGGATTTGACAATTAGTAAGCTCCTAAGAAGGCGGAGCGCTGACGTGAGCTGACGCGCAGGTACGGCCACCAGCGCATGTTCGGCTCGCTGGGCTGGGGGCTGGCGATGTTCTTCGTGGGCATCGCGCTGGACCACAGCACGGCGTTTAGCTCGCACCCGTGCGGCGGCCCGCAGCGCTACGAGAAGAACTACACCATCTGCTTCGCCACCTTTTCCGTGCTCATGGGCGCCGCGCTCATCACCGCCACGCAGGTAGCTTGTTTAATATTAAACACAAATACATCCTTATTAATAATCCGAGACGACACATGTCGGAGAATAATAATCCGAATACGTGTACGTACTGTGAAGCTCAATCATGTTCCGACTTTCAACAACTTGCTGTTACTGCAAGACACACAACAGACATAGAATGGCACATGTTAATGAGGTATAAGGGGATAAATGAGATGAGGCAACTTAACAATGGGATACGTGAGATGAGGCACTTTAGCAAGGGAATACGTGAAATGAGGCACCTTAAGAAGGGGATACATGAGATGAGGCACCTTATCAAGGGTATACGTGAGACGTGGCAACTTAACAAGGGGACAAGTGAGATGAGGCACCTTAACAAGGGGATAAGTGAGATGAGGCACCCTATCCAGGGGATGTCGATGCGTTGCCCTTCTTTTCCCGTTCCCCCCAATGGGCTATCAGCTACTCACAAACCACATGAAACGCGATCCCTAAGATATCATTTTACGCCGGTATCATTTGAGCGAGAGGTACTTCCCCGGTCGTGCCGGCCCGATAGCACTACCTCTTACTAAATTGATGATAGAGGAACATGATACGTTTCCTGTCTGTATTCCATATTCACTGTTCTCAGATCAACTTTAAGTACGAGAGCATGCCCGACGAGATGGCACCGCCGGCGGCGCCGGCCGAGCCCACGCAGGAGGAGAGGCTCCAGCAGCAGCTGGCGGAGCAGCTGCACCTGCCCGGCCTCGACACCAGCGCCCCGCCGCCCGCGCCCGCCCTGCAGCACGCCAAGGTACTCCCGCTGTACACTGCGTGGACTGGTTGCCTGTAGCCGGGCTTTCACTTTTGTCTCAGATGCTTGCCGTCGCTGCATTTTTTGCGCCTTCGCTTGACTTTGTGAGTAACATCAACAAAGTCAAGTGCACAAGTAATAGTATACGGGGACAAAAAGCAGTTAGAAAATAGGTAACGACGTGATTGTACTGCAGACAGAGTAACAACTCACAGGGCGTGTCCCGACGCAGGTGTTCGCGCAGACGACGCGCGAGATGCCGGAGTGGGTGACGGTGCTGCGACAGTTCCAGAACGTGAAGGCGGTGTCGTTCCTGCTCGTCGCCTGGTGGATGGGCTTCGGCATCGGCCTCATCTTCACCTTCCTCTTCTGGCACCTGCAGGTGAGGCGCGCGCCGGGCCGACACATGTCCCACGCAGCACTGAGAACGATTGCTACTTATAATTCGTTTTCATCGCACAGCCTACACACGAGACGTATGCTATAAATGACTTCGAATAAAAGTTAAGAATGACTTAATGAATGACTCTTCCACTTGATTCTGTAAAATAATAATTAGACAATGAACGCTCTCACGCAGGTCCATTTTTAAAATATTTATAGCACGCAATCAAACTGTAGTTAGATCTGCGACTAATTACCACTACGTGGCGTCACCGTCCCTGGGCGGGGTCCAGATGTGTGGGGTGCTCGCGCTACATTATAATACCACATACCCACTAAAATCACCGCGAGTACCGTAAGAGCATCTCCTCAGATCGGGGCACCTCGGCGGCTAGACAGTCTCTTCATGGACCGACACCACATCCACAGACGGGTTGCCCGCCTCACAAGACAATCCCACCAACTATGGTACAGTGCAACGGTGTGAGGTTCTCATCATCGCATGTTGCCTCGTTCGCAAGAGCGCCTCCTCTTCCTACTCTCTAGTCCACTTTTCTGATAAGACGCGCTCTCGGTTCAATTGATTTCGCCCGTGGTGTCCGGGTTCACCCCTTCAGGTAACATTATATAACATCAAAACCTTTTTTATGTTATTTCATTAAAAAGCTTACTATTAAATATCATCCAAACGGCACCTCTACAAACGTGCCGGATGTCCCCCGCGGTGGAGGAGTGAGGGGAGGGGCGCGCCACGGGCCGAGGTCTCACCGGAGCCCGGTGAAGTCCGGTGAGATGCGCTCGCTCTAACGCAGTTCCCGGTGCGCAGGATATCGGCGGGTCGCCGACGTTGTTCGGCGTGGCGTCCGTCATCAACCACATCTCCGAGATCTTCGCCTACTTCTTCAGCTTCAAGCTCATCACGCAGATGGGCCACGTTAAGGTAACGTTACTGCCTCAGTAATGCCGCAGCAGTACTATCGAAACAGGCCGTCTGTCTCTCGAATGATATATGCTATGGCGTTCCGTACTGTTTGTGAGAAACCGGTGGGCCACCGTGAGTATGGGAGCGCATGTACTCTCCGAGTGGCTCCGAGTGTTCCATTGCTCCGCACGGCGTTCAGGTGTGTGTCCTGCTCGCGCGTCCGATGCGCCGAACCTTCCGTGCGAGCATCGCGCCTACACGATATATTATAGCGTATCCCACTGCTGCTGTTACTGTAACATTATAAACGCGAAAGTTTGTAGGTTTGGCAAAAGTAACCAACATCCTTACGTTTGTTACCCTTTCACGTTAAAGTTACTGAATGGATTTTGATTAAACTTTAAAACAATATAGTTTATACACCAGAATAACACATAGGCTATAGAAATAATAACTTTAGCACGTGTACTCGCGAACGAAGTCGCGGGTATCAGCTAGTATAGTATACGTGCCGTACGTCCTGTGCAGTAAGTTTGTATCAAACGAACTGCAAATATGCAAGAAGCCGGAAACCGCTCAGGTGTGGGCTTCCGTAAGTAATAATCAAATATATTAATAGTACAGAAAAACCTGAAATGGACCCTCAATAGAGTACTTTCCGTCCGTTCGTCAACACATGCGCATAAATGTGTGGTTGTATCTTACAATTGTGTTTACATAATTATCATAAGTTGTTCTCTCCGTGCTTCGTCATATTGCAGACGTCAGTACTCAAGTGTCAGCTTGAGCCTTGAACTATGTCACACCACCCGCTCCGTCGCTAATTCCGTGGCAACTGTGCGTAGGTGCTGTGCCTGGGGCTGGCGGGTAACGTGGTGCGCTTCCTGTACATCTCGTGGCTGCGGACGCCGTGGTGGGTGCTGCCCTTCGAGTTCGTGCAGGGCGTCACACACGCCGCCGTGTGGGCCGCCTGCTGCTCCTACATCGCGCACGGCGCGCCGCCCAACCTGCGCTCCTCCGCACAGGGAGTGCTCCAAGGTATGAAAGTCGCTAGCACGCAGCCGTTCCTGCCATATCTCTCTGAAAGTGCTTAGAGCGTCGTCTTCATCAGCCCGCATACAGCCTAGCTATATCTAGCGCTGGGCATAGACAGATTTGTGTATGTGTGTGGGTCTACACCATGGCCCGTGGTGCTGCTCACGTGTGTGTGTGTGTGTGTGTGTGTGTGTGTGTGTGTGTGTGTGTGTGTGTGTGTGTGTGTGTGTGTGTGTGTGCATATGCTCATGTTTGTGCGTGTGTGTGTGTAGGCCTGCACCACGGCCTAGGGCGCGGCTGCGGCGCTGTGCTCGGCGGCATCGCGGTGGCCAAATGGGGCACGACTCGCACGTTCGCGGGCTACGGGCTGCTATGCGGCGTGGCGCTGGCCGCCTTCGCCTTCGTGAACTTCCGCGGCGGCGGCGCGGCGACCGAGCCCGAGCCCGTGGCTGACCCGGGCGTGCTCGCGCCGCACGGCGTGCCCGCCAACCCGCTGCCGCGCGCGCTCTCATCTTCGCGCCTCGCCGACCTGCAGCACGACAACTACGGCGCCACGCAGGTAACGCACAACCTCCACGCCAGTACTTTAGTATGACAGGAGTACCCTATCAGTTAACACATGATGGAATATCCTTTACAGAGCTACGCCGGCACAGAAAGCCTGAGCGTCCCGGGCAACCCCTTCGTGCAATCCGCGGCGCCCGCCTCCCCGGCCGCCAGCCCCGCCTACAGATAGGGTGGCGCCAGCAGCACCTCGACGGGCCGCGTGTAACGTGTGCGCAGGCCGTGCGCCGCGTGCACGTGCGCGCTCAGCGGACCTGACAGATGACGCGGCTCCACTCGCAGTCCCCGCACGGCACACGGCACAGATACTCCTCACGGGATCGCTCAAGTCCACAGCATCTGCGGCATGTGTCCCCGCGCCCGCTCGTTCGCGTCGAAGTTTATATTGATAGTGAATGTTTCACGTGCACATGCACGAAAATACGTTTTGTTACGTTGGTAAAATATTTTATTATATGAGAATTTACTTAGGGAAACATAAAAGTATTAAATAAATGTATAATCAAAGTATTATATAAAAAACATTACATCGTGTACCTCGTGGTCATCGATGTTGCGTCTATGTCTGCAACGCTTCGTCTGCCGTCGCTCGGCCCGCGTCGCAAGGCCCGCGTCGCACTGCCCGCGTCTCACGGCCCGCGTCTCACGGCCCGCGTCGCACGGCCCGCGTCCCGTGGCTCACGTCAAAGACGGGACGAGACTGAGTCGGATTGTTGAAGCACAAATTATAAAAGCATCGTATTCACTGCGGGACACTCGCGCTCGACAAGTTGCGGGACATTCACGTGTGAAGTATCCAGGCACGTCAGTGTCATGTCCCGTGCGCAATGCCACCTAGTGTCCACGAGGCGACGGGGCGGAGAGCGAGCGCCTCGGTGTATGTATGTATGTGTAATCACGGTGTCATATCAAGGTGTGATGACTAGCTGTATGGTATCTCTATTTTGTTAACACGTAGCAGTCGCTGCACGGCCGCGATGCTGCGGCTACATATGACTATCTCCGATGTACCAAATACAAGTGTTGATGTCCTGCACCGGTGGTTTCACTGACACCCCCCGCACCGATCCCGGGGGGACTGATCCACACTGCTGTGTTACAATTTTATTCTATAGTTCGGTATAGGAGTTCACATGGGGTTAAAGAGACTATAAAGGTTTTAATTAAGTTTCAAAACATAATTGTTACAGCTGTTTGGTTAATCCTTCACCATCATCCACATGTCGGAACCAGCCGAGCATGCTCCTTCACATTCCTACACCGACACAGTTCCTTCTGCCGAACCCCGTCCACACTTTACTACAGCAGATGTCAATAATTTCTGCAGCCGTGACATAAAGATTTACTTTGATCATTTTTCAGACCTTTGCTTGTTTACATTATCGAAGTATTTCATATTGATCTATAACGTTCTGGAAAATGTTATATGGCATATCACAAGAGATGGTATATGATTCTATCGGTAAAAGAACTTTTCAAATTGATCAAGTATTTTTCGACAATACAAACAAATAAACCTTAAAAAGCAACCAATCGCTTCCTCTTTATAATATTAGTATTGATATGCATCAGACGGTGACCGCCCAGGGATAGAAGTTCAATCTTAATTTAAAAAAAAACGGCGAAGTGAGAGTCGTACTATGAAGGCCTATGAAGGATTCCGTAGCAATTAGCAAAAAATATCTCTCGAAGTACCACGTCAATTTTGTTGAAACCAATTTTCGTTTAAAGTCTTTATTGAATACTATAATCTCAATTGTTCTTGCAATTTTCCCCTCGGTAGTACAAACGTTAGAGGGGGGAATCAGAAGCGAACTAGAAGGGAAATAGAACAGAATATTTGTATAATCAAAAAACCTTATTTATTAATCTCCATGCCACTTAGAAAGGAAATTGTTCAATGACACCCCATATGCCCAATTATTTTATTTTTCAAAATTATAGTACACATCATCTTGTTACGGTTCACAAAATACTCGCATCTTCCATAATCTCCGAGTAAAATGGCTATGGCATATGGTCAGACAGACGGATATGACGAAATTGTAGAAAAACAGTTCAAATATAGTTTCACTGTATATTTCAATATAAACCGCATTTGAAAAAGGGATGGGATTTTTATCACGTTTTAGTAAGTAGATTAATTGGTTGGAGCTCGTAGGCTCTCCTGCAGCAAGCTTCATTACATATTGTAGAGAATTCACACATTCAAAAAATAATTTAAAAATACAGTGTAGTGTTTATTGCGGTGCGAGACAACAACGAGCCATCCAGCGCCGCGCCCGCCAGCTGCGCCGCGCACGTCGCAACCGCCCATACCAGCGTCACGGCGACGTTCTGCGCCTGGCAAGAAACACGATTTCAATTAGGAAACTGCGGCTGCGCCAGGCATCGCCGCCGACGAGAGTGACAAAGAGAGAGAGAGAAAGAGAGAGAAAGAGAACAAGAAGAAGATATAGAAGTAGGATAGTAGTATTAAACAGTGTGTTCATTTCGTGCAGTTGTAAGTAGACCTAGAAGAGCATATGCGGACGTTGAGTGCAGCTCGTTTGTCCCCTTATGATCTGAAGAGAAACACTCACCTGAGTCATGATGTGGAAGGGCTCCCCGTTGTCCACAAAGCCGAGCGAAACCTTGTTCACCACGGCGCTGGCGGTGTTCCCCACCGCGGACGAAACCAAGCTGCCCGCGTGGGTAATCACCAAGCTGGTGAGGCGCCCGGCCAGCCGCGGCTGCTCCCGCACACACCAGCACCTGCATCAGCGCCGACTACTGCTTCGGCCTTCTGAGCACATGTCAGAGGGAGAAACATTCAAATATTTGTAATTATTATTACGAATCAATCAAAT
Organism: Eumaeus atala; assembly: GCA_017140195.1. Lineage (NCBI taxonomy): Eukaryota > Metazoa > Arthropoda > Insecta > Lepidoptera > Lycaenidae > Eumaeus > Eumaeus atala. The sequence continues at coordinate 158,938 of JAFELO010000378.1, read as the reverse complement.
GAGCCACCGCGCCAACTATACACGTGCCTTGAACATGACCACCAACTCAGCACCAACTGCTCGAGGACAGCGTCAATAATCTCTCTTCTGCTTTGACTCTGACTACGACTATATTCACACCATCAGGCGCAGTGCGCCCTGACTGTCGCGAAAAAACTAACATCCATATGCTGCCAAGGATGCATCTACGGGCTTACGGGAGTTACGGGTGTTACCCGTGAGTACTGGGGCGGTACAGATGTCCCGACTTATCATATATATACCGTCAGTCCCGTTCTGCCTGTCTAGTCACTTCTTCTCCGGTCAGGCTTAGAATTCTGCCCCCAGTAGTCTATACATGTCTGTTCTTAGATTAGTGAGTCCATAGCTCTCCCATATATAGTTAGCAAAGTGTCAGTGGACTTTACACGCGTATTCTTAAGAGCGGTAAATGTTACCAGCGTGACCGTTATTGCTAAGCCCATTGAAGGGTGTTTCACACATTTCATACTCCATCATATTCAATACACCGCGAGTACGAGTAGATGTCGGTATATAAGTTGAACCGCAATGGCGGTCGTCTGAGCAGGTACAAAAGTATTTGACAAATAACTAATAGAAATACATTTTTGTAGTGTAAAGTGTAGTTTAAGTGCAATAATATTAAACAACTACAAGTTTAGGAATTTAGTACTAAAACAAAAATGCATTGTGAATCGGTATCACTCCTTGGGAGTGGCACGACTAATGACACCTCACATCACGCTGGAGTGGTGTAGCTCCAGCGCAGGGAGTGGCACGACTAATGACACCTCACATCACGCTGGAGTGGTGCAGCTCCAGCGCAGGGAGTGGCACGACTAATGACACCTCACATCATGCTGGAGTGGTGCAGCTCCAGCGCAGGGAGTGGCACGACTAATGACACCTCACATCACGCTGGAGTGGTGTAGCTCCAGCGCAGGGAGTGGCACGACTAATGACACCTCACATCACGCTGGAGTGGAGTAGCTCCAGCGCAGGGATTGGGTCCTACGATTTCATCATCCGAGTATACACGATTAATAATTAAATAACATTTGTTTGGCCTCCCTCCCTGGAGTGGGTTCAGCTTGAGACACTGTTTGACTGCACTTCTTCGTGACGCCTCGTATGTTATGTGCGTTGCTATGGTGACGCACTGCAATTCGCCGCGCTCCCGTCGACATCCTCATACACTACGATTGACAAGACGTAAAAGGGTAGGTATGAGGTAGGCGAGGAAGCACAGCAGTACCGGGACCGGCTGGTAGCCTTGGAATGGCACTCTCAGCAGGTGCAGGTACGTGCCCAGCCAGGCCGCCACCGCCAGCCCTGCGCCGCACGAGGTCAGGTGGTGAGACAAGTTCAACTCACATCTGCAGTCTCTGCGCTAGCCCTCAGCTGATATGCCGCGATGGCTGCGCTCTGTGCTGGACACCGTGAGAGGAGTACTTCTTTTTTAACGTAGTTCCTTATAGCGCGTTGCGAAGGAGGCTAGACGGAAAAAAAAACAGACGAAAAGTTGCCGCGACACTTTTTGCTGTAATGTAATGTAATAACTCTCTCCCTCTCATAGAAAGCAAGCCAATTATTTTCGTTCCGTCTTTTGTTTTGCTTTGAACAGTGCAGTGCCGCGACGATTTTTTTTTACGATTACGAGGTTTTTTGTACATGATAAATAATAGAAAACAATAGTGAATCCTGACAGTGTTTCCGCACAAGTTCCGGATATTGCTGATGGTCTGTGTAAAGTCTCTGCCGAACTCCATCAACTTCGTTCCCACCGGATTTCCCCCGATACCTCTCATTTTTTTCATATATCATTCAAAAATTTTACACTAGACAGGTGTACAGCTGTCCCGCCGAGCAGTTGACCGAGACGGACTGATGATGACGCTATGCATGGACCTGTATCATTCTTTTTGTTAATTGGGGTAGAAGTGTAAATAGACACGGAGGTATTAGACTTTGATGCTGTGTCCGCGCGGCGTGCCTCGAGAACACGTGTTGTAAAGGAAGCTTTTTTTTTTGGATGGGATCGAATTTTTCAAAATCTGAACAGATTTTTATACGGTTTTCACTCAAGCAAAATTTATTAACGGGCGTAACAGGGGCGGATCGCTAGCTAATTCATAAAACAGACAGATGTACCTACACCTATGTCCGTCTGTTCGCCTGTCCGTCCGTGTGCCACCAACGTTTTTCATGGAGGCTGTGGATGACTGTATATTACAAGTAGTCGATAGTTACCAAGATATTCTGCCATTTCGGCATACAAATATGTGGTAGGGCAATTTATACTTAATCTGATTATAGGGATAGCACTCAACACGTGTGTCCGAGGGATGATTCTTATGTGCCAGAGAACATGGCCGTGCGCCATTGTTAGTACACACACGTGTTAGTAAATACTGCGGGAGTTTGTCGGAATTTCTCTTTCGGTTATGTTAATACTTTTGTGAGATACTCGCTTGTAGAGTGATTAAATTGCGTACTTGCGTGCAGCGCGCGCGCGCACGCGCCTTTGTGTGTGTGTTTGGGTGTGTGTGTGTGTGTGTGTGTGTGTGTGTGTGTGTGTGTGTGTTTGTGTTTGAGTGTGTGTGTCTGTGTGTGTGTATGTGCTTGTGCGTGCGTGCGTGCGTGTGTGTATGTTTGTGTGTGAGCACGCATGTGTGTCTCTCGGAACTACTGACAGTGTGATTGTGCCTCATTAGTTGATAGTATTGTAACAATTACTTTTCTATTATTATCCATAAATTTGTTTTGATATGAATTCATCACTCCGGACGCGTGTACGTAGGAACCTACTGTGTAGTACGGGACGCACTAACTATATGAACCATTTGGTAGCTAACGAGCGCCACTAACATATGCGTGTATTATATGCAGCTGCGTTAAGGGTAAAGGGGGTCCTTTGCCCCCAATTGACAATCCACTATAAACCGCAAAAACGCGACAGCAAAGCTATGATTTTGAGGGCGGCATCGAGCATGTGTCTCACCTCGGACGGGCAAGCCCAATACTGCTGCAATGGTGCCATGACCTGCCGCTCACCTTACTCTGCAGTGTATCTTATCATCAGCAGCCCTAACTTGCTGATGATAAGATACACTCGCTTTTTTGTGTCAGCAAGTTTTTTTGAGCATTGTCCTCTCCTCTTGTGACAACGGGTAACAGAAAAAACAAACTGCACAAAACACGAAGGAAAAGCCATCATTTTCAGGGTAGTATCACGTGGCCACAAACACCTCCCCGGACTTGACATCCGGATTTGCCTGCAATGGCTGCCTTGATTACAGTGCAGTAATGGCGCCAGCAACACGGGACACGCGGGATCGCGACATTACATCGAAGTCGAAGGAGGCCCAGCGCCGCGCGCATGTCCTGTACCCGAGTGTGACTTTTAACAACATATTATTCTGCCAACGCGTTTGCGTTTAGTCCACCAAAATGTATGGAATTTCCGTAAGCGCCTCCGGAGGAAAGTACAACAACTAACACTGAGTGTGAGTTTCATGTATCGTTTACGCTAACTTTTGCGTCAAGTTTGAATGTAGCGTATCGTATCAGTCCACCCATGACCGTGGTTGCTGTAGAGCTTCTAATAAATAATTATATAAACCGCGATCTAATCCGTAAAAGTAGTTTTATTGTAATGCGTAACATTTGCGTAAACTTAAGACATCAATTAGTTATTACGTATTAAAGTAGTTTAACAGCACTCCCACCTTTTTTCCTAGTTCATCATTATAACTAAAAAGCTCAATAGCCTTTTTCTAAAAAAACTTATGTTAGATTGTTTCCCCAACATGGTTCAAGCCTTGTCGTGGCGGTGTGACTTAGTAGCCTGGGGTGAACCCAAGCGAACCGAAGGGGATCTTTGCACGCCTCTTATATAAAGAGCGGGTGGAGGAGGTTGTATATTTTGTTTCTCTAGTAACCTACGCGTAGCATCAGAGTTAGTCTCCTAATGTGTGTTATGTTCTGTGACAAAACCGCTGGTTGCCATCATACTTTCATTCACGTCACGTTCAGGCTTCAAAAAAACATTGAAAATACAACGTTTTGTTGCCGATAGGTGGAGAAGTAATTCTGGCCGCCGACTGCCCGCTGCTCCCTGCCGACTGCCGACTGCCGGATTGCGTAGATGCGCGGCTGCTGAATTGTTCGGACACGACAGACGGACTAACTTACATTGTGCCGGCGTACAGTGGTTGCTCTTCTGCCACGTTTCTTGCGGCATGTCATATCCCTTTATTCCCTCATACTACAAAAAATAGGTCGTAACCCGTACACACTCAGAAGAACAGATGGCAGATGGGGCAGTAAGTTTCTGGAGTGGAGGCCACGTTTAAGAAAACGAAGTGTCGGTCGACCGTACACCAGGTGGGAAGACGACCGATCTCGCATACGAGTAGCAGGAGATCGGTCGTCTTGGCGTTTACTGAAAGAGGCATATCTCCAGCAGTGGGCCCATAAGGGCTGATAATGAAACAAAATGAACTCGTGAAGGCCGCCGGGGCTGCGAGGCCTTGCGCTAAAATGAGTGATGTAAATCGCAATGAGCGCGTTGCAGCGACTATCGGCTATCAGCCGCGCCACGATACGGCTCCTCGGAGAGATAGCGGCAGATAAGATAAGCGACTGAGCACCGAGTGTGGTGTTCGCAGTGCTGCTGGTGACCGTAGTGGTGCAGGTGCCCGTAGTGGTACAGGTGCTCGTAGTGGTGCAGGTGTTCGTAGTGGTGCAGGTGCTCGTAGTGGTGCAGGTGCTCGTAGTGGTGCAGGTGTTCGTAGTGGTGCAGGTGCTCGTAGTGGTACAGGTGCTCGTAGTGGTGCAGGTGTTCGTAGTGGTGCAGGTGCCCGTAGTGGTGCAGGTGCCCGTAGTGCTGCCGGTGCCCGCAGAGGTGCTAGTGGCGACAGCGGCGGGAGCTCCCCGGCCGCCAACATGTGCTGCTGCGCCCGCGCGCTGCCCACGCTGCTGCTGCAAGTGAACCTCATACTCATGGTATTGGCTGTTTCTATTGCCTCCGGCGCGGCGGTATCAAGTAACCGCTTACTGCGATGAGCGGCTGCTGGAGAACTCGGATCAGCTAGGTAGGGTCTAGTCCTTCTGGTCACATCGGGGATAGACGCCGGTTGCGTGTTGTTGACGATAGATGGCACTTTGTAATGTTGAACACTTAGTAGATGAATAATATCCTAGAATATTGTATGTTAAGAGGTGCGTCAACAAAATTAAAAGATTGGAGAAATCACTCGTACGGACTATGTACACGAACTGTGTGTGACTTTAGAATTACAACGGGGCTCAGCTGCAGGTGATATCTTCTATCTTTGGCAGATATTTTAACATCTGTTATTGTAATGTTTATTTGCAGGAGAACAATAATGTTCTTGCGTGACATTATTTTCCTGTAAAAGGATCCACTAATGGGCACCAGACGTGGTGTTTTATAAATAAAATAATAGCATCCAAGAACATGTGTATGTAAGTGGATACACATCATAAACTTATGAGGTCATTACACCTAAAATAATCAATTTCACTATTTTATTTTTAATAATAAAAGAAATAGAATATGCAATCACTAAATGGCTGACTTCCTTCCACATACATTTACGACGAGCGGCTGGCTCCGCTGGTAACGTGGCGTTTAGTCCGCGTGTTACCCCAGAGGTCGCGGGTTAGAATCCCGCCTAGGTCATGGATGTTTATATATGTATTATATGTATTTCTATAATAAAAATCTTATATATATATATATATATAAAAATTTAAATTTATAAAACATATTAAATATGTCTCCGATGTCTAGTACTTGTGACACAAATCCTTACGGTACTTAACACGGGACTAGGCTAACGTGGTGTGATAAGTCCACAGATATTATTATTATTATCATTATTATTTTTATTTATTTATTTATTTACTCCTATTATAACTTTGTAAGGAGTGGACCAACGATATGTCGGTGAAAGAGTATGTTTTAACCTATAAGAATCTGTTTATAATTCTATGCCGAAGAGATTTTTGAAAGTTGTTTTTTTTTCTTATTTTTGTTACTGTACAAGAATAAAAAAATGGATTTTATTATTACCTCTGCTCTTTTATTATTCAAGATTATTAAAACTAGTCTTTCTAAATAAAAATGTCAGTTCTTAATTGTTAAAGACAGAATTATAAAATGACAAATTAACATTTGTAGTTTTTAAGTAAATGACATAACTTATAAAGTTTGAACAATGAATGCAATTGGAAAAAAATCTATGGCAAGTTTGTGGAACTTTATTTTAAAAACATCTACTATAACTGTCACTACTGCTAAGGTAAAAATTAAGAAGAAAAATTATCTTTTAAGATAACCAAACATTCTTAACAACTCTTTTCTGCTAAAAGAACCGCTTCTTAGAATTGTATCGCTATCCCTTTCTCACTCGCATGACGCGTTTATTGTTCTCGGTCGCCAGTCGGCAAGACGCCCCGCTACCCTTACCCTTCCTAATTCTTTCTTTAGTGCAATACGTAGTATTAATAATAATAATAATAACAAATGTTTATAAAATGTTTTATTTGTGAGACAGAGAAAACACAAAAAATACAGTTCAGCAAAAAACATAAATAAAATAAGCAATATTACAACGCTAAATATAGGTTAAATAGTGTCCACATTTTGATAGCGGCGTCACAAAGGGTGAACCCCGGCATAATAAGTCTACACTTTTGTCCAGACACAGATTTCTTTGGATCAGCCAAATTTTTTCTTCAATTAGCAGCATCATCTACATTTAAAAATAATATAAATAAAAATATTTGCTAAAATATATATAATACACACCGTTTATAAAAATATACATTTGACTACGCCATACTTCTTATTTACAAATAAATATTCCATGTTATTATATTTACATAAAAACACAAAATATGTTATGTACATATGAGAGTTAAGTGAATTAAACAGCACTAACCTTTACTTAACATTACGTTGATATATATGAGTATAACATGTAATGTAAGTAGCCGCACAACTGCACAAGGCCACGCACACACAGCAGGCGTCGTACACAACATGCACCTGTGTCATAGGCACAGTATAAACTACACTACGCTAACACAATATATATTAAATTAATAAAACAAACATTCAATGCTTACTCGTTCTTTTGGGAAAGTATTAAGTAGTGTTTATACTGGCGTTTGAAACTGTTTTTAATACAAACGTCACGCAACGGAGGGGGGAGGTTGTCCAGCATTTTTTTTTTTTCGGAGGGACCTAATACTGGTTGGCGGCGCTTATCCAGCCTCAACAGTTCGACTGACTACGAAGACTTTTGTGTCTTCAGGTTTAGGGAGACGATAGGGGGACAGACCCCCGTCTTTTCCCGCAGGTGGGAAGAGATGTACCGGGTTGATAGTGAGCTTACCCTATGGTAATTATGTTTGGGACCGAAAAGGGGGAAGCGGTCCCCCTCCCCACTCTAGCGGGACGGCGCGCGCACCATGCCGTTTAAGTTGTGGTGTCGTGGATAAGGATAATTGAGCTCGTTTAATGTTTGGCTTATCTGAGGAGGCCGGCATCCTCTGCCCCCTCCTCCCCCTCCCTCTGACAGAAGTGGTCGATTTACGCTACAAATCAGCAAATAGCCGTATTCTTAATTTACTTAGTTGCTGCGTATTTGATGCAGACCCTAAATGCTGCGGTTCTATGAACGGGCATGCACAGTGCGCAATGCAAGGATCTAGTGAAATGCGTGGTGTTAATATCCCTTGTCCAGCTCAACATCTTAAGGGGCTGGTCATGGCTCTTCCATGTTATATTTGTATACATTGTAGCTGTATACATTGTACTTCTCTATGTATAGTTACGAAATTAACATATGAGGGGTTTAGATTCAAAAGCGCGCGAGTCCATTTTTTTAATTTTGTTTCACAATATACTAAAAGCCTGTCGCGGCTACTGCAGCAGGGCTTTATTTAATAATTAGATTTCATTTGATTTAGTGAAAGTTTAGATTATTTATAATCTAAACTTTCACTAAATTGCATTATCTGAAAGCATAGTTGACGTTAAGAATAACGAATTATTATTTTTGTTTTTAATTTGGATAGAGTAGTCTTTGCGTCTATAAGTTGGATAGAGGCGGTTCTGCATTGCATTACTATGGATAGAAGCGGTTTTGGTTTTACATAACCTCGCATTGTGGACGGTTTCATGTGATACTGGGAAGCAGACTAGTATGGTTAAGGTAGTCAAAGGGGTGCGAAATCAGAAAACATTTTATAAATGTCTTTATTAGTCTAAAATTTTGATAAAAGTATTATTTAAGTAATATAAAATATTCAAATGCTCTACAATTATTCTTCTAAAATAAAAACATTGTCTTCCTTAAAAAATTAATACAAATTCCCATTTCCTCCATATATTTACACAGGGTTCTTCATTTTCTCCTTCACTGGGAGCAGTTTCGTCAAAAAAAAATTGTAAAATTTTAGCAGGCCTGAACAAAGTTCTGTTTTCCAATTATCACAGAAGCGTTTGCATAACAATTTATTCACTTGTGTGGTGGTACGTCTCTAACTTCAAACTCAATCATCGAGGTTACACCTCGTTTCTTTACACTTTTAGAAACATCCATATCATTTTTATAATTTACTTGGCGCCTCTTAACAAAAACCGCTCTGGCTTATTCTTTACTCTTGTCACGTAATATCTCTTGCATTCGTTAAATTAAAAATGATATTGTGCTGGAGGCTTCACCACTTCACTACCATAAGTTTTCCAACCTTTCACTTTCCTGTCTTCACCCAATTTTGTAACAACCCCATATCTCTCATAAACATTTTGATATTCTGATGGATCGAGTATGACCTCCTTATTTTTTACTTACTTTTCAATAAACCCGAACACTCGATCTGCCGGCATGAACGAATGCCCGGGAACAGGAAAAATGAGTTCAATAGTTTTAATGTTGTATATCATGGAGCATACATTAATAACCTGCGAGATACAGCGCTTTTGTTACTACATTAGATAATAGATTTTCGCACCTCACCGAGAATTAAATTTAGTATGAATTAGAGGCGGCTTTACACGTAGGTAATTATGCGAGGTCACAGACAAACATGCAATGTGTTGCAATAAATCTAAAAACGTGTTGGGTAAAAAAACTGGCCAGACGCGCTTTTAAATTTATACTCTTCATATGTCAATTATGAAGTCATTTAACGTCTTGTATACCTACCAGAAAAAGGATTAACTTAATTTTGTACGATAAAAGAAAAACGTGAAGACAGGTCTTCGCAAATATTAAAATTTCTTTTTAAAATTATAGGAATCAAAACGTTGCAGGAAAATGTTCTAAAAGTATGAGACAAATCAAACTTTACCTATTCCGTGCAAATCTTTTCTTATTTTTTGTAATTTTCATTCATTGGTTTTCAAAAATATATTTTGTCGCTTATGGATTTTGATTTCAAGTAAAAAAGATTTGCCATCTTTGCAAATTCCGTGCACCCGACAACGACGGCTAGACCGTCATGTGTGTCGGACCAATGTCGCTTGTCCCGCCATTTTTCCCGAATTTATTTTTTCCGCCATTAAAACGCCTAATTAATTGAAATGAAAAAATAATGTTCATTCAAAATAATGTTGATATAAGTCTCGATTACACACATTATTCTTTCATTACACATTAACTATATTCTAATATAAAAACTAGATTATTTTTTGTGGTTATTCATTGATAACTCTACTATTCTTTTTTAACAAACTTTGCGTATAAATTATGAAGATCGTTATAAGTTTTAATTATTATTTTTGTGATTATTTCTTGTGTGTTTGTGAATGTAATAATGTTTCTTTATGTAATATAAAATTATATTTTTTGTTTATGTAAGAGAAAAAATGGAAAATTATCTCTCCGGTAGTATCTGTACGCTAATTTCGTTCCTTCCTTTGAAGCTATATTGGCGCAACGAGATAATCTCATCATCGATCCCATACATAATAATGGTTTTCAATCACTGCATCAAAAATTATTTTTTCTTGAAAATCTTTTTTATGTATAGTATAATGAGGCAAATGAGCAGACTGACGGGGAATCGTTTCATAACTACATTATATGAGTAAGTTCACTTTCACAAGTTTCGTATTTAGTTTCCCTAAAATGTTACTGTATTATATCTATATACGAGTATATTACTATTGTGTGATGTATCAATAATTTGGAACGCTGTAATGTACTAGTGCTTGTGAATGACACCTACAGACTGATGAAGAAGAGGCAGTGCCCACTGCCACTTCCTTCTCTCTTCTTCTGACGGGTGAAAAGACTCGCGCGCGATAGTCTCAGAATACCTAACCGATATTGGGATTAGTCCCTACTCTTAGGGAGTCGTTCGGACTGTTCGTAGTCGAACGTGTGTGCTGTTGTGTGACTTGACGTGTGTCCGGGTTGTACAAACGTCCCCGGGGGCGTCTGCGTGTCTCTACATTGGATGTGCGGTGTCGTGTATGACAGCGTGTCTGCTGGTAGTGTTTGACAGACTTTGTAAAATGTGTAAAATGTCTGAGAGACATCTTACCACTAGCTTTTATTAATAATAAAGCTTATGTAAGACGTATCGCGCTTTATTACTGATCTTAGTCAAGTACTTCACTTCACAGAGTTTACTCGGGGAATTTCACTGCCGTAGAAGGTTATGAAGGCATGATACGCACTTTTTTTTTTTTGGTTACGAAGGGGAATGCATTTACGCATGATACCTGGGAGCCCGGGTATACCCCCAGACCTATGTTGGACTCGGCCATTGGGTAGCAATACCAACTAAACCCGTACGGGAGCCATCAGCCGCTATAAGTGGAGGGTCCCGGATCTGCAGGCAACAGGACCCCTCCAGCGACAGGCTGGCCTCGGCGAAAAGGCCAGACTTCACCTC
>JAFELO010000378.1:118911-132201 GCA_017140195.1 Eumaeus atala | reverse complement strand
GGGGGGCAACCGTGCCGTTGTTGATGGAATTCAGTATTTATCATATTGTACGAGGGTGGATACTCGATTAAAACAGATCAATTCAGTTCTAAAAAATCAAATCTACCCACATTATTTAGTTCAGTTCAGAGTAGTTATCTAATTGTTTGAAGTTAGAAACGTGTGCGATAATTATAGGCATCTCTTATGAACAAACTCAGAACATCATAGTCAATGAATTGGGTTTCCACGAGGTGTCCCCGGGATGGGCTCCGCGACTTATTGCAGTTGAACTAAAAAGGACGCGATTGACTACTTCACTTGACTGTTTAGAGTTATTTGAAGCCGATGCAGATGATTTTTGAATCGCTTTGTTACAATGGACGAAACATGAAGAAGAACTGGTTCACTGCCCCTGAAAAGGCTAGCGCGATTTTGTGGGCAAATAAATTAATAGTAGTTTATTTAATTATTTATCTAGCCCGACGTTTCAGAAGCTTTACAGCAACCATGGCCACGAGTGGACTGAGATGACAGACGTCCTGATGTACGAAGTTTTCAGAAGTACCCGAAGAATTATAATTTTAGTTGTTCCGATTAACGCTAACAGTACTTATTATGTCTTGCTGTCTTGAGGTGTTGTTTTTACTTTTTGATTTGATTATGTTAACCACTGAGTCCCAAGCAAAGGGAAGAACCCAGCCTATTGAAATTTTGGTGTTTTCTTAAATTTCAATAGCCTCACGGATAAAATAATTAAATAAACCGCGATAAAATCCGTAAAAGTAGTTTTACTGTACTTACGCCCTGTGTTAGGTAAATGGTAACGTGCGGCTGGGCTTGGTTGAAATACACATTCACTTAAAATATGGAAATTGTAAACTTTACCCGTACCCTTCCCATCTTCTGCTCTTTTTGAAGTAAAGCCTCTTTACGTGGGATTGACGTGGGAAGTAAGCTGGTGAATGGGTGACGAGAGAGGTTTTATACAATGTGGCGATGTGATCAGTTATATTTCAAGTTACTTTATAAATGTTAAATATCAATCATTGGTAAATTCATCAATTATTGTAATAATGATTTTCTGTACGTCAAATGTAGGACAGTTCGACGTAGGGCAGCAAGACCGGCGCCAGGTGTGTGTAGTGAGGTGTGTAGTGCAGCACCTCGAGCATGTCGTACAGCGGCCTGGCCACGTCCCGGTACCGCTCGACAGCCAGCAGCGCCGGCTTGAGGTCGTGCAGCAGGTCAATGCCGTGGCGCGCCAGCTCCGCCTGGGGCGCCGTGCGCCACCAGCTCGCCAGGGAGGCCGCCATCCACGCGCCATACGCCACCTGCACCACAAGTCACGTCGCATATCATCATCAACATCGAGAACGACCTCTTATTCGAAGGGATTGGGAGTCAAACTGAGCAGATATTCATTACCAAGTTACCTCCCAGACGACATGTCCTTCTACAGAGAGCTGTATCACGGAGAGTCAAGATCGTGAAGTGCGTATGAACGGACCGATGTCTGCTGAGCGGACTTTCATATATCTCCAACATATTGGGATGGCTACTCGTATTATCATATAGTTAAACAAAATTTCATTACAGAGAACGAGACGACTTCTACCTGCCTGCGCAACGGAGCGACAGCTGACTGTCATCACTTATAATACTACGTAGTCGTGGTCCGAGGCGCGCGGCACACGACACGGCGACTGACTCCGGGGCCATGAAATGTACCGAACAGCAGCGTTCTGCAGCTCGTAGCTCCACTAGACTGAGCGACGAGTGAGCGTAGCACTACTCGCTCGCGCTACGTGGCACAGAGGCACATAACATTGTGTTGAATCGCGCCCATTAGCTTTTGTTAACATGTAGCTTATGATTTTTTTTATTTAATAGGGGGCAAACGAGCAGATAGGTAGTAACTACCGCAGCCCATAGACACCTGTAATACTAGAGTATTACAAAAGCGTTGCCGGCCTTTAAGGAATAAGTATGCTCTTTTCTTGAAGGCCTTCAAGTCGTATCGGATCGGAAATACGGAGGGAGGCAGCTGGTTCCACGGTACAGCTGTGCGCGGTAAGAAGTGTAGTTTAAACCGCACTGTTGTGGATTGACGGTTAACTTTGGGTTCTGTCGCGATGTCCGAAGATGGAATTCTGCTGCTGGTATTAAGCCGAACAATTCCTCGGCACAGCGAACTCACATCTCTTCGTAGGACCAAAAAAATCGAGCTGTCCGGAAATAACTTGGACCTCAACGATTCGCGGAACCGAATGTTACTCGATATGTCAACACCAAGTATTCCGATACTAGCTAAGGCCGATAGGTAGGTGTTCTGAAAACGAAGAGGACGGCTTTTTAGCGGTAAACGCGCAAACTTGTGTCTTATGGGGGTTGGATTGGACTAAGTTTAGTCGGCCCCATTCCGAGACATTGGATAACAGTTCCTCGAGTTCAGACAAAAGTCCGTTCAAATACTCGTTGACGTATTCCCGGGAATCATTGGCACAGCCAGTATATAAAGCATCCCCAGTGCTATCATCTGCGTAACAATGAAGGTCACTAGTTTGCAGCATGTTATTGATATGCAGAAGATACAGCGTAGGAGACAGAACAGAACCTTGAGAAACACCAGTGTTGATAAATTTCAGGCCGGACCATGCGCCGTCCACCAGGACCTTTATGCTGCGATTTGTCAAGCAGCTGGTGATCCAATCGCATAATTTTCCGGAAAGTCCGTATGAATAAAGCTCTGAAAGGAGCGCTTTGTGCCAAACTCGATCAAAGGCCTTCGCTACATCCAGATTAACTGCCAATGAGGGAGGCATTGGTTTCAACTGCCTCCACCCATTGGTGCGATAAATAAATTAGAAGATCACCAGCTGAACGTCCACGGCGAAATATCACTCCAGTTTATGGCGAAGCGTCATCTTACAGGAGCGCCCAAACCAAGATGACTTGCCGCCAATCGGCACCGCAGAGAATGGTATGAAAAGTTCCATTTCCTGAGTTACCACAACAGCGACAGACTTCGCAACGGCGTCAAGGTTCTCCAGAGAGAAGCAAATGCGCCCCCATGGGAAGGATGTCAAGAATGGCCGCATCCCATCCCAATCTGCTGATCTGTAGTGCCAGACGCGACGACATCCTACAAAATTCGGCCGTGTTCTACGTCTAAACGACACTGTACTCCGTATTAGGCTGTGGTCCGACGAGCCCAAAGGAGAATTGACTGAAACCAAGTATCCGTTCGGATGGGAGGCCAGCTGAAGGTCCAACGGGGAGGTAGTATGGTCTTCCACGTCTGAGATTCGCGTGAGAGATGATACCAATTGTGTCAAACTATATACTAAAGCAAAGTAATGAAGGATCTTCCCGCATGATCGGTAGTACGTGAACAAAGCCAATTGGAGTGATGGGCGTTAAAATCACAAACAACAAGTATCACTATCTCTGCGGTTGGAATCTGTTTCAGCACGGAATCTGCAGCCATTTCTATGTGCTCATGGAGTCGGTCTATTTCGGTATTTCTATTATGTGATCTGTATAGGCACGGATAGACGCGGGGGTGGTCAATACGTAGCCAAATAATGGATAGATCCTTGTCTTGCTATTATTAAACCGTGCTGCCATGAGATGGGGGTCTTTGCCTACCGTACAGTGATGTTTACAGAGTCAACGTCACTTCACGTCGGAGTTATGCGATAAAGAGGTATTTCCCCGGGCGCGCGGGCCCAATCCGGCTGCATACAAATTGAAGGCAGTGTGTGCCACCCTTTGGAAAATGATGTTTACACTTCAAATACGGCGATTATCGTCACGGACACGATCCTCCGGCCACCGGTCCTCTCCCCTTACGCAATAGAACGCACCTCGCTGGCGGCGAGACACGCCACGCCCGCCGCATACACGTGCAGCGCGTGACGGTGCGCGGCAGCAGCGGCCAGGTACACGAGCGCCGCCAGCCACAGCCCTGCGGCCAGCACGTACGCGGCGGACGCGCGGTACTGAGCGGCGCACAGGAAGCGGAACCACGTGTACGTGCTCGGGTCCCACGCCAGCCGTGCCGCCGTCGCCAGCAGCGCGCCGCTGTACATCTGCAACACCAGTTAAGCAGTCAGAGATGCAAGCCTATCCTATAGCCTAGTGAACGAGGACACGACTACCGCACGTGCGCGCTTGTGCCCTGTGCTGTCAGCGCGTACGCGCATGCCTTAAGACGCAGTAAAGCTTACTGCCAATACTTGAGATAAAGAAATGCGAAAGTCTGTCTATATTTTACGCTTACAAAACTCGAATGAAAACTTTACAAATCCCGTTGGCAATTAGCAACTTAATTTTTATGAACCCTCAAAGGGCCTCAAAACATCGTTTTAATATATCATACATAACTCTCTCTCGAAACATAGTTTAAATGGAAATATGCGCGCGCCGGCAGGTCGGGGACTAAAGCACGCGCTCATTTTGCTGCTTGCTTGAACACAACTTTTCTTCTTGTGGTCACCGGTTGACTGACAACTTGTTGTTGGCTGTGACTGCATTCCACAGAGTAAGTAAGGAACCAAATGCAATTTTTAAAACTCTCGATACACTTGGTATCAGTCAAATGTTGGTGTGCCGGGCTATTAATATGGAACTTTGATGTGGCAATAACTGTTTCGAAGGACCTAGAGGCCAAAGGTGACCAAAAGGTGGTCCAAAGCAGTAAGAGATAGAATTCGGAAATACTTTTAAACTTTTACGCGACAGCAAAAGATTTCATCTCGGGAAATGAAGATAGAAGATAGGGCATGACACTACATCCTTCTATGCAACGGAACGGGTCGGCACGACCGGGGAGGTACCTGTCGCTAGTAGTTAAGCCCCTCTAGAACCTCACGTTCAATAACTAAGCATGGTCCTTACAGCAAGATTCGGCGCCTGATCATAAAGCTTTGGTCTACGCAGCCTTGGTTGGAAATGAACGTCTCAGACTTCATCCGTCTGGCTGTCGCCTAGTCTAGATTTTAATCCGCTGGATTATGATTTATGGTCATATTTAGAGACAATTTTGAGTCCCAAAAAAAATCCATTGTATTTGATTGATTGGCACTGTAGAATTTCCCCATGGAAAGAGTGCGTGTTTCTATTGGTAACTAGCCTAAGCTTTACGTAACTTTATTGTAGCCAATGGAGACCACTTAGAATAAGCTTTTTATTAGAATAAATAGATAAACTTATATACTTTTTCACAAATAATTTATTTTTCACTTACATTGCTACCGATGATGATAAGTCGAATCTCATTCAATCAAAAACAAAATATAGGATTTTGTAAATGTCTTTTTGAATGTTGTTACTTGACTACCACCGATTCAACCTTAACACTGACCTGACCGGCAAAACAAACTCAGCGGGTGACGATTCGGGATAATATACACAAGTTACATATGAATCTATGTTGGTGGAATACATTTATAATGTCTTTTAAAGTGATGTTCTCTGTATACAGACAAGAGTTCATACTCCGCACTTGGTTTGTTTAACTGTGCTTTCAGATCAACATTTTTTTGCAAAACTTTCCATATTTGTTGTTCATTGTAATCGCGTCCGGAAAGCGAAAGTACATTATGTTTTAGTATCTTTTTACTCCATGAAGTTGGTCTTCAGTCTGGCGGGGTGGGTCAGGTCAGCACGAGCCAACATGATGTGTGTATTTAACCTGATAATAAACGAATAGGCTGTTATTGTGACACCGAGTCTCTGTTGTAGGGTTTGTATCCAAGCTGTGCAAATATCACAAAAACAAAGAAAATATATACTTAAAGAGGAATTAAGTATAAAGTTCTCGATAAGAATCAACTGATGCTTATGAAGCGTTAAAGAAGAGCTACACTTAAAAGACGATGCGTTATCAGCAAATTTATTGTGAAATTGCCTAAGAAATTACTCAGAGTTTAGATTATTTCAAACTATAGTTACATTGACAGTTGTCTTATAGGTACATGTTCGATAACTATGCACAGGTATAGATTACAAAGTGGACTAACACAAAATACTTTTAAACTCGAATATTATCAACGATGGTATTTTACCTACAAATGTGTTGTGGCCTGTTCTACCTTATAGAAGTGAGGAGACGGACGCCCACAGATGTACCGGCGCTGGGGCACTGCTCTGCCACGAGCTGGAGCTGTGCACATTTGGGACTGATCATCTTGTTTGTTGGGGCTAAACACGCGGTTTGATGGAACCACGAAATGGTTTTGAGAAGTATTTCATAGTTAGATAGTATATTCATCAGGGAAGGCTGTACGGTGATGGCGGCGTGCTGGTAAAGACCACCCAACTATTAATGTAATAGATACCCAGACTGTTAATGTAATAGATAATTAATCTTTGTTTTATAAATAAAAGAACTTATCTTTTTAGTAATGTAATATTTTAAGCAAACGCATTATTTTTCTAGCAGATTGCACAACGCAAAGCTAAACACATAACCCTCACGTGTTTAGATGTCTGCGAATGTGTGATTGTTCCTTTGGTGCACTATATTGTACAAACGCGTAGATAGATTTATATGAATCATGCGTTGATCGAATCATGCCATGGCGACTTCATATAGATGCTTGTTGTCGCGTGTTGTTGGATGAAGGGGCTTTCAACAAACATACAACAACTTAACTTAAGTAAGGCTTAACAACCGAACATGCGAAATACTGTGAAGGAGCATCGCAAAAGCTCTCTTACAAGTTTGTATCGCAGTGATTGTGAGTATAATGTTAGCGATACTGTGCCGCGTCTCAGAGCAGTGGGCTGCTGTGTGCAGACAGAAAGCTGTATAATAATTAATAAATAAAAAGACTATGTCTTGTTATAAATATCAAAAATAGTTCACATTAGGTATTCGAAATCCGAAAGAATTTTTCATTTCGGGCCAGTGATTACTGAGATGTGTTCAAACAAACAAACGAACTCTTCAGTTTTATATTGTTAGTACATATTGATGTAGGCACGTACTATGTCTCCACCATGCTTCAAGCCTTGTCGTGGCGGTGGGGCTCAGCAGCCCGGGGTGAATCCTGTCAGGGTTGAGAGAAGCTCTATGCATCCCTCTTATAAGAAGAGGGGACAATGGCGGCACTGAAGGCACTCGCGGTGGCTATAATGTGCCGCGGACCCCACACACCACTGCACCTCATCCAGGGCCGGTGAAGGCGCGCAAATGCGTTACCCCGCGTCAAAAAAAGGAAAAATAAGAAAGGCGCGTACTATGTACATATATTTAATATTATTGCTATCGCAAATTAGTACACGTACTGCTCACATATTGTGCAATTGCTAACAGTAGCTAGGTATGGACCGCGTAGTTCCGTATTCCGACAGTAGATGGCGTTACGTGTCGTGTACTTTTATTATTTCATTGAAGTTTCCAGTCTCCCTCCGGTTATATAATAACAGTAACAATAATAGTCTATTAGTGGAACCCTAATGAGTCTGCGAGTCTTACGCAAGATTACAAACGCAAGATAATATTCAATATCGCGTCCAGTGCACGCCATATTATAAAAAAAAGATAGTGGACAAGCAATGTGATGTTGAGTTTCGTTGCATAACGCCGTAAAGTTTCTTTAACCGCTTTTAGTTAGAGTAGCCGTTTGGTATTGGGTTATAACGTCGATGAACTGCCTCGTGGTCTAGTGGTAAGCATGTTCAGCCACAGACGTGAGGTCCCGGGTTCGAACCCCGGGTCGGACCATACAAAAGTGCTACAAGGATTTTTCAAATTCTTATAACTGTCCAGAGTTAGGCAGTTGGCTGTGGTACACCCCCGTGTCTCGGAAGCACGTGGCAAACACCTGAGCGCTGTAACATTTCCCGCGCAGATGCCTCTCTCTAGAGATGGCCGCTACATTCGACATTCGGCTAGGACGACATCATTATTATTATCATAACGTCGATGGGTATTTATAACAATAATATGTAGGTGTACCAAATATGTATAGGAATAAGTACATGCACACATAAATTACGTTGCGCAGTCGGGTAATGAAGTAACCCGGGAACCTTATCATTGACCTGATGCATTGCAGCCGCACCGTCATCACCAAACAAAGGCTGCACTGACTCGTATCAGAAGCACCGATGACGGGTCAGTACTCGCGTACAACAGCTCGGCCTGTGTGTGGAGGGCACGACAGGCGCAGGGCGCGACCCGCGGGCTATCTGCGTGTACACGCTCGCCACAGAGCCGTCTTGTGTTGCAGATTAACTGTATAAAGAAGTCTGTCCACATGGCCATACATGGTGATTTGCGTACTTACAGGGTAACTGATAATTGATTCAGTATGTTGAATACTCTTCAGCAGCTTGACCTATCTTCCGTTCAGTTTCCTTGTCGTCATCGTCGTGTATACCAGATGAACGAACTCGCGGCACATCGTTAGCTCGTGTTGTAGGCGGTATAAGATGTTATTTTGCGTGGCTCTTATGATTTATACCAGATGAACGAACTCGCGGCACATCGTTAGCTCGTGTTGTAGGCGGTATAAGATGTTATTTTGCGTGACTCTTATGATTTGATGATGAACATAAGTTAATTAAATGATACTCAGGCACTTCCGTACCTAAAACCGTGATGTCCAGTTATCTACCTGTTTGTGAAGTGACGCCAAACTTTAAGACTTTAGGAAGTACCTAAGTAACTTGTTATTAGTTTATGATTACTCGAAATCCGGGTTTTTAAATATCGCCATAATTTTAGTAAAAGGCAGTGCTATTCTGCATTGCAACGGAACTAGGCCAGCACCCGTCAGGTGCTTTTCGCTCACATGACACCGCCGTGAAGCTGCGTGCGGTTTGTGAGTATCCGGTGGCCCGTTGGAGGGGAGGAGCAAGGAGGCAACGCATCAGCAGAAAAAAATAACTCAAATGTCCCGTGGTCGCGGTAGTCGTCATAAGGGTAAGCATAACTTGTTTGCCCCCAATAATGTAAAGATATATAAAATATGTTACAAGATCTGTTAGCAGCAAGTGCGGGAGAAACAACAACGTAAGCTGGCACGTAGAGAATCTGGAGCGTGGCTCCGCGCGACATCTGAACACTCTTTGACAGCGCGATAAAAAATATAAGTAAAATGTTTGTTTTTGTTTACAGCATAAGAGGCAAACGAGCAATCAGGTCACGTGATGGTAAGTGATCGCCAAATCTCCCGGACAGTTACGAATACTATTGACTGTGTAGTTTGGTGTGGTCTCAGTGTACACAGGACAGGACATACGCGGCCAGATGTAACCAGCTCACCAGCTGACTAGCGCTGGAGCCTCCCTGGATAACATAATAACTTGGGGATCACAGTTTCATACAAATTAAATGTCAGGCGTCAGATATGCTCCACTCTTTGGTGCCTTTAAAATTATAACAGCAAAACTCTCTCTGTCGTAAAAGAATGATTGGCCTGCAGCGCCTACATTGTCTTTGTTCATAGCTTACAAGAGACTCGGTCAGCAAGTTAAGTTTCACGATAGACCGCCACCTGCGAGAGGCAGTACAATGCTGCAAAGAGCCGGCGCCACTGGGGCTGGGGGAGGTGTTCGTGCTGTGGCGTGTGTACAGCTGCGCACTTGTAGCGCTGCGTGCGTCGCTGCAACTGCACAACCGCAGCAACTCGTCTCACAATTAGACAGCTTTTAAGATCATTTTCATTTATTTTTATCAGAATAGCAGATTCACCCCCGCGCTTTGATCCGGGACAGGGAGTACGTTTAGGTCGTTGTATAAGTTCTTCGCGGCCGGCGGTGAGCGCGGATAGTCCGCGCAGTGCGCACCGGCGGCGCCTCGGGGTCCGTACTGCGTGCGGTGGCGGCCGGACTGCTGACACACTGCACCGTCCGCCCGGCGAGCGGCCGCCGTCTTGTCACGTGCGAGCTGCCGACCGCCGTGAGACGTGACTGTTCAGAGCAGCTGCGCTTTGTTAAGTCACGTCTGCAATTATCAATAAAACAAGAACGTTCGCAACTTGACAATTACAATTGTACAGTCAGCAGATAAACAGGCGAGTACGTATACACTATAAACATCATCACTATCAAACTCGTCGTCGAGAGGATTAACAGTCCGGAGGCACCTCACCAGAGGCAGCACTGAGAGCACTCGCGGTGGGTCGGCACCACCCTGCGGAGAGTCCCGCCGGCCACACGCTGCCCCACTTACTCGCTGTTTACACGCAGGCCAAGGATAATAGATAACAGCGGACAGTAGTGCAGACACATAACGCGTAGGTTCGGGTTCAAGTGTAGTGTCGCGCTGATGACGTCACACTACGCACTATTATATTATCTCGCCACCGGTGCTGAGCTCCCGGCGCGTGCGGGGTGCGCGGCGAGTGCGGGGCCGGGGGGGCTGGGTCGCATTCCGACGCGAGCGAGGTGCCACACCGACTTCACAAGTTACACTAATACAAACTGGGCGTCTCCGTGACTAGGGTTGCCAACTGTACTTGTTGTGCTTTATAATCGTAGTATTGTAGTGTAATTTGAACCGCCGACCTCCGTACTAAAGTAATAAACTTTGCTACATAATATAACTAAATTTAACAGTCGCAGAAGTAATAATAATATCTGTAGACTGTACACATACCACATCGTAAGGACTTGTGATGGGGTTGCGGCGCCAACGGAAATATACATATTTAGGATATGAGTATAGAAAACATATAATACATATTATATAAAAATCTATGACCTAGAGAGTCGAACCAAAGACCTCCGGCAAAACAAGCAAGGCTCATCGCAACTAGATTACCATTGCGCCGGGCGGTCCCGTATTTCATGAATAAACGAGGTTTTGTTTGTGATTAATATGAAAATAGGGCGCGTTTATTACATTAAATTATACTGTCCTGGTTGGATTTATGGCAGATGAAAACGTTTCAAAATATAGTCACATAAAAATAAATTAATCTAGTACTTTTATAATTCTTAGTGGGAAATACGCTTTTTCACATACTTTTCAATAGAAACACTGTGTTGGCAACCCTACTTATAAAACCACTCAAAACGTGATTAAGGACAGTCCAGACGAAAACACGCGTCACCGAAAGATGCGCGCGTCTCACCAAATATTCAGTTGTTTAACGCGGGAAGGTTAAAGAATTGTTACATCAGTGAAATGATGAGAACTAGCAGGCCGCGGGTCGTCCTCGCAGCCCATACCTTTACACACTAATACAATATTTGATTTTATTATCAAAATAATATGGCATAAGGGGGCAAACGAGCAACGAAAAAAGAGCAATCGGAGCCTTTTGAAGACAACCGACGCCCGATCAACCCCCCACCCCCAATGGACCACCGGCTACAAAAAACCGCACGAAACGCGACTACGACGCTATTACTTTACGCTAGTATCAAGTGAGCGAGAGGTACCTCCCCGGTCGTGCCGGCACTACCTCCTACTATGCAGCATGGCACCACCTCTGCCTAAGTTTTTTGATTATGCTAATGTGTATTTTGCGAGATTGCGCTTTATTAAATAATGTCGTTCTTACTGAGAGGAAAATTGTACAATTTTCAAAAAAAATAAATAAAGAACAAACGTTATTTATGCGATTTATTATATATGTATACACACGCACGCACACACTATGTCGATACATGCACACATGATGCATGTCAATTTAAATAAACTTAGTTAAAATATTGGCAAATATAAGTACATACATAACAATAAGAGATCATCTCTACACATCTAACTATATGAATAACAATATCAATGGGCCTACAACAGCGTGAAGAAGAGCGTATCACTGGGCTTACAATAGCGTGAGGAAGAGCGTATCACTGGGCTTACAACAGCGCAAGGAAGACCGTATCACTGGGCTTACAACAGCGTGAGGAAGATCGTGTCACTGGGCTTGCAACAGCGCGAGGAAGAGCGTATCACTGGGCTTACAACAGCGCGAGGAAGAGCCTATCACTGGGCTTACAACAGCGTGAGGAAGAGCCTATCACTGGGCTTACAACAGCGTGAGAAAGAGGTGATGTTCTTTAAGTCGCTTTTTGAACATTGCGATTGTTTGCGGTTTTTGTACAATTTTAGGAAATGCATTCCACAGACCTATTGCCGAAACCATAAAAGGGAGAAAGAAGTTTTATGGCTAGGGAAGGCAAGACTTAATGTTTTTGCAGAAATTATTCAAACGTCTTAAAGAGGCGGCAGCATTGGAATTTTCTTTCGCAACTCTTGCATCTTAGTTTGCCAAGAAAGAGACTGGTCCAAGTGTATGCCTAAGATTTTGACAGTTGTATTAAAGGGTATGATTGTTCCCCCAACGGTAACATTCGGGAGGCCCTCCCAATTAATTTTCGAAATTAGCCGTTTGCTTCCTATTATAATAGTTTGCGTCTTCTGGGGACTTAAGTATAAGCCAAAGTTCTGGCTCAACCTAAGTATGCAGTCAAGGTCATTGTTACTTTGGCTGATGGCGTTTGAGAGAGAAAGCAAGGGAGTCTGCCTATATATTTGCATGCATATGGTAGGGAGAAGTTATATGTTGTGAAATAGTGTTTATGGAAATAGATCCGAGAAGAGGAGATAACACGCTACCTTGGGGTACACCGGCCGTGAAATTCTTCCAGGATGAGAAAGAGTTATCTAGTATACGCTGCCAGCGACCCTTAAGAAAACTTTGAAACCAACTAACGCGGGTGATAAATTAATAACCTTAAGTAAAAGAAATAATTATTTCGTGATCTACGGTATTCAATGTATTGCTAAAATCAAGTAGTGTTAACATAGGGACATTTCTATCATCCACCCCCCCAACGAATCCCGTCAGTGATTTTTACGAGGGCAGTGGTCGTGCCAAGGCCAGGTCGAAAATCCAACTGGGATGTATTAAAAAGTTTACGTTCATTCATAAATGTTCATAATTGTTCCTGGACCATATGGTATGGATGGTCCATACCATATAGGGCGATATTCGGAGAAAGACTGGGGATTTGATTCTTGGGGTAAAAAAATTAAAGAAGCGCCTTTCCATGTACTCAGAAACACACCTGAGTTAAGGGAAAAATTGAGAGTTTCAGTAAAAACTAAAATAAATAAATAAATAAATAAAAAAATAATCTCTATAACAGGAACTACCATCATTATCTCAGCAACCATACTTCTATTCTTCGTGCTTCGAGTAAACTAACTCTTTCATTTCCAGTACATAAAACTTATTTCTTTGAGAACCCCTATACAGTATCCATCTGTGGAATGCTCTACCTGGATCTGTGCAGAACTCGCAAACTATTACGACCTTTAAAAACGCCGTAAAAATATCTACC
>JAFELO010000378.1:99651-110902 GCA_017140195.1 Eumaeus atala | reverse complement strand
GGACATCTGTCATCTCAGTCCACCCGTGACCATGGTTGCTGTAAAGCTTCTGAAACGTCGG
This sequence comes from Eumaeus atala, assembly GCA_017140195.1. Classification (NCBI taxonomy): domain Eukaryota; kingdom Metazoa; phylum Arthropoda; class Insecta; order Lepidoptera; family Lycaenidae; genus Eumaeus; species Eumaeus atala. The sequence continues at coordinate 110,841 of JAFELO010000378.1, read as the reverse complement.
GCTACATAAATAATTTCATAAACCGCGATAAAATCCGTGAAAGTAGTTTTATTGTAGCGAAACATCGAGAATGTAACATATTGTTTAATGATCGCTTTATGGCAGGAAAATGTCGATGTATTAGCAAACAACCACGTCACGAGCTGCGCGGATGAATCATGAATTAATACAATTTTCTTGTGGTCCGTTCGAATAGCGTCCGTAAAAACAAAATAAAATATGAATCGAAACCTGTTCGGCGAAGTGTTGCTTGCGTCTGTACGTGTACCAGGCGCCGCGACCCTCCGGGGTCCTGTTATGAAGCCCAAAGCTTGTGTGTGTCTGTTTTTCCTACACGCGATGAATACACGATGATCGACAGCAATCAGATTGAGTTTAGCACAAACATAGATTACAACCCGGAGGCATATACAAATAATATTAATCCCCAGGAAAGTAAATGGTTCCTTTGGGGTAGATTGTGGGGAAATAAAGCCGCAAGTTCCAGCTCGTAGTAGCTTACGGATGCTAGAGATATTAGGGGTTTAGATGTGACAATAAATACACGTGACAGTAACGTTTCAATGGAACCTTCACCGGCGCTGGTGGCCACAGAAATGGATGTACGGAGAGAGGCAGCCGCCACGGCGTGCGCCGCTCAGTAGAGCAGGAAGTTGTGTTACACTATACTATCTTTGTCTGTTCGATATCGCATTGCGCACAGAAAAATTAAAAAAGAAGGATAGAGAGCAAACTTGCTCTGTCTGTGTTGCCTCTGCAGGCTGTACACTACAGATACTACGAGCGTGAACAATGTGTGCGTCTAATTACAACACGATCCCACAGCACGCGGCCTCCGCATAACCTTCAGCTGTAGCAAATTTCAAATTATTTCATTATCGCAGTTTTTTTTAAGTCGATGAGATTTTTTTTTCGTAGGTATATTTATAGATTTAGCTAGAACTTAGCATGACACGTGCAGTTGTGTGTGCAGGCAGACCTCGGCCGACAGCCGGTACTATTGAATATTCACAGTTTAAAATGACAACAAAAACTAATTTGTGCGCTGGTAACAAACGACGAACATGTCTCAATACAACCGCTTACCGAACACGAGCTGGTGCCCGTGACCAACTTCATTATACAAATAGGTTGGCAAACGAGCAGCCAGAGCTCTTGGTGACTACCGACGATCACAAACATCCGCACGCTACAGGTAGTGAAGATGAGTTGCACTCCATCACGTTACGACCTGACCCAGATCGACGATCTCGTATCGCTGCCGACGTATGATTTCTATTTTCTATTTCTTCATTATAAATTTACAACTAAATCTCAGATAAAACGGAACCGGAATGGAATTGGAGACAAAACCAAGAAATACAAATGGTCCAGGCGCGGTACGTCGTCAGCGCCGCGGCGAGCGGAGCGCGCGTCCTCGTCTTATAATACAAAAGGTCCAGGTTTTGTAAAATAATGTCCATGTTGTTCCGTGTGATGTGTGGGATTGCCGATCACGTAACGCGGAGACTTGTGTGAATGACTACACGTCCGGTTATTGTGTGTTCACGCCCTCCGGTGGTTCTGATGATCGCCTCTGTGGTGTAAGCCGCGTGAGGTCCTGGGTTCGATTCCCAGGTCGGGCAACTATTATTAAATATTTTTCAGACTATTCTGAGCACGCATTACATTGTCCGGGATTGGAATGTGCCCGAAGTGGCCATAGGCACCTATGACATCATGGGCCTCAGCACCTTGGCTAATCGTGGGTGTGCTCGTGTATCTACTGGACTCACGAGTAGTGGATGTACTGGGGTAATAGGCGTGAAGGTACTTTTTTTTGTTCACATATGTATGCACAAATACAAACCGCGTTACAAGTCGATATGTTACTTGATTGTACGATGCAACCGTTCAAATACCAAACAGCTCCTGACAATATCTAGACGAAGGTCAGGCCGACCGGCTGCTGGCACACAGTTAGGTTTAAGGAAGTGGAGTTTAGTCCGTACGTAATGTGGCTTGCCGTTAGCGCTAGCACCAGCCCAGAGACAATATATCTGCATCACCACCGACGTCACCTCAGCGCCACGCCACATGTTTCAGACCCGGGACGTCCCGCTGCAGCTCGCGTGTAGCGACTAGCGCCTGAACATGCAGAGATGGAGACCCGCAAGAGACCGCTCACCTTTCAGCAGGCGAGGGTGGGTCACTCGCGCGTGAGCTGCGCCATGAGCTGAAGCCCTCCGAGACCCGTCACCCAAGTATTAAAGCTCAGTGGAAGCTGTATTGAGATTTCCACAGTACAGTTCAATAATAAAAGGGCAGCAGGCTGATGACGATGGGGATGCATGGTCCGTCCGCGGCCAGCCGGCTGCGGCCCTCGGCTCCGGAGCTCAGCGCGAGGATAATAAACAAGAGTGTGTCAGAGACAATTAGCTCACCGCGCTCGTACGCTGACTGGAGCTACGCGCCGCTATGGGCTCGACGCTCCCGTAGTCTCGATAAACTCTCGCAACAGATACTACCGGCATGACGGGCGATACAGGGGTCAATGACTCGAAATGTACAATAAGTGCAATGTCATTGTAATCGACCGACGTGCTGGTCATTGCCGTCGCCAATAAGTCCCGCTATCAAGAGCGAGTATAAAGCGTGAGTCGTACAAGCGAGCCAAAGGAAGACGCAAATGATCAAAAAATGTGAAGACGCAGCCGGTGCCCGGTGCAGCCCAGCGCGCGTCCGCCGGTCGCAACGAGTCAAGTGTTCAGTAGTGAAGGAATCCGCTGAACTGACTGCTCTATATTAATAGTGTAAGCCGAGTCATTCTCCAATGATTGTGACGGTCGCTGCACATACAAATGGTCATGGCCTCATCATGAAGAGGAAAGAGCAGATACGAAGTGAAACAAATAATGTAAATTGTAAAATTGAAAAACTGCCAACGGATAGTTCCGTTATAAACTTATACAATTTGACATAGAAATAATTTAATAAACCGGCCAGGAGCGAGTCGGAATCACTTATGAAGCAGCAAAAGGACCTAAATCCTGAAACTAGCGAACGATTTTGTTCAAACAAATTTTGGTATGGAGTTTTATTGAATTCGGTAATCTCAACATTTTTAACAACTTTATAAACTAATATCTCAAGAAACTAATTTTAAAAGCATAATCAAAACATTTCCTCGTAAGCTCCAAACCGTTTAGAAACATCCAATTATATCCATAAGGCTACGTCATGTCTGGGGTGCTACCCTAAATCATTTTATTTTTTTAAATCAAACATACAGTACCCATAGTGTTCGAGAGAAACGTACGCGTCTTACAGAGGGACAGACGGATGTGATGAATGTATATAGGGTAAATTATTATAAGGACTGGGCTGCGCAGCGGAACCCTAAAAAGATTACGATGACGATGATGAAAATTCTAATAATTTATTTTTATTTTTATTTTTATTTTATTTCTTTATTGTGAATCCAACAGCATTACACTAAATATTATTGTAGTTCCGTATGAAATGCTATAAGTACATGTGGTCGTGCGTGTGTGTGTGTGTGTGTGAGTGTGTGTGTGCAACTGGAGCTACTAAAGGAGTACCTTGAGAACGAACAAGGTGTGGGGTGCGCGGAGCAGGGTGCGGCCCAACTATTTTACTCCGCATGCACACCCGCGACACCTCCACTCGTTTGGTAACCTAAGCTGCTGCGACCCTCAGCGTAGCGCAATGTCAATAGAATTAAATGGATTTTGAAATTTATCGAAAACTAAATAATGCTCAGGGCTCAAAAGGGATTGTTTATTATGTGGTCTTTTATACTTGGTTGTATCTGAACTAGCTACAGCTTGTGGCATGCCTCGGGCCCGGGGCATACGTGACCCACTTGCGTCCACGATCACACGCGAACCAAATAAACAGCAACGGAGCAGTCGGCAGCTGACGAGTCACGACTGCGAGCTGCGGGGCTGCCCGCGCGCGCCTCCGATTGTTTCATGAGGTCAATGTCACGCTATGGCTGCCAGAGAACGCTCCGCAGAGAAATACCTTTTTAGGGTTCAGTTAAAAAGAAAAGTAAAATTGAAAAGTAAAATTGTTAACGGCAGCACTCCACACATGTAACTGGGATGTGTATATATATATATGAAAAAAATGTAAAAATTATGAGCTTATAGTGCCCCTAGCGAGTGCCCCACCAAATAGGCCCCGGGACACACACGCGGCAAGTAACAGCACACGGTGCGCTGTGTGAGGCGAAAGTGCCGACCCAGTTCGGCTGCAATGCAGCACATACAACAGCAATACACATAATGTAGGATCATGGCTACTTTGTAGCTGCGCCAGCAGCGGACCGGGGACCGACTCGACCGGAGAGGCACCCTCGGCCGTCACGCGGGATGACCTGCACGGACTGCGAGATACCAGAGGTCGTCGGCACACTCGGAGCAATAAGGTACAAGATGCAGAATCTCTTCTTGTGTGGATGTTCATAGACGTCAGTAGTTACTGAAAGGCTCCAACTGCTTTTTTCCCTTTGCGAAGAAAGAAAATAATAAATATGCTATATCTGATGAGAGCACATCCGGACAGAGCCGGGCGACGACAGCTTCAGCCGTGCCCTTGCAGCTGAGCTCATCTGCGCAGTTGACTAGCGGACACTACGAGCGCTTGCGCCGCCGACAGCCGCCTGCCACCTCACTCATACTATACTTTGAAACTTTGTCAGAGGTAGTGGCAATTCAGCGTCGGCAGGATCGGTGCTCCCCCTACCGGCGCCAGGTGTAAGCTATGCTGTCGCGTATAGCGAGGGTTACAAATAATAATAGGCGATATTTAAACAAAAAGCAGTAACAGAAACATGTATAATCGCCTTATTGCTGAGAATTTTCCATGTCCTGTATCTTATTCTTAACCCTATTTGCGAAGAATCACAGTGGAATTATTAAAATGTCAAAATATTGTTAAATGACTGCATCAAATTATCACTGTCACTTGGTCACGGCTATGTTCCATCGGATATAAACCGGTCGCACGTCTATTCGTCGCACCGTTAGATCGATTCCTTTTTATTTATCTTCAAGCGGAAGCAGTTCTAGATCTTTATCTGTGGACACTAACGCGTATATGGATATATGTTTATAAATTAATTTAATTAATATAAATATAAGTGTACACTGTAAGTGTTCCTTGACAATAAAGGAAATAAATAACATATATTAACAGCAGCGACGTCACGCGTCACGTGACCTACAGCAGGCGTCTCTCGATATAGAAATAAATATTTGGCATTAGGCAACAACCCAGCACGCGCTGCAAGCGCGGCAGGCAGCGCGGCAGATGCTTCTACTACTAGAACTAACTTCGCCCGGAAGCGCCACGACCCATGCCTACAGCTGCAGTTATACATGCGTAGTTTCCATGCACTTCTTCTCAGTCGCGCACTCTAGACAGTATGGTGGTGGTTTTAGGATTGTCCGTCTCCCCAGGATAGTCTAGCCCTCGCAGTGCGCCTCCGCCCATTGCGTATTCAGCATAGCGGAGACATTGGACCCTGGAGGATTGCGTGGCAGCTGGTGTCGTGTCCGTCCAAGGAGTCGGCGCGCGACCACGTGGCCGACCACCTGCAGCTAGCCAGTACACGACAACACGTTCTAAGAACTACACAATGTGTGTCCACAGCAAGCAGAGTGGAGTATTTTAAATCGCGCAGTGGACGGCCATCTCTTCGTAAGTTTGAGGTCACCCAATATCGAAACATTAGTCCGAATCGCCGGCCCAGGGATCCGCGGCATAGTAGTGTACACTATGGAATGTTTCTTATTTTGTGTTTATACGCAAGCCTATGACGGTAAAAAATTTGACCCCAGCCGTGTAAGTGTAGGCCGCACATGCACATGGAACATTACTTATTCCACATTAGCATTATTATAATTAGACACGGCATAGATAAGTGCACGGTGTGTCGAGCAGGTCGCGCTCTCGAGGACAACGACAGATATCTGAGGACGGTACCAACCCACCGTGGTTCAGGCTTTGTCGTGGCGGTGGGGCTCAGTAGCACGGGGTGATCCGAGACACCTTGGGCGAAACCAATTAAACCGCGGAGGTGATGGCGCTTTTGCGCAAGGGGCAAGGGGCGAGGATGGGCACCTCACCCCATTGCACTGTCGCAAAGTGGGTGGGGTTGTTCTGTGATGCGGGACAGCCCCATCCGTGGAGGTGGCGTCTGTCTCTTTGGGGGCTGACTTACCGTCGAGGTGCCCTGTTGATTTGTTGTTCCAGGGTACCTCACCAAAGGTGGCACCAAATGGATGTTAATGAGTTAGTTACACGGGATATTCCAGAGAGAGAGAGCTCTCTCTCTCTCTCTCTCTGGAATATAGAATAGAGAGAGAGAGAGAGAAAGGTAGAGAGACGGTAGGTGTCCTCCTAAAGTAACCTCAATTCCTAACGTTCAAAGACATGCACCTTTTATCATCTGGTCAGTGGCATGAGATCTAAACATTTGCATCTGATAGTCATCAGACAATTGTTGGTGTAACCGCGGAACAGACGTCGCGGAGAGACTGTTCTCCCGTCGTCATGGCAACTGGAACGAGGGCAAAACAAGTGTGTGCGAGCTCCGACACGTGTGTGCGAGCTCCGACACGTGTGTGCGAGCTCCGACACCTGTGTGCGAGCTCCGACACGTGTGTGCGAGCTCCGACACGCGACTGGAGTTTACTCCTGATCATCAACATTCTGTACTGCGGTGCTCGAGCCGCGAGCACGGTGCGCCTCACAATACTGTCGATATACCTTTATGATCCTAGGTGACAGGGTGTGCCCGTGTGCCTAGTGCCTGGTGTCTAGTGCCTCGTGTCCAGTGCCTCGGCGTATCGTGTAGTCTGCCGACGCCGTGAACAGGTTACTCGGTCTTACAGCTCTCTCCGTCGGCCGCCGTGCGATATAACGCGGTCTGCCGCAGTAGGCTGTGCCAACTGGCATCAAGTCAATCGTTTTTAGGGTTCGGTAAACAAAATTGCCCTGTTTCTAAGACTCCGATGTCCGTCTGTCCGTCTTTTTTATTGGATAAACAAACAATCGGGGCAAACGAAAGATGGGAGCCTCTCGACGTCTACCGACGCCCACAGACATCCGCCCAATAGACATGCAGATGTGTTGCACTCCTTTCCTCCCCCGTCCAAAAGGTCAGAGAACACGATGTCTCTGACCTACCTCTTAACGTGTGTCTATCACCGAGGCGTACCTCATGGACCGTAATAGCTACACCATTGAATGCACGGATGGCTCCGATTTCTCGTTTGTCTCCTCATACCAGCACGATTATCATCCGTGCACCGCTGGATGTAGAGCAATCCGCAGGATCCGCCATAACTCAAGATATCGATGACGTCGGTGGGTACATGATGTCGTTGAGTGCTTGTTATCGTATTTTCCTCGTGAACTCATTGTTTGTTCAACTAATTATCCTTCCACGGAATTCCATAATGAATGTCTTGTAACATCGTCATGCTCTGAGATGTCTCTACAATGCGCTGCGCAGCCAGCGGTGTTAGTGGAATTGTAAAATCATCCTACTACTATAGCTAGTGGGGTGTAGAATTACATTTTCCCACTATTTACTAATTTTAGTCTGTTTTTTTTTTCCTTTCATACCACAGGCTTCAAATATTTCAAATACTCCAAAAAATGAAGCTATTGGTCGAAGCACTTAGATGAACTGTAGACGTACAAAAGCTTTCATCGAGAAATTGTGTTCACATGTCTATCTAGTCACGCAAACATGGCAAGTTGGTACTGGGCCCTGACCTATGGGCCCTATTGAATACATATGAGTTGTCACAGTGTCGGGACTTTTCACTACGTATAGGAGTGCTTCGTGGGAGGCGCTACCGGGGCCCGCGTGACGCGCTCCGGGCCGAGCGCCCGCTCGTGTCCTCGTGCAGCGCGCGGTGCTCTGCGGAATGCGGTAAATACGAGTACACATCGATAGCGAGTCCGCAAGCACCACGCGCCGCTCACTTTTTTTTAATTTTTATTCGAAGGGACCTATTACTGTTGGCAGCGCTGTTGCCCTCGCCCCTACAGTTCATCGAGTCTGCGGAAGACTTTTTGTCTTTTTTTTTTTAGGTTTTAGGTAGACGATAGGGGGGACAAATCCTCCTCTTTTCCCGCAGATGGAAAGGTGCAAACCAGAATTTTGTGGGCGTTACCCTATAGTGATTATTTTAGGACCGAAAAGGGGGAAGTGGTCCCCCTCCCCCTCACTAGTGGGACGGCGCGCGCACGATGCCGTTTAATGTTACGGGACGTGTATAAGGATAGTTGAGCTCGTCTTTCGGTTTGGCTTGTCAGAGGAGGCCGGCCTCCTCCCCCACCCTCTGACGGGTGGGGGCGATTTGCGCTTCAAATCGGCTAGAAGCCGTGATCATAGTTTAATGTGCCGCTCACTCAAGTTTCGTCTATCAAACGGACTTACACTTGAGGTTTTTGTTTTATGAAATGCTCGGCGGGGACCTACCTACTACGAGATAGCAGTCAGTACTCGGTAGTGAGACGACAGCGGCTACCCGTCTTGCCATAGTATACCTACCGTAGGTGAGAGCAAAAAAAAGCACAGAACTCAGAACCTTAAGTGGTATGAGTCTGCGCACGTGGCAACAGCTCGTGGCGAGCAGCTCCAGGTCGTGTGTAGGTATCGCGCGACTCGATGCTTGTTGCATCACTCAAGTTCCGGCGCAGCGCTAAGTGAACAACCAGTTCGACGTCGATGTCTGCGCACCGCTGAGTGAACAACCAGTTCGGGTTTAATAAACCTAATCCTACTGTCGTCCGAATATTATATGCAAAAACTACTGAACGGAAATATAGATTAATTCACATATAGATTACAACCAGGAAAACATTAAAATATTTTATACCTAAAAAGACTTGGTTCTTTTGGATGTTATGTTAACAATATATCTGTAAGTCATTATAAAGTATTACAGATTATCAAGAAACAAACTTTGGACGTGAGCTGGCGTGAGCAGCAAGGCTAGGAACCGTAATTTAGTGACGATTTATGTCAATAGCACAATTGGCAATAAAACCTCTTATTTACTTCGACCGACAATCCCATGTCTAGATATAAGCTCAGCTCAACAGCTGTCGGCTCCTCCCGTGGCAGAAGGGGGCGGGGACTACCGCGTCGCACGACCAAAGGTTATGCAAATTCTTTGCCCTCCGGCCTTTTAGCACGAGACGCGACAGAATAGCCCAGGCCCCAGGTATTAAATGAGCGCACACCGCGCAGTCGTGACTCGGTTACTTGGACAGCATATCAGCGATGACGCCGGGCACCTTCACGCCGGACACCGTCACGCCGGGCACCGTCACGCCGGGCACCGTCACGCCGGGCACCGTCACGCCGGGCACCGTCACGCCGGGCACCGTCACGCGAGCACCGTCTACCTCCTACAGGATTGACACCGGCTTGTTGCTTTTGTTCTGATTGATGGGTGTTATTAAAATTTATTGAACTGTAAAGGTCAACCTATAATTGAACCCGCGCAGTGCTCTTATGGTTGACTAGGTCTATGAAAACTGAATGTTCAATTCATTTTAAATTTATTGAATCATTCGAAATCGCGTAAAAACCAGACGGCCGATTTGGCGAAACATTTGTTTTAGACGCTTTTCAATGATTACGTTTATCCGTTGACAGGGCACTGTTCGTTGCGGCTAAAAATAGTACACTTTGAAAGGACTGGAGGAGAATGAAAAAAATATGGGCTTACAAATTTCAAGAACTAGATTGACCTCCCCGAACAGTGACAGAAAACGTCTGCCCGCTTGTGTTAGATTTGGAGCCAAACAATAATTTGGGCGGAGGATGTGCGGCGGTGAGCGCGCTTCTGTCTGCTGTTATGTAAAACATGTAAACATGAGCGTAACCGTAGTACGTGATCCAACAGTTATCAATTTGTGTCAGACGTTATTATAAGTGATTGTGATAACGTACGAGCATCACCAGACCAACTTACACAAAACAAATTACAATCGATTCAAACTTCATTCATAATTCATAATATGCATAATTTAATAAATAGTAGTTATTATGCATCAATCAACTTACAATTAAATGCATTAATTTTTGGCTATTCATTTGCATAGATTATTAATACAACAGTTATACATAAATATTTGTTGATGGTATTCTTGGTAATCATAAATTTCTTAGTAGAATAACATATTGTACAAGCACTAACAAAGCATAGCTTACCGCAAAACCGATGTTAATGAAGATGAACACTTTATCTGCGGTGCACATTCCTCTGGCGCACCCCATCCTACTCGCTCGACGGACGGCGGATACAGTCCCAAGTGAGTAGTAGTCACTGAACACTATGACAACATGAGGCAGACGCGGCGGCGCACCGTACCTACGTTATACTCGTAGCGCGGCCCGTAAGGCACTGGGGCCGGAGCGTCAAGCGAGTAGCTCGCCGCGATACGGGGGTGAGCGCCGGGACTCGGCGGGACTCGGGAGGCGGGAGTCGGGAATTAGGTAGTGCTGTGCCCGCCAGTGCCCAGTGTTAACCGGCAGTGGCCGTGTTCCGAAATGCATTACTGCTGGAATGCACTACTAAAGGGCAATCGGGGCATAATTATGCCTTTTATCAATCAATTCATTTCATGCCAATAATAACAATGGATCCACACATGCGTTAGTAACAATAATAATAATACGTTATGGAGTAGGTCTGCTAGGTAATACCAATGTATACAATTATAATTAACAGTGCAATATTTAACATTATTATGTACAATATATTTAAAAATGCACGAATTTTCAGCGGGACACAGTGATGTCCATTCCCTAGACGTGTGATTGTATCCAATGAGCCAGCGCTGTCGAGTCGCATCTGTCGATTAACGGACTAAGGACGTTTGGAACACTAATTCTGCTTTCTCCTAATGTTGTGAATGAGAATGTTTGTAACTCTTTCACGCAACAAATATTGAACGCATTGGTTTGACAATGGGCACCGGTGTAGATTACAATTCAGTTTTTTTTTTTTTTTTTTTTTTTTTCAGAGGGACCTATTACTGTTGGCGGAGCTGTTGCCCTCGCCCCTACAGTTCGTCGGATCTACGGAAGACATTTTGTCTTCAGGTTTTAGGTGGACGAAAGGGGTACAGACCCCCCTCTTTTCCCGCAGATGG
>JAFELO010000378.1:73108-93673 GCA_017140195.1 Eumaeus atala | reverse complement strand
GGCAGCAGCACTGACTGGTGGCGAGTTGTGACAGTGTACTGGAGAGTATGTGGCAGCAGCACTGACTGATGGCGAGTTGTGACAGTGTACTGGAGAGTCTGTGGCAGCAGTACTGGCTGGTGGCGATTTGTGACAGTGTACTGGAGTCTGTGGCAGCAGCACTGGCTGGTGGTGAGTTGTGACAGTGCGCTGGACAATCTGTGACAGTAGCACTGGCTGGTGGCGAGTTGAGACAGTGCGCTGCAGAGTCTGTGGCAGCAGCACTGACTGGCGCGGTCTGGCATTATGACAAGATATACGTACCTACTACCTCGGCCGTGTCGGCTCGTTTCAGTTGAAATTCAGCCATTACAGTGAAGAAGACATCTCAAGCATGTACAATGTACACCGTCCATGTTCGTCAACAGGAGCGGTGTTGCGTCACAGCCGCACGCCGCAACTCGTCAAAGCGCAGCGCACATCCACAAGTGCCCATTATAGGCAGTTAATTGAAGACGATTGGCGGACCGCGCCGCGCCTGCCCTGCACCCGCTCCGCGGCCGCCCGTCGTCCTAATCAGGTCAATTGGGAGGTTATCGGCTCGAGCCAGCGCCGCCCAGAGATACACGCACACAACCTCACACACATTCCACCGCCATATAATGTACACATATCTACATACACAGGACATGTTTCATACTTGGACTGCCTTTAAGGAGTTAAAAAGTTAATGACATCTTTATTAGATTAATCATCGTTATCGCTTTACGCAGACAAATTAATCAATTGCCAAAAGTCATGTAAGATTATAGTAATTTCTTGAGTGTAGGCAGATAAAATAAGTTTTTTGTTGAAAAAAAAAACTAATAACTTGAAGCAGGAGCGACAGTTCAGTTGGTAAACTGGGTACCTAATCTATTTGCCAAGTGGCCCGGATTCCATGACGACTTCCAAGCTTTTAAATGTCCACATTCTACTATTTCTTCGTCCACTTTTGTCGCATTAACTGGCGCGTACTGCGCCCGTCTCCGTGTCTCGCCACTAAGCCAGCTTACATCCGAGAGTTATCTCAGACCGCCGCTCGAGGCCCGACGGCGTTGCAACAGAGCACATAACGACGTCCGCGCTACGCATATACATTGTGCAAGTTCTCAGTTACATCAGCGCATCACAAATGTGTATCTGATGAGTGATGCATCTGTCGTGAGTATTGAGCAAGCCACCGCCTACCAGGAGATACTTACTCCTTCCTTATCCCGCCTAGCGCCTCGGTCTACTTTACCGTCGTTAGCCCCCTGCATCAGTCAGATTGTGTCATGTTTACCAAATTGATGATAACTAAAGCGCGATGCGTTGTAAGCTAGTCAGTGATGTCAGGGCACCTTGAATAATTCGCACTAACGGCAATATCGGCGGGTGCGCGACCAGGCTACGCGCCTCATAAGATCTCGCAGGTATATAATTTTAGTGTCGAAGCCACGAAGTATATTACGGGAACACCTATTTTTTTATTTCTTCTTCGTTTCTGAATTGTAGTTCAGCAGATCAAGTTCAAGGAATGCCGACGCGTTTTATAAGGAATACTGCTCGTTTTCTAGGCTCTTTCTTATTGTTTCAGAGTCTGTGGGCCTGTCCCACGCTGGAGTCTGGTGATCTGGTACTATTTCACTATCCATAAGGACTGCAGCCAACCGCCGCAACAACAGATTCTCGAAGGTCTTTTTTTACCGGTAATATGCTAACTGGTATGTATGACTTTTGTCATACAGTGTTTTCTCATATTTATGAATCATAATAATTTGTGAGACCTTCCATATTCTTGGCTTGTACATTAGTCTAAGCGTTGCGGTATAAAGTGTTGTGATGAATACAATTGTCTTTCTTTGCAATTTGGCGCGTATCCCTTCAGTAATCATGTCGAATCCTGGGGCCTTCTTATTATCGAGGTTTCCAATGGTCCTCTGGGCCTCTTGTGATGCAGGTTTGGTGGGCACTTCCAATTGAAGGTCTTGTGCAAGGGCTACTACAGCTCTTGAGGCCTATCACAAGCTTTTGCACAACGCCACAACTAGTAATGAGTAGAACTGGTCACCGTCGTCTTACTAATTTACTTTGTAGTCCTTTCGTCTGCCTCTCTGGTCGTTATTCACAACTCAATGATTGCTCTGTTCAGATCTCCTTCTGTCATCAGGACGCCGACTCAGATGCCATCTGCGCCGAAGCCCACGTTTCTCCATAAGTTTGTTCCTGATTGCAAGACTACTCACTTCAAGTGGAGGTGTTTCTTTTGCAGTGAATCTAAATAAGATAATCAAAAGTTCTAAAACATGTTGATAACACCTTAGAATCTATGTTTAAAATGCGGTCGGTCATCAATGTACCGCTGAAATATTGAGGTATCCACATCGGTCTGTAAGAGCTGTTGTGGTAGCCGGGGTGTGATGGCTTTTGTATTCGGCTAGGTGTTGCTTCGTGGTGTCATTGCCATCCCATGGTCGACAGCCCACCACCATCTGGATGGTTCCTAAAATAAGTATAAAATCCACGTATTTTCATGTTACTATTTCCCGTACAATGGGCCTCCGATGTTAGCACAAAGTCTAATTTGTGTTCAGACATAAAACATCAAGCTGTCATTTGTCGGTCGCCAGGACGTATTCGTAAACATATTTGTAGGTTTTGACGCAGGCGTCATTATGAGTCCCACCGGGGTGCTCACTTGATGTTTAACAAGACGTAGTGCCATGATGCATTGCAGCGGAATTGGGCCCTATGAGATGAAAAAACAAAGAGCGGACAGTGTAAAGACGTTTATTAGTGATAATGATCAACATACACATGAACACGTACTACTGGTGCGCCCACCCGGCGCTGCTTACTTCTAGCGGCACCGAGCACGAACCTAACAGTCACACGCAACACGTACGGCGTACGCTACACGCGAGAGATTCAGTCGGCGGCGCGGCACCTGCGAGCTCGCAGACCCGGCGCGCCTCGCTGGCCACGCAACTAAACACAAATCAGTAAGCAAATATCGTCTAGCCACGCGTTTGTATTGGGCACAGGCGCGGCCTCACGCGCGTGCTCGCACACGCTACATCGCCACGATATGGCGTGTGCCTACTGCCTTCCAGTCAGGTACTAAAGTTTATGATTCAGGCATCGACGCATATAGACATGCTGTACGGAGTTCTTTCTCTAGATCACAAATACAGTATATGTAGCTACATTTAACCTCTCTATAACTTTGGCAGTAAACAAATTTATGTAGATTTAGTCTTTATTATAATACAAATTTTCAAATGAGATAAATTAGTCTTCGTAGTAATTAGTCTTTTATATAATAATATAAAGGGTAAACAACAAAACTAATTATTGAAAGGGTAAACACGTAACATTATCGGTGGGCGCGCACACTCGTGCTATGATGGCCGGGCTGTACACAGACGCAGTCCCACCGACGAACGCACCGTCACTTGCGTGTTGGCTATGACGTCACTGAATAAATTAAACCCTTGTTGCTCCTATTTCCTTTGCACGCAGTACAAAGGACACTTTACAAAATATCTGACACAAGTAGTCGGTTGCAGGAGTACAACTTTCAACGCAAAAGTACAAATACAATAGTGATGCAGTTACGAGTATAACCACGCTGTGGTGTGCGCGGCACGTCTGTGTTAGCCGATAAGGAACTATAAAATAAACTAAATAAATGCAAAAATCAGTCTTAAACAAACGTAAGGAGCGGAGCTCTCCAGCGGGGCCCACTGTACGCTCGCCTGCGCACAGTGGCGCTGGGGGCGCAGAGAGCGGTGCCAGAGATTAATGTTCACGTAAGTTGCAGGTCCCGCATGCGATAACAGTTTTCATTAGTCGTTAACTCATAAAATGAATCCACTTATGCTTGCATTATTCATTGGTTGTTAGTACGCATGCGTGACTTCCCAGCATGCATGCTAACCACTGACTTCGTGAGCCCGAAAATGTGGCTAGACATTAACACTATAGGGTCGACTTCCGCGCGCCTGCGAATATAAATCTATAATAAAAACAACAACACAAACATATAACATAGAACACACGGTATGGTTACTCTGGCGCGGTACAAGCCTCATAAGATCCATAAGTTATATATTAGCTTAACACTATGTTATTCACTTATAATTAGTTTGGGTGCCTCGTACCACATACACACTCGTATGTATGTATGTATGTATGTACCAAAGTATCAGGTGTATAACATCTATAATAACAATGTATTAGAAGTGATTAGATTGAAGGTAAATATATTGAAATGTCACATCAAAATGCTTTTGAAAGTCTTATGTACTAAGACATGTCCAGGGCAGATACATTTAAAGCAAGACTTGTATAATTGTTACGACAAATTGACATTAAACATTACATCAGTGTGGATGTTCTTCACTTGATAAATATCAACTTATGCAGTGAAGAACAACACGGGGCGCCGTTGAACTAATTTTGTTTTTGTTACTTGTAGTGATAAGGTCATGTGTACATGTGGTGGATTTTCACTTCTATGTAAATCAGTCTTAGCAGAACAGACAGACAACACGCTACTGCCTCACGATATTTTGTTCAACTGCTGCGAGTTGTGACTTGACTAGCAATATATTATTATAATTTGTACAAATCTACGGTTTCTCAGTCTGGTGTTATTTATGTTAAATACAACTGATTCGGCTTATAAATAAACTGGATATTAAAAGTAATATATCATCTTAAATCAAACGAACAGTACCACTCATATCATACATATAAAGGCGCCTTAACCAGACGCATTGCTCTAGTATCATCATGTGCGCACCGCACCCGCACTCGCCGCCGCCCCGCCCCGCACCGCTGCGTGCGCCGCGGCCGATATGTTACTGTGTGGCACCACTTGCGCGCCGAGCCGACAGCTCACCAGACCGGTGAGCGATACGATATAATAACTTATAGTCCGTCCGAGAGACTGTCTATTAGTAGTGAAAACTTGAAACCATCAAATAGTACAGCGACCTGCGAGTCGCAGCGCCGCGTAGCTGTGCCTCGACCGGGTATCTCCACTGGCCGGTGCTACGTTGTTAACGCCTGTTATATACGCATGTATATGCATGGCGAATTTATAACAGTTATACAAACTATAAAAAAAGTTTAACGCCGCTAAAGAAGTTTTCATTTTACCATTTTTTGTAAAGCACTATTAATATAAAAACAACCCGCACGTGTGTCTGAGGCGACGCAAGGGGAGCGGAGGGTCGAGAGAGTGGTGGGATCACTCTTTGTAGTGCACGTGTGAAGCGGCCTGGAGGCGGCGGGGGTCAGCGGGAGAGGCGAGACTAATGTAGCTACAGACGTAACGATTTACTTTACGACTTGCGTACAAGTACACAATTTCAAGGAAGTATGAAATTTACAAAAACACATTACTGTGCAAGTGCGAATTTGCTCATTTAAATCGCTACGTGTGTACTGGTGTGTGACTAGAGCGAGGGGCGAGAGCACACACATTACGCCTTGTAATGATGCGCGGGTCTCGCTCGCAGACACATCGCGATGGTAAGCAGGAGCGACGCAGCATGCGCGGCGAGCAGCGCTGCGGCGGCGGCGAGCGGAGTGCGCGCGACAGCAGCTAGCGCGTCGGCGGCGCGGGCGGCGCACCCCGCCGTGTGCAGTCCCGCACCCACCGTGCCCGCCGCGCGCCGCGCCGTCTCGCACGCAGCGCCCGCCACCACGCAGCACGACGCGGGCACGGTGTACACAGCGGGCGGAGCGCCCACGGATAGATCCACCTCGCTACACACAGAAACGACAGACCTTGTTTATTATTACATAGCATGTACCTACTTATACCAAATTGAGAACACACTATACTAAATACCTACGAACATAACTACACAATACATATGTATAATATATAATTATAAATATTAATGAATTTTAAAATGGTTTAGTAATACGCAAAGTAAACATTTTGTTATTATATGATGACGCAAAAGTTTACTCTTTACTACTTTAAGTCCACAACGAGTCCAATGACACGAATCTCCGCAATGCCTTTCCTACTATAAGCATCTCTACGAAAATACAAGTTTCGGAATTGTATTTTTCTACATCTTAACACCGTAACTGGGTGTAAGTGACTCTTATTCTAAATTGAAGGTTGGAGGTTAGGAATCTAAAAACCATTCTATCATCTATTTAAACAACAACAACACATCTTCACGCCAGCTCTCGAATGGTGTAGGCAGAGAAAACGGAATGCCATATACATCTATTTCGACAGTAACGCCGCATCAATCAATTAACATATTTTCGAAGGGTGGCTGCGCAATTACCAGGTTTCCCCTGGACCTCTGGCATGTATTGTACCTGTCGGGATGCCAATCGCTCGGGCCGGTGGCGCCACAGCAGCGCAGATGGCGCTGTATAGCGTCCAGCGCGCTGGTGCGGGCCGGCAGCACGCCGTACTCGTACCGCAGCGAGTGGCGCAGCTCGGCGGCGAGCGCGGCGCGCAGGGCGGGCACGTGCGCCGCGCCCCACCACCACGCACCCGCGCCGCTCAGCCCGCTCAGCGCCACCAGCGAGAGCGACGCCAGCAGCAGCGCCGGTGAGCCGCGCACAGCGCCTGCGCACAACACATAATGCCGTGTTACGCAAAAATGAGTAACGCGGTACTCGGTCAATATTTGGTATGCCACACGAAATCAATATAAACTTAAAAGGTCAACGTTGATTAGCTCGTACTTATTTTTTGGTACAGAACCCTTAGTGGGCGAGAGCGACTCGAGCTTGACATATTTTTTAACTTTAAACGGGCTTGGCCCACCACTGCTACTCCTGTGTCGACAGGATCGACGTCGTCGTGCACTATGAATCCATTTATAAGATCGCAGGGGAACCCGAGGGAACAAGCTAAAACTGTCTTAGGACCCGCAACGGATTTAATCAGAAGAAAATAGGATGAGTAGGAAATCATTCCAATTTTGTGTACCTCCTGTGCGTTCTCCTAGATTGAATAAACGAAAAAGATTTAAAAATATAACTTAATGAACATTTCAGATTACCGTGTTGATTACATTATAGAATGTTGTGCTACATGAGGCAGCATACACAAATTATTGTCTGGCAGGACAAGACAGATATTCTAAAGACATTGATAAAGCTGTAGCAAAGCAAACATAAGAATCAAGGTACAGTTGTAATGTCTACATTACGCTACTTTTATATCTTGCTTTTATCGTATAAACTGTCATTTCTTTTTGCTAAATTTAATGTTTACTGTTATTATGGTAAACAAAACAGGAAAATGTTGATATATTACTTTTTACTCTGGCAACATCTCAGGATGACACAAAATGATAAGATGACACAACAAAATGGCATGTACCCAGTGACTTATGATATGAATTGACTAACAGTAGAGGGTACTTGAGAGTATGGCTACTATAAGATAATGCTTCTATTTTATTGCAACAAAATTGTACTTTTATTATTCACAATCATAGGGTTCCAAAAAACAAGTAAATTTTATTTAAATCTAGATCTTAAATATAGAGTGAAATAATTGAGCTCTCAAGAGTTTTTCTTTCTATTCCTGACCCTGAATTGGCAAAAATACTATAAAATATAACATCTAAATAAACTGCTGTAGTACCCATTTTTTGTAGTTTTAATTTTGGATATAAGTCATATCATAAATCAAAATCAAATATAAAAAAAGTCCTTTACCACACAAACACAATTATATAACATAACATTATACCACCATAAGTTGTTAATTTAAATAAATTGTACAGTACAAGTCATCTTGCAGGTCATTGTCAATCCTTGAGGGTTCAAGTTGACCACTTTGGATATAATATATATAGCTAAAATAATTCCACCTTTCCCTTAGCGAGAAGCGATGGTTCAGCCAAAACGTTAGCAGGGCTCATTCCCTGCGAAGGAGATTATAGTGTCTGTATAACCTTCTGGTTGGAGCATGCATGCAGATGTTCATGGGCATCGGCAGTCATAACTGCGACGAATGTTGACGTATTATGGAATAAATAAAAGTACCTGCTATCGCAGTTATGGCGCCGAAAGTAAGCACGGTCGCCCACACCGCTAGCGCGCACAGTCCCGCGCGCCCGGAGCCGCTCTCCGTGCCGTGTCCGTCCCACAGCGCCCAGCCTGCAAACGCGCCTACGCCCACGCCTACCAACTGTAATCCCACATGCACGCACCATAAATAAAATATATACTTTACTTCTAACGTATTCTCGTCTCAGGCTGTCTAAAAAGATTGAACATTGAACATTTTTTGAGAATAAGTTACCTAAAAAGAAAATATTACAAGTAATATTAAATACAATCTTGACAATATATTAATAAATTGTATTATGTTTCGATAACTTACTAGAAATATAACGTTAAAAAGAATCAGCAAACATTTCATCAACGAATAACACTTGGATTCGCCCATGTCTCGGTGTTTTAATCAATGATAATGCGCACTGAAATTAGTACTCTCACGGCTTTAATTATAATAAATTAACCTTTTTTGCAAAAAATAGAGATGGTTTCATTCAATAAAATGGATTATTGCGAAACTTAACACACACACCATTTATTTATATTTTGTAAACACTCCCATTTCCTGAGCAAAGACAAGACAATTTTGCTTCTCTTTCTATTTACAAAAGTCACAAAAGATCATCGCTTCAACAGCCATTTGCAGTCATTTTTTCCAGATAAATAATTTTAGTTTATTAAATAGTTGTTTATTTCACCAAGGAACAAATTTAACATTTCTAAAACATTAGTTTGTTAGAAATTATTAATTGCACATGGAATTAAATGTACTTTCTCGCAAATACTATTAATTTATTTACATATTAGCAATCCGTCCCGGCACGTATATTTTACAAAATGTAGCAAATATTAATTTATTTGCAAATATACAAAGATTATAAGTTTCAACATAGGCCTTGTATACATTACACGTCATTATGACAACGAAATCAGTTTATGACAGAACAACGTGTCTCGAGAGCTTGTTGTCAATAATTTGTGCAGAGGGATTTATTTATTATTTGCTTATTATTTTTTCTGATCTATAACGTTTTAGAAAATGCTATATAGCCTCTAATCATCAGAGATAATCTAGGATTCTAATATTAAAAGAATTTTTCAAATCGGCCCAATGCCTATTTTCGGAGACTACGAACAGTCTGAACGACACTTTCAGAGTAAGGAACGGGGTACCCCCCGGGGTAACGGATTATGAATGGGGGGGGGGCATTCATAATCCGCTCCATGCCAACTCTATCGTGGAATCGTGGCGTAAAAAGTACGTTCCAATTTTAAAATTTCCATCCAATTTTTACGACTTATTTACTAGTACTGTTGTTCTATTGAAAAGTAAATCCACACCGGGAATATTTCCGAGTAATGATTTTTTTTTAAGATTTTAATTAAATATGATAGACTTCAAATGGCGTTTATAGCTGAAGATCCTTCTGTGGTCCACGAACATTGCGGGATGAAAAAGAATTGAGGCCTCTGACAGGAGGGGTAGATTTGCGCTACAATTCGGCAAAAAGCCGTATTCTTAATTTATTTATTATTAGAGCATTTTGATCGCTAACTACTTGAATATGACTTCTTGATGTTAATTATAATATAATTTAAATCATAAAGTCAATTTAAAAATGTTAAAGAGAAATTTTTACAATCCTTGTGATTTGAATCTTAATTTATGCGTTTCACCAAATGTATTTCTTTCATTGTTCATTAAAATATTAGCAATAAATCATAAAAACTTTATAATTTACTCTGGCTACCTTTTTTCCTTCACAGATAAAAATAAATTATATCAACTGATTCGTTCGCGAACGCTGGCGAACGCTCATTGACAGGCGAACATGAACAAATTAATGGAATGTCCGTCCCAAAAACATAAATAAATGGCCACCGTTGTTGTTACGTTCTTCCTAATATCAAGATTGTATGTTTTTAATATGGACGCCGACTGTGTAAGGACACAGAGGTAATTTCTTAATAGTTAAAGTTAGAAACTCACTAGTTGTCTTTGAATACGTTTAATTCATGAACAAATAATTTTTCGCGCCATTGGTATTGTAGTGTGTGCTTGTTTGTTCCGCGTCTCATTTCGTGATGTATTCAGTGGAAGCACGCTGGTTTCAGGATATTAAATATAAGAGAGAAACGGTGGAGTATGAATTCTCAAAGGCTAGAGGAAATCGTGGCGGAGCTGATGAAACCCATCAGCGATGTCCGCCGTAGCTTCGACACAGACTTATGTGCGGTAAGTACTTTGATTCATTCAAGAATTTGTTTACCCATAAGAAAACATCACTCTCGCTCTTTAGTAATTTTTAAATAATTTGCCTGTGTTATGAAAATTATTTGTGTGAATAAAAAAATATCATCAACAAAAGTTTCACTTTGATATTGCTTAAAATGTAACTTTGCAAAGCAAATGCCATTTTTACGTACTATTTTTGTGTTAAATAGTCAATACTTTTTACCTCTACTCTGTTGTCACTTTTATGTGAATTACTACATACAACTTTACTACTTGAACATAATTAATGTTTATGTTGTGTAGGTTTATGTAGCTAACAGTACAAAGTGTCTGCAGCAGCAGAGGTAGAAATAGAAAATTGTGTACTATAACATGTTGTAAGAATATGTTAGGTTAAGTTACAGGGTACATGTTGTCCAATGACAACATAATATATTTGATAAATTTATTAAATTTTATTTATTCAAGGTAGATATAAACATCTTGAATTTGAACCTCCCTACTCTTTATGTTACACACATCAATCCTGCTACGCATCGTATTGAGCCAATCAGTTTGTGGAATATTATAAAGTACCTTCATGTCTATTATCCCCGAGGAGGGTAGGCAGAAGTGTGCCAGTACATCCACAGCTCGTAAGGCTAGTAGATGGCAAGCCTATGATCACTTTGGGCACATGCCAATCCCGGACAATGTAATGTGTGATCACAATAATCTGAGAAACATTTAATGTCAGTTGCTGACCTGGGGATGAATCCAGGACCCCACGTGGGTAATGGTCTTAACGGGCGACATCCAAGCTGTTACACCACAGGCGATATATTATAAATATGTATTGTTGAGTTCAATCACTTGTATAAAGTGAAGACCTGTAGCAACCCAGTGTGTCCTTCTGTCAACATACTAAAGTTAAGCACATAATTTAAGGTTCATTATGTACCATAATAATAATTAAATTATAACATACAATTGTAGGACAGGGATCTCACACGGCCACTGCACTATAGTTGTACACTGGTGCTATAGTTGTTGTCAGTCAATAACAATGATTATTCTTTAGGTACACGACCCAGTCTTACAACTGTCATAATGTATATCATAAATATGTTCCGCGGAACAGATTTTTAATGTACAAGCCCTTGTAGGGCTATTAAAAAAATCATTTGAGATTGTTTATTAAAAAGTCAACTCAATATAATTTTAGTTTCTGAGAAATTCATAGACAAACATAGATCTATCTGTACATGAATTAATTTTTACATATACACAACAACAGGGTGATAAGGATACAGTATTAGATAGAGAAAAAGTATATGTCTGTTGTATGTTTGTACACACTAATTTCTGCAACAAATGTACCATGTCCATGGAACATTTTTGTCGTATAACTAATAAACCTGGGCTACATATGTGATGTACTTTGTTTTGAAAATGATATTTATTGATTAAAGAAGTATGTGAACAAAGTTGCTTGTACCAGCTCGTCATAAATATAATAATCATTATTGATTATATACATGTCAAACTCTAC
Organism: Eumaeus atala; assembly: GCA_017140195.1. Classification (NCBI taxonomy): domain Eukaryota; kingdom Metazoa; phylum Arthropoda; class Insecta; order Lepidoptera; family Lycaenidae; genus Eumaeus; species Eumaeus atala. The sequence goes on along the minus strand of JAFELO010000378.1, from coordinate 81,848 downwards.
CAATACCATATGCTTACATCTAAAAGTAATATAACAATAAGAATGAGTTCAGATCAGAGCTTGTTAGTTTCTGGCTTAACTTAAAACTGTCTGTAGGAATGTAAATACCTCTTGCATAATGTGATTGAATTTACAGCTTTTCATTTAAGAATAACAGGTAATGCCACTGTGCTGCTGCAAATCTTCTTTTCATATTTTTGTTTTGTGTAGAAATGTATTATTTGCTGCTGCTGGTCCTATCTGTCATGCGATGGGTGTGTGTGGATCTGAAATTTATGTGCATTCTCACACCTCACCACCTTCTAGAGTTCTTCTTTATGGTTGTAATGGCACACATGAACTTGTGCCTTGGATTTTAGTGACTATATTTTAAACATTATTAGTTGTTTCATTACATAAACCGTGCTTTATGTAATAGCAGGAATGCTAAATTCATTTATTTGGTTACAACATGTGAATAAAAGGTAACCCTTTTTAAAGAATATAGTGAAATCAGAAATTTTAAATCTGGTACAGTAGAAGTTTATATGGAGAAGATGTACAGAAACCTAATATTTTAATATAATATGCTGCCAGTTTTATAATTTTATCTAAATAAAATGAAACATACACTATGGCATGCACACATGCATTCACTTCTGTAAGACAATTATGTTGATAAAATTGTGAATTAAAAAAATATTGTAACTAAAAACAAAGAAACATAACCAATCCAGATTTAGATTCCAGTTGCATTCCAGATTTGTAGGGAAATAGAGATGTATGATTGCAAACAAATTTACATTGGTTTGCAATTACTAGGCGTAGGACAAATATATGTTTTCTGACTTTCTGTTTAAATCAATACATTGTACAATGCCTTTGGCATACAATTACACCATGTAAATTTTTGGATTGGTTGAGTGTTGTGGTTTGTGTTACGTACTGAAAATTTGTTAAATTCAATTGTGCAGAGATAACAGAGAACAAGCTTGCGTAGTGCAGACGTGTTGACCTTGTAAATTTGTTCAGTATGTACATGAGGTTGGAATCTTACACAGAATGCTAAATATAACTAACTCAACAAAACTATAGTATAATGTTTCCATCTTAGGATTTTTAGTATTTATGATAAGTATAATCATGTAGGCTACATATTAGTCATTAGCAATCTTCTTTTGGCTACCACTATGAAGAGGAGTATTCTTCTGTATATCTATCTGAGTCAGGATAGGCTAGGAGGATATGCTAAAAATTGTCAATTTTATTTAATTCTGTTTAAACCTATTGTGAGCCACCGTCGGTGTCAATTTACGCCAGTATCATGTGCGCGAAAGGTACCTCCCCGGTCGTGCTGTCTCAATTCTGCTACAATGCAGCATGACTCTCTTACAAAGTAATTTAAAATAGAGTACTCCTAATGTTACTCAATTAGACTTCTAAGAAGCAAATAAACATTTCAATGAGCAGGGTGCAGTGATGGTGATAAACTGTAGTTAGGAACATCCTCGTCATGTCAATTTCTACAAAAACAGCATCCAAATCCACCTACACACAGAAGAACAAAAAAAGTCATAAAAGACACTTAAAAAAAAGGCTGGGTGGAGCTCTTCGGTGAAGTTTAATAAGAGCCTGGGGTCGCCCACATGTGGTTGCTCGAGTTCGTCTGCCAAGTGCCCTCACGCCCACGTTACTGGAGGTAGACAGTCACGTCGCTCCTTGTGTGCACCTGACAGTGCGCAGTAATACGACAGAAGAACGGGTGAAGACGTGTTCGGTGGCACATTTGAAAATGGCTGTGTGGTATTTAACTGCACCGTCACTGTCTTGACGCCTACAAACAATATGTAACGAAGCCCTGTTGTTCATTTCAGGCACGCACATACATACATATATGTATACCATAACAGAAAGCCAAAGCTATTAGCAAGTTATCAGTTAAAATCAAACACAAACTTGAATTGATCAAACAAAAAAGTCTTCGCGTAGTTCATTATATGTGCTGCGAAATCTCGAGGAAAGAATTTACGCGGTGCCCGTGTCAAAAATATTTTGTAATTTGGCACGGGTGCACCAGGTACTTCTAGAAAAAGTGCCATGCATCGTGCATGACACTACACTCTCCTGAGCAACGGAATGGGGCAGGCACGACTGAGAAGGTACCTCTGGCTTACATAATGTAAAGTGACACCTTCAGAGTCGCGTTTCCTGTTTTGTACGGTTTGTGAGTAGCCGGTGGCCCATTACTGGGGGAGGGGGCAGGAGGGTAACGTATAGGCATAGTAACTATGTGGTGCAAGATCGCGTACTGTAGATAATGCACCAATAATAAATCAGTAGGTATTCCCAAAGGGGCGACGAACATTAGATGCTGTCGACATGGTCGTGGTCGATCGCGGACTGACTGAGAAGAGCTTACCGGACTATCTAAATCAAATGTATGGGGTACCTTACAAATAGGCTATTAAAATATAAAACGAAGAAAGGCGCAAAATAATATACAATTACTGGAGGAGTAACACAAGGTTCGGCTATGTCATGTACGACGGACTACTGAAAGTAGCGATGTCGCCGAAGTACCACTTGTGGCATCTGCACATGTCGCTGATGTTGTATTTATATTGTAGCGTCGCAAAATACCTCGATATCACTTGATATATCTTAGTAGAGTCAAACGATGAATGCAAACGAAACTGCACGGAGCATGGCACAAGTCCGATGCGGTGCTCATCGCCAGCAGAGATACGTAGTAACAATCGGGCTGATAGTCGGAGCGCATTACTACTCGAGTGCCGCAATTGTGCCCGGCTGAATTTCAAGCATTTCTATGTGCATAGAACATGCAATTTCTAAGGAATCTGGCGAGGGCGATTGTATGGTTATAATGGCTCATTCCTAATGTCGGAGGCCCGAAACAGAGCAAAAGGTCAGTGGTCTCGTCATTGTTTATGTCGGTGCTGACTGACGGCTGCGCGGCAGTTATGACAAACACACCGGGATGCCGCAGAAAAACGACACCATCGTTTATACGGCACACCAAACGCTGTTGTCTAGTGCAATCGAAAGCTTTGCTAAGTAAACTGTTATTTAACACAACACAACACTAACAAATAAGGTGTGTACCCGTATTTTCCTTCACTGTTCAGAATGCCCGTTAGCCCCAGGGTTGTAGCACGTATTTTTCATTCCCTTTTTACTTCTTGTCTTCTACGAAATGACCTGGAGATTGTCCTTCAACAGACGTTGGAAACCAGACACATTAGTTGGTGTGATGGTATCATCGAGTCTCCATGGAACGCGAACTGTACTTAGCGTTAGCCTCCGTTTGGCAGAAGGAACTGTTAAGAACTTGCTAGAGCAAGAATTTCTACTGAATGCATGTGCATGCCAGTAATAATAATTTATAAGGGCGTCGATAGTCGGTAAAAGATCCCATTGCTCGTTTTTGCTTCCCATATTAGACTAGCAGCGCCTTTTTGACAGCGTCAGAATATATAGCCTAAAATAATTTGCCAAATCCGTTCTGTAGGTCCAGAGATTACTGCGTTCAAGCAAAAACCAGTCTAGCTTCTGAAATATATATTCGAGACGCAATGTAAACCTTTGGCGACAAAAGGTCTGCCTGTCTGGCCCTTTCTATTTTAATTTTGTCTCCACTTGTTTTTATTTTATTTTGCTTCTTCTGTTTGAGTAAATGTATTTTAGGGTAGAGATGTGTTTTGGTGAACATTTGAACACTGCACTGCATTACAAGTTGAGCAATGACTGAAGTATCGAAGGCTTTGCTTTAGTCTATGAAAGCTACACATAGAGCTCTATTAAATTGTCGATATGTATTGTAGATGATTTTTTATAATCTGTTGTAATGTTTTATATGGATGGACCACTGTGTGTTCGGCACACGTGGAGTGCTGTGAGAGTGGACTAAGCTCAGCTTGCTCTTTAGGTTGCATCTTACCAATATCTTCTGTAATTATTCTTAAAAGTATTAATGACAACAATTTATATGCGCTTGACATTAAAAAAAATGTATATATTTGCCAACATAATAATATCTTACGTGCACCACTGCTGATTCTATATGATGAGCTGAGCCAGTAGGTGTTCCTACTTACAGCTCCTAGAGGAGTACCTGACGGAGGCGGGGCTGCACGCGCTGGACGAGAGGGAGACGTCCGGGGAAGGCAGCGAGGAAGAAGGACCGGCGGTGCCCAACTTCGCGGAGCTGGCGCTGCTGCTGCAACAGTCTGCGAGCATCTACAGCCGCAAGGTGGACTGCCTCTACCAGCACGTGCTCAGCGTCAGCGAGGAGCTCAACACCACCACAGAGTGAGTGCACTCCTTTACACTGCCGTAGCGAGACTCGAATATACTAGTACCGGAACAATACGGGTTCAGAAAAAGTAAAAAAAAATTGTGATGCTATATTTAATATACTAATGTTGAGAAACGAAATTCTGTTGTAGCTTTGTACATGGATATGTACAGAGCTCTGTAAATGCATTTGATCGTGTAGAATATACAATTCTTCTTCAAAAATTATATTCGTATGGAATAAGAGGTAATACACATAATTTGATAAAATCGTACTTAAGAAACAGGAAACAAGCTACACAAATTGTCCGAATATGTCCTATAACGAAATGTGAAATAAAACATATTTCAGAGTTTAAAGAAACTAAGTATGGAGTACCCCAAGGTAGTGTATTAGTCCCTTTGTTGTTTATTATTTACATTAATGACTTAGTCAATGTCACAAATCAACATGTGACATGATTTGCAGATTTTAGAAAATAAGGTAAATGTTATATTTGAACATTTCATACAACATAAAATATAATTAAACTTAAATATAACAAAAATAATGCACTTTAATTGAACTCTTGCTTCGGGAACTTACAATATTAGTTAAAGCAAGCTAAAATGGAATTAACCATATAAAATTTATAAGCAAAAAATTAATCCTCCCCGATTTATATTCACATATGCAGATGCATATAGATATTTTGATTGATATTTTGGAATTAATAAAATTAGAATAATATGCCCACCCTCTTAGCGGCGTATCATGGATATGTCGCGCCTCATATCAGATACGGAATAATGGTCTGAGGAAATTCTACAGACGTTCAAATTGCAAAGAGCTAAAAAAATGCATTATGAAATTAAAAATTCTAACATTACCATCTATGTTTCATACGAATGCACAGTTTTCCTAAAAGAAAACTTAAGACAGTGTGAAACATGCTCCTTTATGCGTCACAAAAATAAACTTCGAACTATAGCCGCTAATTCTCAAACGATGCGAAAAAGCGTTTTCTGTTCTCCTAAGGTATATAAGTTGCCTGAAGAAAACAGAGCTATCAATATACTGCAGCCATTTAAAAGAAAATGAAAGAAATATCTACTTGAAAGATGTCAGATATTCCTTTAAATTATAAAGGAATATCTGAAAGGAATAAACCTTACGATAAAAATAAGCTCAATTTTCTGATTGATTGATTATAGACCATTTCTTATACATTGTAGCTTCTGTATACTCATTGTATTGATTTAATGATTCTAACATTATAAAGTTACATAATATGTATATGTATAATCGTTGGACGGTGAAATCATTGTGACATTTAATAATTTGTGAAACTGATAATTGTATTTATTTTCATGCTTAATTTTGATAGTTTAAACTATAATGTGATATTTTAATGATTAAATCTAATAATATGTATTTTTTGCATACTTTCAATGGTTAACTGTGGTTGTTTTAAATTGTTTTTTTTTTTTATATCATAATATGTACTTACAATTGCAAAAATAAATGATTGATTGACTGATCGAAAACACGCAATTGTGAGCCTAACAATTTTACAAATTTGTTAAATAAAGCTATAAACATATATTATTGTGTCTGTTTAAAACATTAGTGGGAGTTATCGACTTAAACAAGTTTGAACATTTAAAATAATCGAACCAAAATTGTTTCGAGGGCTATAATAAATTTTAAAATTCTATATTTATGGAATATTAGAAAGATGCAAATGACTATTGGGCTATTGGTCTCACTCATTTTGAATGTTGAAACATCTATAAGTCGCTAATGGCCCCTTTTCGTCAGCGCATTAGCGGCAAGTCCATAATATTTCTTTTCGGACCTGAACTTATAGTGTGGAAGCGAAGGGAAGCCCAATACAGCTTCATCGGATGGCTTTGTTAATGTATCAGTCTATTACCGGATAGCAATAAACTGACTTTGTACATTAATAAATGTTGGTCGTATTTGCAGAGAGGCAGCCACACCTAGCTCGGAACCGGCCACGCCGAGCGCGCGGCGTAAGCGCAAAGCGTCCATCGAGCTGCAGTGGGCGGCGCTAACTCTGACGTCCGCCGCGAGCGCCAGCAGAGACCCCGCCCCTCGGCCTCCGCCCACGCTACCGCGAGCCTACGACGAGCTGGCGCCGCGGCCGCCCGCGTCCACTGACCGAGTGTTAACCGATTACGACGGCGAGCCCATCGGCCTACCCGCGGACTTCAACGTGTGCTGGCGCCTGCAGGTGAGCGCGTCAGTTCCCCTGCCCCCTCATGTAGCAGTGTCCGCTGGTCTCAGTGCACGAAGGACGTATAAACACAATTAATTTACTAATACATGTCGGTACACGGAGCGCGTGTGCCACAGACCCACGACTACACAACCCGACCCGCACGACACTCGCCGCACAACACAAGGAACAGTGTCATCAGCATCTGTGTCCAACATTAAACTGAGATGATGTCTGATGTTTTGATAAGTGATATGAAAATTAGGTTCATAATGTGGAATCTGTTACTTAGGATGGTCTGCTGGTGGAGGAATTGGCCTCGGGCTGGGCGGAGGCGACCGCCTGGCGCCCGCCGGCCCTAGTGGAACTTCGCGCTGTGCTCACCGCCGACGCGCTGCCGAGCCCCCCGCACTCTCCATCCCGCTCCCCCTCTCCTCCGAGCGCCACGCCTCCCCGCGGCGTCAGCCCCCTTACCCGCACTCCTCTCCTCGCCTGCGATACGCACACTCCCCTCCCCACGTGCGAGACGCCGCTCCCCTTTTCCACACCCCCGCCCTGCTCCACTCCGCTGCCCGTAACGACAGAAAAGAAAGAGCGGAAGAGGAAAAACGACATCAAAATGGAGGATATCGTTTGCGGCTCATTGAAGCTTCTGATCAGTAAAGGTAGGATTAGTTCACCACGAGCAGCTGCAGGCTGAGGGCTGTACTAGCTGGCAGCGTGGTCTGTACTACTGCTGTGAAGGAAGAAACATGTCTAGTTAGTGACTTCTTACAGACGGGTGATCCCTATCTAGCCGTGTAGACAGTGTTAGGAACGACATGACTGGGAGTAGTCAGCGCCTCAATACCGACCAAGCAACCCCCGGTCCCCCTAATAATAATACTTAAATTAGCTATTACAAACACTGTTGTTTGAGCAATTATCCGGCGCACTTGCACCCACGCGATCTAATAATATTGAATTTATTCTCTTACGCTGGGCAGATTTTCAGAATAATAAATGTCCCGTCGTACTTGCAATCTGTCCTACCCTACTATCTTACTATCCCATGGAGGAACGGAACTGTGGGCTGGGTTTCGCTGAGTCGGATGACATTAATCTCGAATGTCAGCAGGAGAATATAATAGCCGTACTGTAAACTTTTACATTTTGGTAAAATAAAAATGTCATGAAATATTATTTGTTTAATAATATTGCAGATAGTCGCATATTTATTTAAGTCAACAAACCCTTTCGGACTGTGGGACCACGCAAAGTTCTGTGCATTCTGGCCAGTACTATGCGGAACCATCATATCATTTCAGTTTATTTATTACATGATGGGCATCGTCATGGGGACATTTTGACCTTAGGTATGTGTTGATGTTACTTCACTTGTATCTGACTTAAGAAAGCAGGCGTGATATTGCTAACTCTTTCAACAGTGTGGAGTTCTCTGTCAAAAATACTATGTTCCCTTTTGCCAGTTACTCTTTGCGAGTCATCACCATCGTTATTGTTCACTTGTTTACACCATATCACCGACTGGATCACTTGCTCCACTCTTCCTACATTGGATTGCGGGTTTGTCATACATGATTGAAGAACTGGCGAGTCTCAGTTTCGCTATAGTTATGGCCCCATGCGTTCTTGAATCTTCGACGTTTGTACAAACGACAGAGGTCGTTTACTTGTCGCTGCACATATGGGATGTGTTTAGACGCACTTGTTTCATAGGGCGTTGTAGCGCTTTAAACTCTGGAAGTCGGCTCGACTAGTCTTGGTGATTGGACGATTTGTGACGTATGTGGAATGCCATTGACATTACTTCGATTTCGCTGTTAAATGACACATTTTAATACTTTTAAAAGGCTACATATGAGACTTTCAAGGCCTCCTTTGCGCCATATTATATTTTTAAGAATTAAAAACAAGGAGAGAAGGAATTCGTGCACTCGCCGCTGGTGGGTTGTTTAGTTCTTGGGGTCAGTTGTGGGCGGCATGTTCCAAGTCAGTTGGTTTTAAATGTCTCCTTCCGATTCATCTTTCGATGTAAAAAGAAAATCTGCTGTAAAAAGAAGGAAATTTTAAACTCGAATTATTTTTGTTGGTGTGCTCAGGCATTATCATGTCTGTTGATAGAATTCCGTCAGACACTGAAGCACGCGTGTGAGTTCTCGCTGCCGGCGCGGTGGAGCACGCGCGTGGTGCGGCGTCGCCGCGAGCAGCTACGTGCCACCAGG
>JAFELO010000378.1:33954-73038 GCA_017140195.1 Eumaeus atala | reverse complement strand
GATAATCTCTTAAAACTGAAGCCGTCAAAGTGTTACCAAAAAGTACGAGTATGCTTTACTTTTCTTTTACTTCGTGTGGTACGACAAAAGACTTAGAAGTTTTACGCCTAAAGATCCTCACTATACATTTAGTTAACTTATTAACTTGTCATTATCAACCTCATACTAACAAACTCGCCTTGTTCAGACTTCCGCGGCTACGACTCTTGCGCGACGGACGCTGGAGGTGAGTGTGCTGGTCCGCATGCGACCGCTTCCGCTGCCCCCCACACGCTCTCACCGTCCTCCCTGCCCGCAGGCTTCGGTGGCTGGAGCGGGCCCGAGGCGGCCACGGCTTTGGAGGCGGCTCGCGCAGCCTCTACGCGGCTGCATGATGACAGCGATGATGATGGATTTTTCGAAAGGAGCTCGCTGGGGGACTCGGACACGTCGCGAGTGGACGAAGCGCCCTCACTCGTCCCTCCACGCGCCGCGTCCCCTCCTGGTCAGGGAGAGTGGAGGGCGCGCGTGCTGGGTGCGGCAACGGCGGCGGAGCAGCGCGGTGGCGATGTGCACGACGCAGCCGCAGCGCTATTGCGCGCGCTCCCTCCCGCTCCGTCAGTCAACTCTTCTCCGCCAATCCCCTGCCCCCTCGCGCCGTCGCTGCCTTTCTCCGAGCTGCTGGCGGAGGTGGTGCGAGAGCCGCACGACGTCGCCAAGTACTTCCTCGCCACACTGTTTCTGGTGAGTACATTCCAAACACATTCCGTACATCTATTAGTATATTATGTTATCAACTACATTTCACTTTTATTTTATTGAAACCGAAAAGCGCAGTATTCGTGATTACCGACACCCTAGATGTATTCTGAACAACCCGTAGCTCTGCACCATTGCGGCCATGCCAACTTATAAACCGCTGATATGCAGCCATGACCAGCCAGACAGTTTTACTGGGGGCAAATGGAAGAAAGGGTCGAAGGATCCCCCTGCTAAGACAATTGTGATTTTTGCAACATCAGGGGGTTGCACTCCAATCTCGACGCTGTCTACCACCACCTTGAGACAGCAAAGCCTGCTTTATTCTTTCTGATATCTCCTCCGGTTGATTCATCTTACCCTACCTACCCAGGATGAATACCCTGAATTGATCCTTGGTGATTTTAACGCCCATCTCGCCAATTGGCTTTGTTCACGTACAACATACGGGAAGATCTTTCATGGCTTTACTTTGGCATATGGTTTGACATAATTGATATCATCGCCCACGCGAATCCCCTACGTGGAAAACCATACTCCCTTCCTGTTGGACCTTCTGCTGGCCTCCCATATAGATGGCTACCTGGCTTCCCTCAAATCTCCTTTGGGCACGTCGGACAACTGCCTAATACGGAGTACAGTGTCGTTTAGACGTAGAACATGGCCGAATTTTGTAGGCTGTCGTCGCGTCTGCCACTACAGGTCAGCAGATTGTGATGGGATGCGGTCATTCTTGGCATCTTAGCTATGGGGCCGGATTTGCTTCTCGTTGGATAACCCTGACGCCGTTGCGGAGTCTGTGGCTCATGTAGCGACTTAGGGAATATGATGCGGTACCGATTGGCGGTAAGCCGCAACCTTGGTTCGTCGAGCGTCCACTCCTGTATGTAGGCACTTTGCCAAAAATTGGAGAGTTACCAAGCGTATGCGGCAGCGGCGAATTCGCAGAACGAAAATATCTGGTACTAAAGAAGGAGTGTGACTCTGCCTATAGGTCCTTCAAAAAATTTATTGCCAAATCAAAAACACCTCCCTGGACATTCATAAGTCGATTGGAGCCGATGGCATCGCTCCAATTGCGTTGCGAAAATATGTTCCGGAGTTGGCTCCGGTACTGACTCGTCTTTCCCGATTCTCCTACTCTGTTGGCGTAGTCCCCAGCTCTAAGAAGATAGCTTTATTGCACCCGATCTCTAAAAAAAATGACCGCTCCGACCCATCCAACTACCGACCTATTGTGAAAACCCAGTTGTTTTCCAAAATTATGGAATCTATTATCAACGGCCAGCTGCAAGAGCTTTAGAAGATTATTAAATAATTCGTGACTGAAAGTACGGTTTGTGCCGTGCCGAGGACGTTCAACTGGTGATCTTCTAATTTATTTAACGCACCGATGCGCGGAGGCAGTTTAAACCAAAAGGGAGACAGTTGCGGATAGTCTGGATATACCGAAGGCCTTATCAGGTTTGGCACAAAGCGCTCTTTTCTCTTTCTTTACAAAGCTTCATTCAATTATGCGATTGGATTACTAGCTTCTTGACAAACCGCAGCAAAACGGTCGTTGTTAACGGCGCATGCTCCGCCCTTGAATTCACAACGCTGGTGTTCCCCAAGACTGTATTCTGTCTCCTACGCTGTTTGTTCTGCATATCAATGACATGCTGCAAACTAGTGGCCTTCATTGCTACGCAGATGATAGCACTGGGGATGCTTTATACACTGGCCTCGCCAATATTTCCCGGGAACACGTCAACGAGTAGAAAAAAGCTTGTGTCTGAAGTCGAGGATTTATTACCCAAAGTCTCGGAGTAGGGCCGACTAAATTTAGTCCAATTTAGCCCCCATAAGACACTAGTTAGCGCCTTTACCTGTAAAAAGTCACTCTTCGGCGTATCTCCTCGTTTTCAAAACACCTATCTGTCAGCCTCAGCTAGTATCCGAATACTTGGTGTCGACATTTCTTGTAACATTCAGTTCCGCGGTCATTTGGAAACGAAAGCTAAATTAGCCTCAAAGAAGCTGGACACGCTCAACAAGGCGAAGCGGTACTTCAATCCGGCACATCGACTGCAATTTTACAAGGCCCAGGTCCGACCGCATATGTAGTAGCTGCTCCCACCTCTGGGCTGGGGCACCGCAATATCACCTCTTTTCATTTGACCACATAAAACTTAAAACGACTCAAATCCTTGACGACTAAATTTTTTGGTCCTACGAAGTGATGTCGTGATGTCGGTTCGCTGTGCGTCTTTTACCGTATTTTATATGGGGAGTGTTCCGAGGAATTGTTGGGCTCAATACCAGCAGCAGAATTCCATCTTCGGACACCGCGACAGAACTCAAAGTTCCAGCCCATCACCTTGATGTCCGTAAATCCACAACAGTTCGGTTTAAACGCCACTTTTTACCGCGCATAGTTGTACTGTGGAACCAGCTTCAAGAAAAGACCATACCTATTCCTTAAAGGCCAGCAACGCGTCTGTAAGACCCCTAGCCTTGGAGATGTTTATGGGCGGCGGTAGTCACTACCAATCTGCTCGTTTGCCCCTATCTCATAAAAAATGACACCACCAAACAAAATCATCTGTTGCAGTAATAAACTCAATACTTAAGCGTGCTTAACAAGTGTTTAACCGTACAATATATGGTTGCAGGCGAATGCAGGCAACGTCGAGGTTATACAAGGCGTACCGCTGTCTCCGGGTGACTTTTCGGTGCGACTGCTGAGTACGGACGCGTCGCGCTACCGACGCACCATCGCCGCTGACGCCGCGCCCGCGCCGACATGACACGCGCCCGCACCGCCAGCGCTTGCTGTGTGAGAGAGTGTGCACGGCGCACGGAGCGTACCTCCTCTCCTCCCAACGCATATGAGTTCTATGTCAACAAATCTATATATATAACTTACCTCGGCGTTGTCGTTCCTAACCAAAATCCTCGACTGACGTTCATGTATGCCCGGTGAGTGCGTTTGTACACGTAACCTGTGGGCCCAGTGCGTGCAACATATTACAGCGTGGCGCTGCGTGAAGACTCATTAGACATGTTGACGTGGAACAGTGTTTATAAGTATTAAAATATTTGGTTAAGAGACGATTGAGAAAACACTAGTTTTAAAGTAATTACTATCGATATTCAGAAACGAAAATTAACGAGGTGTGTTTGTATATAAAGTTAAACCAGAGCAGCATTGTGTACTAGTGATAAGCTGATTGTACGTATAATAATTAAAACAATTTATTTTTATATAAATATTTATGAATTCTATTTTTCAAATCGTGTGATCACATATATTGTTATTATATTAGAAATAGCAGGAAGATGTTCCAAGTATCTAAGCCTCTCACGTGTTTATAAACTGCTCGTCTCTGGGGGGAAATGTTACACAGATTCCTATTTATGTCCCTCTATTAGGAAAACTACACTGGCAAATAAATTACATAAATTCAGATTTATGTAGTCTAATAATAATAATTACAGTTAAGTATTGGATGGATATTTGACACTTTAATAGTAATCTGTGAAACCGACCCCGAGACTAAACACGAATAATTCGTATAAATTGACTGCGCTGATACCGTAGCGCAAGCGCAATTTACAGAATCAGCGCATTGAGTTGACTTAATCTTAAACCATGGCACAATTATGTCATACGCAAACGAGCTGCTGCAACTAGTGCGCGGCGCGTGCTACTACCTCGAGGACGTTGTAACATTCAGCAATACAATAGAGGCTAAGACTCAACTGTTAATAGTTCTGTGATGCATTTCCAAGAGACATGCGACAGCTTGTAGGTGCAATCTTCTCTGTTATTTCGTAATTAATGTGGTAGATATACCAAAAATAAACGTCTATTATAAACAAATCATTTATTCTTTATTTCATAATTGTCTAGAGAAACAAAGATATATAATACCTTAATAAACTATTTAAAATAGTTGCCCAATTTATGTAAAATATGTAAATATGACAGACTTGTACATTTATATGTAGACCCCTTGAATTGAACCTGTAACATAGGTCGGTAGGCTGTCTGCTGACCTCGCTGTTACCTGGATTGTTTCAGTTCTCACTGCAAGTGTTTGTAAACTGGCAAGGAGTTGTAGTGAAAGTGGGATGTGATACATGGGGTTCAGGTGGAGGAAATTCGAGGTTTCAGGCCCTCTGCTATTATAATAATTATTAGGGCCAGGAGCCATTACAACTAGTGCGATGGTTGGTCTTGACTACCTGAGCATATGACTTAAGTTTTTAAAATAGTTGTTTTTAAAAATGAAAGTCTGAATGAAAAGTACCGTCCTGTAGTAACAACTTTATGAAATAAAAAGTTACTAATTTGTTATAAAACTAAATTGAGGTCTAAATTAAGTAATATTAATGACTGGGCAAGGCCAGTGTAAATTTGGTTGGGTCTCAATGTAGTGTTAATATTATGTTCATGGTAAAAGTTCTATGTTTGGGCGTACTGAATTAAATTTTTGACTCAGCATAACATTCTAAATTTATATAACATAAAAAAGATGGTGCTTTCAGTAATGGTTTATTTTCCTATTAGGTATATGATTTATATAAGCAGGAACATACCCAGAAGAAATAAATATTGAAGCATGCATTTGTACTTTGTTTCTGCTTGCATCAAATAGTTGTAAAGGCAGTAGAGGCATGTGATCAGATAATTGTAACTAAATATTAGCTCCAGTCCAAGACGACACGAATCGCAAATAGTACAACATTATTGTAAGCTACAAATATTGCGAGAGGGATGCGCGGCATTGGTATGTTAGTGTCGTATAAACAAGCAGTGCAAAGGCTATTTGACAGTATGAAACTTAAAAAGTTATTGTAAGCGTTATGGCGTGAAATAACTTATAAATAATCATTATTATATATAAAAAATCCATTACAAAAAGTGCTTATTAAAACTTGTCACGTGACAAACCGGTCTGAACGTCCTACATAGACGTCGGTAATGCTGTTACTGTTTTGTTGTTTAATTGTGTCGGAGAAAGTTAGTGTTGATGAGGCTCACCAAAGTTGACGTTTGTTTACCTGTTACTCGCTTGTTTGTGTTACGTCATTGGAATAAGCGGGACGCCATCTTGCACTAAATAGAGTTTTCATGGGATATTAAAAATCTGAATATTTTGAACTCAAATGATTAACAGAATTAAAATTTGTATTTATTTCATAATCTAATTAATAATATGAAATGATTTTAAAAATGTCAAATAGCCTATGGATATGTTGTATTTGTTTTATACACTTATGATATTACAGCCCAGGACCTAAGCGTAACTATATCTGTTGTAAATATTTATTGTAAATTGTAACATATTTGTTTGTAAGCTCTGTATAAACTCTTGTTTGTGGCCAAATACATTTGATGTCATTGTTGTTTGGTTTGTTTGGTTTAAAAATAAATTTGTTTTACTTTTAGTTTAGAAAAATCAAGCAGATCACAGATCTGTTTGAAATTTCGTACTCTGTTGATATATTTTTTAATGGAATATCGAAAATAAAAAAGAACTGCGGGTAAGAAATGGTTTGTATATCTGTACACACCGCCTATTGGACTACCGCACTCTTTTTTTACGCGGGCAAACCCCTTTACGTCTCCACCATCGGTCCTGGGGGGTGGGTGGCTTGGTGGGGAACTACAGATCATCAGGGCACTCGATGGCGAGTCGGTCCTCAAGGGACTGACGCTACCACACAGGAATTCTCTAGCATCACATCCCAACCAATCCCACCAATTTTAGGGCAGGGCATTGGGGTGAGGTTCCCATGTTCGCCCTTCGCCCCGTGCGCAAGAGCGTCTCCTCCTGCTCTAGTCTTCTCTTTAAGAGGGGTACAAAGAACAGCCACCTCGAATCAATGGGCTTCGACAGGGCTACGGTTCACCCCGCGCTACTGAGCCCCACCGCCATGCCACCACACAAGGCTTTGACCATGGTTGTGAGACCAGACAAGTGCACACTCTATTTCTTCATCACCCTATTCCGGTAGGGGTATAGTCCGACACGACAATATAGCGATCGGGTGCAGGACCGACTACTGTGTGCTCTCCGAGGCACAGTAACGCGCGACTCCACGAGGCAGTTGTAGAGCTACAAAGGATTCTGCGCGAAAAGGGTGGGGGGTGGTACGGGTCGGTACCTGTGATACCCGCAAATGGGAGAGATGAATCCCGATGTGAGAGTTTGTAATAGCTAATTTAATTATTATTATCAGGATCAGAGGGACTGAAGTATCCCTCCTCCCCCGAGTCTCACATCAGGAGCAACTTGGCCTCATCGAGAGGATCATGCCCGTGAGGACGCTTATAAGTGTACATTACAGTTTCCGATGGTTGAAAACTCTCTACCGGACAAATCGCTTCACAACATTAATTGAGTCGTGCCGGTTTGCATGCAGATTCAATGCACGAATATAATGCACAACCTCTTACGAAGCATTTATTTTTATGAATCTGTACTTAGTCCTGAGTAAACAGCGAATCCCAATATATAGCTTGACATGTATATTTATATCTTCGCGCCAGCTGCCCCACGAGGTAAGGTGGATTATGGCTAAACGTGTCTTGTCTCAAAATATCTAATAGAAAATTATTTACCTCCTTACAAATTTAATTAATTTATATGAGATTAATAGTCCTGTCCTGTTATGTTGTTAGGAGATATCGCCACTTTTTAGGAAGAACTAAATTGTAAACATGAGTGGCAATATGCATCCAAGCCAAGGACTCAAATCGACCTCGACCTATGAAGCCGGAGAATGTAGGAAATAAATATTAAGAGTGTCTGATATGACCTTTGTCCTGTTTAAAAGTCAGGATCCTGTCTAAATAGTTGTGGTGGCTTGAGGGGAGCC
Source organism: Eumaeus atala (assembly GCA_017140195.1). Lineage (NCBI taxonomy): Eukaryota > Metazoa > Arthropoda > Insecta > Lepidoptera > Lycaenidae > Eumaeus > Eumaeus atala. Next base: position 65,430 of record JAFELO010000378.1, on the reverse strand, counting down.
GGTCTATCCGTTACCCCCAGACATACAACGTACTTATACGTCTTGCAAGTGTTTTTTTTTATATTATTTGGAGACAAACTAGCAGTCAGAGCTTAATAATTTTTTGTTTTAATTATCACCACATTACTACATTATATAAACTGTTAAAATATCAATCGTACATTCCAGTTACATCACAATTTTACTCGATTGCCTCATAATCGGTCAGCAACGACCAGACCATAGCGGTGAGCGTTCGTGATTCAATTCTTCCAAAGTCAAACAGATCACAGAAAGACTCCGCTCCCAGTATATTACTTTACTCTATGACTTCGCTGCGCGCTGCATTGACGTACTTGTCAGAAACCAGAATTATCAACGTACAAAAATTGTGACTTGTCATTCAACAATTGTATTGCTTGTGTTCACTGTTCGTTCTATTTGATAATCGTGTCGTTTTGCTTCTGCGGTTTGAGCCGGCAACCAGGTAATCAGTTGTATTGAGAAATTTTAAAGTACTAAATAATGAAAATTCCGTAGATTCCCATCGATTTTCTGTAGATTGTGTAAAATACGAGACAGGTATCCCAACAATTTACGACTAATTTTTATTTCTTTCAGATTCTGGCAGGAAAATGGACCGCTTAGTTCTACTTTTACTTGGATTAGCTGCATTAGGAGGTGCAGAATTTATACGGTAATATATTAATACATTGAAATCCGCAAATTGTATAAATACCGGAAAATTGAAATATATACCTATTACGTATATTAAAATATTTATGTAGGATGTAGGTACAAATAACTAGAGATGAATTCATCGCGGATGTGTGTGCATAATTCCCTTCGCTATTCTTACTGATACACACAAATACTATAGAGAATGAAACAATCCAACTATTATTGTTATAATAATGTCTATGCTATGGGTGCATGTTGCCATTTTATGAATTATTTAAGACTATGTTCTAGCAGTGGGCTGCAGTTTTACCTACGTAAAATCTATCACAAGATAAAATACTAATGGTATACCCTTAATTTAGCTAGGATAACCCTTAATTTTTCTCAGTATACAAAGTATTTATATGTTATTCCAGTTTGTAATATATTGTTTTATGTGCAAAATTTTTACTTATTCTGTTCAGTAGTTTTTGTGTTCAGAAAAACAAAACAAACTTATATACAAACTTGTGTGACACAGCCAGTGTTAGTTAGTAGTTAGGAGAGCCAAATGTATGAGCATATTTACTCTAATAATTTGATACTAATAAATTATTGTATGGTATCAACACACACTTGGTCTAGTAATAAGTATAGATTGCTGAACCCATCATCGTAAAGATAATTTTTAACAATGTTTTATTGTTATATATTATATAATTAACCACATATACTCCTATGTACCTTTTTATTTCTCAATATCTTATCATGGGAAGAATATAAATATAATTAAATGCTGTTCTAGGATTCCGCTGTATCGTATGAAAACAGTGAGGAATCACCTCCGCGAGGTTGGCACAGACCTGCAGGTGACGAGGATCAAGTATACAGCAACGGGCCCTACTCCTGAGCCACTCTCAAACTACCTGGATGTATGTGCATTTGTTGTACTAGCTAAGATAGAGTGATATTTACAGTTATTGGCAATTAGGTAAAACAAGAAGACATTATCATACACAAACATAATCACGTAATAAGTGTCTAAATGAAGAATAAACCCATGTAAATATGGATGGTGGCACATGAATACAGGAAAATATCTAAAACCCAGGTTATAGAGAAATATTCCATGTAGTTGTCGCAAGACTCGTCGTTGCAGGCTAATAATAAAAAAAGTATCTTGTTATTGTGACTGCACACTGTTTTGTTATTGTGACTGCACACTGTTTTCATAACAACTGTGCTCCTCACAGCCCACGAGTTACACCATTGTCCTCGGGTTACTCACCACAGAACGACTTACATAAGACGTGCACAGCACAGAGAATAACACATTTGTTATTCTATAACAAATTCAAAATAACAAACTCTGATAACCTCGGGCTATAAATGGCTTATCTACGTTGTTGTACTCGTATGGTTTCATCTGCTCTCAGATTACGCTCCGGAGCGCTCATTTGCGTTTTATGTTTATACCTTAGACCTACACGACGTCATTATAACATACATAAATAAATACATTTTATTTTGCACAATCAGTGTCACAACATAAAATTCACTTCAAATATTTTTGTACATGAATAATGTAAAAACTTTTGATGCTTACTGACACATACTTAATCGTATATATAAATATATTAATTATAAATGTTAATATAATATGTGTAGTTACTTCTAAATTCACAAAGAAATTCTTTGTGAAAACCTCAACACGTAGCAAATATATAATGGATCCTCAGTCTGCTTCTAGTTGTCGAGTTTACGATATCGTCGATATGAATATGTGCGCGCTGACCGCACTCTGTTGCAGGCGCAGTACTACGGCCCCGTGTCCATCGGCAACCCGCCGCAGAACTTCCGCGTGGTGTTCGACACGGGCTCCTCCAACCTGTGGGTGCCGTCCAAGAAGTGCCACTACACCAACATAGCGTGCCGTATGTGTCGACCTGCGCCCCGCAGTCTGTACACAGCACTCGCAGCGCACACATATTTACAATTTCACATTACAATTAAATGACGCTCAGAGGACTCCGTGTACGCCCATGTGCGTGGAGACTTCTTTGTCGTTTTTTATAATGTAAGGGAGGCATTTCTGTCAGAAGTCTTTTGTCTACTATCAGCGCCCATAAATATCGGCATAATTATTACGCAAACGAGTTACCCTCCTTCCTGCCTTCAATGGGTCACCTCAACTCACAATCTGTGTGAAACGCGGCAACATAGCTTTCACTTGGCGGTATCATGTGCGCGGTACTCCGCAGTGGCGCCACACTGTTCGGCTGCAATACAGCATTTTTACAGCTAACTCGAGTAATGTCAATGACCGTACCACGGCCACCGGGGTGGCAGGGAACTCTGAGGGAACAACAGTAAAGGAGTCGGTGACCAGTTCCGTGCGATAAACAACGTTGCAGCTCGTCGACGCTAGAAAGTGTGCAGAGCGGCGCGAGCTCTTCGCTCTTATCAGCTACTCCTTACTCACACTTGCGATAACCAACGGCGCATTAGCTTATCACCCCACTGCCACTAATGTTCTGCGATAGTTATTACAATGGATCATTTAATTTTTTGCTTACTGGAGTTGTTAAAAAATAAAGTACTTAAGTTTGTTAAGGAAAAGTGTTAAAGAATTGCTAGGCCAATATTTTTCACCATTTATTTTCTTTTCACCACCGAGGTGTCGCTCGCTCACATATTACCGCCTTGAGAGTGATAGCAATACTGTGGGTGTGGGGAGGGATGGTGTGAAGGAGGGCAGCGCTGCGGCACATGCGGATGCGTCTCCAAATGGCTCCGGTTAGTCGCTTGAGTATAGAGCGCTTGAATTACATTGTTGTTATAACAAAGGGTTTGTTGTAAAAAACAATGTAATTCAACCGTTCCATACTGCACTGCCTTAAGATTGAACTCGGGATCTGCGTCTGGCAGAAATATAAAGAACAGGCTCCGCCACGTAACTGCAGCACACAGTGGTAAGCGAGAGGTTAGCTGAGCTGGTGACGTCTGGAGAAGCAATCACAACTACCGCGTCCCGCCCTCGCCCCTCCGTACCGTATGTCGTACGTCTGCGGAGTAACTGTCGGCGCTATACCTTCGTCCGGGGCCTATAGCGGCTTCTGTTGACAACTGCATCACTGATAGGTAGTACCCGGGGCCAAGTTATGGTCTATGCTAAGGAGCAGCTCCACAAGTGTGAGTGACTGGGCGTCGCTAGACGCTCACACGCACGTGCGGGTCCCCGTGGCTCCGCCTACGTGAGCGCGCGCGTGTGTGTTGCAGTGCTGCACAACAAGTACGACAGCAGCAAGTCCCGCTCGTACGTCAGAAACGGCACGGAGTTCGCCATCCACTACGGCTCCGGCAGCCTGTCGGGGTTCCTGTCTACAGACGACGTCTCCGTGAGTACTCGCTGTCCCTCTGTCCTCCGCAAATGGTTCTTAACTTAATACTATTGGTGTTGGGGACGATTATTTTTAATTAGAGACTGGACTATACGCAGCATAAAACGTTCGCTACATGCATGCAAAATGCCTAAAATATGCATGAAAAAGGAACATAGTATTATATTCAGTTACTGTTCTTACGTGACAAGTTTCGGAGCAAAAATCCAAAATTTTGTTGGTTTGAAAATCAGCGTACTTTCACATTAACCGAACTGTCCATTGATAAATACAATAATAAGTACTAATAATAAAACTACATTATTTAAAAAAAGTGTAAACTTTGCCAGTCAACTGGCAACTGTTCCAAGACTTGTAGGCAGTAGAAAGATTGTATTGTACCTTGGCTAATCGTGGGTGTGCTAGTATATTTACTGGCCTTACGAGTTGTGGATGTACCAGCACACCTCTGCTTACTTCTTCGGGGATAACGGCGGGAAGGTACTTTCTTTTTTTAGAAAGATTGTGTACTGACTGTTTATTCACAATACATTTTGGATAATGTATGTCCGTAAAAATATAAATGAGTTTGATGAAAAAGTGATATTGACGCTAGAATTACTCGAAATAGACAAACTGAACGTACCAGTGATGAGAAAAGTGAGTAATTCGTTTCAGGGACAACGTATACGTCCATACAATAGAATCCCAGAACACGTACAAAATCATTCAATTAGTAAATTTGAAAATACCCAAAAATAACGTCTGTGTGTAAAGGTAAAAGGTTCTATGGAAGATACCACACGTTGTTTTCGGTATTGTTATAATAGAATGAGATGCAATTGGAATGTAACGTAACTTGTTTTATGTATATTATCTCAAATCGTCAGTCCCGCTGAGTTTGTTTCGCGGGATTTGGACATGATTAGGGTTACCCGTAGTAGGGTTACCGTAGGTACGTAAGGGGATTGTGGCGTTAATGCAGAGGTGGGGGGAGGACCTGGCGCGACAGCCGTATGGCACAGATATAACGGCTGCCTTGCGCCCGGTCCTCGAACGGTGGATGCGCCGACCCCTTACTTCCCGTCTGACGCAGGTGCTCACCGGGCACGGTTGCTTCGGCGAGTGTCTGTGTCGGACGACTCACAGGGAGCCGAAGACTCGGTGTCACGACTGTGACGCGGCGGTGGACTCGGCCCAGCACACCCTCAAGGCGTGCAAGAGATGGGCGGCGCTGCGTCACGAACTGACATCAGTTGTCGGAGGGGACCTGTCAAAGTCGAGCATCATCGTAGCGATGCTCGGCAGCGACGAGACCTACCAGGCGGTGGCTTCCATCTGTGAGACCGTCATGTCCCAGAAGGAAGCCGACGAGCGGGTGAGAGAGGCGGCTGCTGACGCGGCCTCCCCACGCCGGCGACAAATGGGTGTACGAAGGAGGCGCTATCTGCAGCGCCTTCGGTAGTATCCCTGTGTTCCGTGTCGGGCTGGGATGAGAACCCGGTCCACAACATCATCAAGACACGGTGTCGTGGGGACTGTCATAGCGTAGCCGGACAGTCCCCGAGGAAGCGAAGTCTGGTCTTTTCGCCAAGGCCAGCCCGTCGCTGGAGGGATCCTGTTGCCTGCAGATCCGGGTCCATCCATTAATAGCGGCCGGAGGCATCTCGTAGGGGTTCAATTGGTATTGCTGTCCAATTGCCGAGTCCCACATAGGTCTGGGGGTCTACCCGGGCTCCCAGGTATCATGCGTAAATGCATTCCCCTTCATCACAAAAAAAAGGAAGTACGTAGGGGGTAGACTGCTAGTACAGAAGTAACGACGTTCAAAAAGGGATTTTTAAATTCCAATTTTGAGTAAAACATTTTGATTTTTGTTTTTTTTTTTTTATAAATGCTATACGTTAGTTTTTACGTATGTACGCGCTAATCTCAGGAACTCGACCCGAAATAAAAAATAATTTTGTATTGAATAGTCCATTAATCTAAGAAGGCTATAGGCTACATACCATGACACTGCAACTGGAGCTAGACTGCGCTTGGCGTAGGGGACTGGCCGACGGTATCAATGAAATGAGAATGACAATACATAGGCGCAGCCACCTACGTGACAGTTGATACCGTGTTGTGTCGCAACTCGCAGGTCGGCGGGCTAACGGTGCGCGCGCAGACGTTCGCGGAGGCGCTGTCGGAGCCCGGCATGGCCTTCGTGGCCGCCAAGTTCGACGGCATCCTGGGCATGGCCTTCAGCAGGTGAGAGCGCTCGTGCTGCGTGTACCGACGTCTTGCACGTGACGTCTAGGGGAGCACGAACCAGACGTGGCACCTCTGCAGGTGACTACCGATGTGTGTAACATTCGCCCGCGCCGAGACGAGCTCGCCTGCTCCGCTGCGCAGTGGTCCCGTCAACTAAGGGCGGTCATAGGGTAATCCCCTTATAATTATTTTTTATATGCTCGCAAATGGCTGTAACGTCTATATTTTGTGATCAATTAGGATAAATATTGATTAAGTAAGTAGATAACTGTTATTACAATAAAACTACTTTTATGGATTTTATCGCGGTTTATTCAATTATTTATCTATCCCGACGTTTCAGAAGCTTAAGACAGCAAGATATAATAAGTACTGTTTGCGTTAATCGAAAGAAAACCGTGATAAAATCCATAATAGTAGTTTTATTGTAATGACACATTGCGTAAACTTAAGACATCAATAGTTAATGATAATGTATTTGTAGCAAAAATACTTACCTCTAAAGCATTTGTTAGAAATGATTTAATTATATAAAAACTTTTGAATTTAAATTACATTAAACGAGTATAAAATATATAAAAATATGTTATTTTTTAAGTAGAAATTGTTTGTTAACATAAGAGCCTGCCCACTTACTTGTGTAAATCTTTAAATAATATTAAGTTTAATGTACACAGAATATGATGCGTATCTATTTGTGTTCTACACGGATGATAAATTTGACGCTTCTGGTGTTAGAACAGATTCCTTATTTATTGGGATTTTCCTTGAACTAGAAATATACGGATCAGAATTAAGAACAAGTCTATATGATATCTGCGTTTGTTCGAGATGTTCCTCGTGTGGTCCAACGGGTGCACTAACTTTTGAAGATTCGGAGGTGCTGTAGACACAAACAACGATGAATAACTTCGGATCCATGAGCAGGTCTCCATGAACTAAAGGAGGCGAGTCACACCACAGATAAGCAGCAACGAGTTTTCGTGCGGTTTTGAGGGCGTATACTTTAAATGCAACTTCGTTATTTTTGTAACCCGTCGAGAGGCTGCAGTAGGTGGTGACGCGTGTCTGTTAATGTTTTATCTACGCCATTTAGTGCCCCCGATGTACTAAATTAGAAACTCGTAGCTAAATTAGAAATCAATGTTGGCTGATGGTTCCGTCACACTTTCCCGACGGATGTCGCCGACTCTTCCTTAACACAAGCAGTACTAATACGTACTTGATTTTGCCTCGCTTGTGCCAGCCGTCAGTGTTTCTATTTTCAACGTCTAGCTGCAACCGCGGCAGAGCTCAACGTTGACGAACTCGGAGACGCGAAGACACAGTATCAGATATACTGTCCCTAATTAAGAGCCAAGTGTTCATTTTTGGATATAAGTATTCATTGTTGTAAAAGAACACTCGAAACTTGTACCAAAACAAAAAAAAATCATATTCAGGAAAAAAAAATAGGAAATAACTTATATAATTCAGTACTTTGTGGATACCCCGTCGCACTCACAGTCGCAACTAAACGCACTTATTTTTTTATATAACAAAATATTCCATATCACACCAATTAACCTTATTTAAAAATAGTTAAAAGTTTCAGTAAAAAATCAGAACCAAAAACTGTTGAACTGCTATTTCGTAGAATCTTTATACTAAAATATTATTAAGTCGAAAAAACATAAAATACACAATACATACCTTCAACTTAAATATCCATTGCAGACCACACACACACAGTTATAAATAAATTATTGCTCGAAGGAAAAACGTCTCTAATATGGAAGGTGCGGACAAGTTTGATGCATTCACTTTGGATGCACAAAGACTCATATAGTACTAACTCATTGCATTTTTCTCTTATGCCGTTCAATAGTGTCACTTTCAGTCTGTGACTAGGCGACCAAAAGTGACTAAACTTGAACATCGTCATTGGAGCTCTGTGGCCTATGGCGGGCCACTGCGCTGCCGTGTCCCATCGCGCTCTTGATACTGATTGCTCTGTACCGCCGCAGCATCTCCGTGGACGGCGTGCGGCCCGTGTTCGACAGCATGGTGGCGCAGGGGCTGGTGCAGCCCGTGTTCTCCTTCTACCTCAACCGGTGAGTAGCGGCCGCCAGTCCGCTGGGCCCTGTGGCGTACACGCACCCACCTGTACACGCCGGACGTCCGCATGCGCATTCCCCTCATTCATTTTATATTACACTGTATATTCATACAATCAAATTGATGTTGTGCAATTCATTGACAGAATCATTACGGTCTCAATTGCTATGGGGCACTACTTACAAGAACATAGTTCCTAACAAGACATGAGATCAGTGTAAAGGCGGCCCCATGAGATTATTTAGCTATTGTCAGATGTAATCTGTTCATGTTAACTTATTATTAACATAATTTTTCAATTATGAAATTTAAAAAGTAATCGAACATGTACACACGCGCCATTGCGCGCAACAGGTGAGTGACGCCGTGAGTACGCACGGCGAGCGGATAGCTGAACTCGTAATTAATTTTCATAACACGACTGCGCCGCCTTAGAACACAAGCAAAGAATTGATAACACATATTTCTCTGTTTAATTTGCTAACACTCGTAATCACTTTCGACTTCCACGCTGATATCATTCACCTAATTGGTTTATAATGCTGGCTAATAAACGCTGTTTATAATTCTGTTTCATACAATTATGTATCTACTAATAAATACTGTTGCGTCTACTAAGATACTATGATTGTTATTTTATGTGGAATACTTTTCAAATGACCTGTCGGCTGATGTCAGTTTCAATGAAAACGTTCGGATACGTATCCGTATCATGATCCAAAATGTGTGGTCGGATCCCGGATCCGTAACCACCGATGTACTTTCCAAACGACCCGGCTAGACGCGCCGACTGCATGCATGCGATTTCCAAATAGCTTTTTCTATGTGCCCTACGATAAGTATTTCAAGCTCGCCTATTCGTTATTGGACGCCGCACCCCTAACTAGGCAAGCAAAAAAAAAATTATATCAGTTGTAAAATACAACAGTATCGACCATACGCAGTATATTATTAAAGTGGCAAATAGCTATTCGGTAATTGTTAAATACTAACCTAACATGTTTCACCGGAACCTGTGAATCGAAAATATGTAATTTATTTGACGCATAAGTCCATAATAGGCTAATAGAGAGTTTACCTTTACAAGGAACTTACCGCTTCAAAAGTATACACAAAAAATCAACTTCTATTCGAATGACGGAAAGCTTCAGGTTTCTTTGTAAAACAAAAATAAATGAATTCGTTTCTTTTAAGCTTCTGCTTTAGTTTTATATTTTGATGAGGTTGATGATCACGTGTCCCCTGAGAGCCGAGGCCAGCGCGCGAGCTCTCGGGGACGCGCGGCACAAGCCGGGATACGCCCAGTGTGTAGCACACGGCGACGACATCATGGAGTGCGTGTTTATTTAGTTATGGGCGGGTGGGTACTTCACTGTGAGTGCGTATGTGTGTAGGTATCTACGCCAGTGCGTGTATATTTAGTCATGTGTGGCAAGGTTGTCATAATTAGTACGTATATGTGCATGTGCGCTCGTGGCGGTACTACATATGCGTGTGTTCGCAGGGACCCGGCGGCGGCATCGGGTGGCGAGATCATCCTGGGGGGCTCGGACCCGGCGCATTACCGCGGAAGCTTCACCTACGTCCCGCTCAGCCGCGCGACCTACTGGCAGTTCCGCATGGACGGCGTCTCGCTATCCGGGAACAAATTCTGCGACGGGCCCGACGTGAGTATCTCCCGCGCTACTGCTGCGCCACCCTGTGGCAGTTAAGGATAGAAGGCGACGCACTCTCGAGACACAAGTCCTGCGACAGGCCTGGCGTGACATATAGACGGCACCGCTATTCTAGAAAAGCATGCATTATTGCTATGAATTCAAACAAATTTCTCCTCCCCTAGATATGTATACATACATAGTTCAACAATCCCCAGGGCTGCCAAGCCATCGCCGACACGGGCACCTCGCTCCTGGCGGGCCCGGTGGCCGACGTGACCCGCATCAACGCGCTGCTGGGCGCCACGTCGCTGCCCGGCGGTCAGGCGGCGCTGGACTGCTCGCTGCTGCCGAACCTGCCCGTCGTTACCTTCACACTCGCGGGGAAACAGTTCGGGCTGGATCCTAAGGACTATGTGCTGAGGGTGAGTTTTCTGAATTTGAAATTTTTCTAAAGAATCGTTTAAAGCTTTTTGGTCCCTCTAACACTGTAAATTTGTTGAATCACTTGTAATATAAATTTGTCGAATTGTTACAGATCACAGAGTTCGGTAAGACGGTGTGCCTGTCGGGCTTCATGGGCATCGACGTGCCGCCACCCAACGGGCCGCTGTGGATCCTGGGCGACGTCTTCATCGGCAAGTACTACACGGAGTTCGACGTGGCCAACAAGCGCGTCGGGTTCGCCACCGCCGCTTAGGGACGTGGCGTCGCGACGTGTTCGCCACCGCCGCTGAGGGGCGTGGCGACACGACGGATTCGCCACCACCTCAGCATTACCTCACCTCAGGGCGTAGAGACGTAATATAACGCAACGAACAGTATCACAACGCATTGGTTACAAATTCAAGTGCGGCCGCAGCTCGTTGCGATGCATCGGCACGCAGGGAGTCGCAACGCACCGTACCGTACCACGTCCAGTGGCGGATATATATCTAGGTAGCAAAAGAACAAAGGTGAACATAACCGCACTGTCGGATATACAATCCTAGTTCTAAGCGTAGGTTTTATAAATAAAATTTAAGATCACAGGACTTGGCGGCAGAGCTCTGCTGGACCCGCCACTGGCCCACGCCCGCACATGCAGTTACAGCACGCCCGTACATCAGTGACCGTCTCATTTAATCAATGTAATTACTACTTTACACGTTAGTCTATACTTTGTATTAGTTTGTCCTCGTCCTCAAGGGTAGTGTAAGTGTCTGCAACACCCGAGTTGTACTGCGGACTAGTCTCGGGCGACGACTCCGCTCTCTATTAGCGCACTTGTAATGAAGTCGTTTTTTTTGTTCTCTTTATGAAATAAACACCGTAACTACATATATTTGTTTCTTTTTCCTTAAACCCTGCTTTGTCTCTGATCCACTCTCCAGAGCGGTATGTGAGTGAATCGGCGTACTCTAACCACGGAGGCGACGCCCATCAAGAAACACGCTAAAGCATACGCACTGGCTCCTATCTCGGAAGAAGGTACAAGAAACAAAGCGCCGAGCAGGACGGCGGATCTGAGAATTAACAAATGCAAAAGAATTAATAAAGATATTTACAAGCTTTTGGCATGATCGGGGTAGGTACCTCTCGCACCGTCGTAAAGCGACTGTGAAGAGCTGTTTTGTCGCGTTTGTGACTAGCCGTTGGCTCATTGCAGGGCAGGGGAGGGCAAGGCATCTCTATGACAAAAATAGTCTTATGTCAGTGGGGGCCGCTAGTCGTCAAGTCTGCGACTCCTCGTTACACTGTACTAAGAAAAATGATACAGATTTATTAACAACGTCTAAAAACGGAATGAGAACAGAAGAACATACACATTCGTTTGATTTCAAAATGCTGAAAGACGTTGATGGAAGACTCGTGGAAACTGCATTGGAGCTTCAAATTCAATGAAATACTCCTTCGCTGTTACAATTTAATTTAATGTTGTCTAACAATGCCTTTAAGCAAGAGATAAATAAAAATAGGAGCCTGACAAAGGTACGAAATTTGTCAATGATGTCCCGGGCGAGCTTGTTTGGTCACAGATCTGAGCTGCGCACGCGACAGTAGTAGTCGTAGGCGGAGTTTAAAGGCGACGGCCGAGACGTTGAGGTTATGTAGTGGCAAGGACGACGTATCAACTGTATATCAATTTACTTTGGCTTCAGGTGTTCCGTTGCGTATCAGGGGCAACCAGTTGTGCTCGCGTCGACCTGGCTGAACCCAGTGCGTGTAGGAAGAGCTGGTTTAGCCTTAGGTTGTGCATCAATCTGGCTTGTCCGGTAACACTACATTGTACGGTGTCCTGCCACTTCTGCAGTTTCTGTGTACCACAAAATTACAAACATTTTCTTTTCATAACGTTAACGTAAAAACAAGCATGAAACAATGTATATGATAAAACGTCCAAGTCTTTACATTCAATATTTTTCAAAAACAAAAATAATGGGTTGATGTCTACTTGTACATGCTACCCTCTGGAAGTAATGAACGGATTTGGACTAAAGATTTGTTGTTGTATAGCTAATAAGCCTTTTTTTTTGTTGACGTGGAGAAACGCATTTACACGCCTTCACTGGACATGGGTGGGGCTCGCGGTATTATAGTGCCGAATACCCACAAAAACCACCGCGAGTTGTTGAGGTGCCCCTCGACGGCTAGTCAGCCCCCTAAGGGACCTCCACCTCTACATATGGGATTGTACCGCACTATAGGACAACCCCACCAACTTTAGGACAGTGCAATGGTGTAAGGTCCCAGCCTCGCCCACTTGTCCGGTGCGCAAAAGCGCCTAATCCTGTTTCTCTTTTGTCCCCTCTTCTTATAAGAGGGGTGTAGAGAACATTCCCCTCGGTTCAATTGGCTTCACCTGAGTCACCCCAGGCTACTGAGCTCCATTGCCACAAGGCTTGAACCATGGAATAGCTAATAAGCCTGAGCAACATATATTTAGGGTGTAATTTATTTGGAAAACTGGAGGACTTTCAGGGCCTAGCCAAACCGGCAACGCATTTGTGAGGCGCATAGTCTTGCAAATGTCTATGGGCGGCGGTAGTCACCACCCACTTGCTCGTTTGCCCCCTAACTCGTAAAAAAACCATAAGAAATATAGAATAGACGTCTTAACATAAGCATTTTCTGTTGACATAAAAAAATTGAGATCGGATGTAAACCCAAGAAGGATCAGCTACACTATATATTAGTTTAGTTATTGTGAAATAAGAAATTAAATTTCTTACATCATAATAACATAAGCTGGCGGTACTTCCACGTGGTGAAGGCGGTAATAGTTAAAAACCAGTTTGTAAGGTCACGGAAGCTCCGTATCATTGAAGCTTGATTTGTTTAATTGTTATTACTATTACTTAGCTAAAACTCCCACATAAGTAATATGTCTTCAGGGTTGTTAGTTTCAGTACTCGCCTATTTTTTTTTTTCCATTATCTTCTTCCGTGTCAAGCAGCCCTAGTAACTCAGGGGAGCAGACTCTTAGGTTATATAAGGATATAAAAATTTGTTTATCAGTACATTAGATCTATTTCCTAAAAATTTATAGAGCTATTCTAAAATACTAATAGAATAACAACACAATATATAGAACTATTCTAAAATAATAATAGAATAACAACACAATATTTTTGTACAATCAGTTATTATGTAAACTCTAACCTCTAAAAGTATAGCCCTGGGCTCCATAAAAGCTATAATTTATTTTCATGGTAGTGTTAGTAATTTTTGAAACTACCGAATGGATTTTAAATCCTTCTTCCTTATGTTAAGCTTTTGATTTTGCCAACCATATAGGCAATACTTTAGTTTGGTCTCCACTTGACTACTCAGAGCACGATTAAATAGTAAAGAAAAAAAAGACGTTTATTTGACCACAAGAGAAATACGCGAACATTTCACATACAAAAATTAAAAAAATATAAAATAAAGTATATGGAAGTGATTCTTTAGCAAATCATATTGAGCTTCATGTTAGTATGTGGTAATTAATATAGTATTGAAGGGTATGCAATATCAAATGCCCAACAATCCAGTCCATCAATAAGATGCATCGGTAAACCATTTACGAAGTCATCGCGTAGGACGAAGTTGCGGGCATCACCGAGCACGTTATAGTTTGTAAACTGTTTAATATTCGCCACTCAGTAAGTGTCGTGTCACCCCAAGTGTCGCCTGTTCCTGTGCGCAGTGCCGTGTTGTGACGTGTACTTCTACAACACATGGGAACGTATATAAAACAAGCCATGGGTATTAAACCTATATCATTTTTATTTAAATAAAGTGTTTTAAGTAAAATACATCGTCCGTAATATAAATTATAATTACAACAACTCCTGCTACACTACACTATACACTCGCTCTGTCACGCCACGCCCAGTTTGTGTTTTTTCCGGAACTTCTTGACGTACGCCTCCACCAGCGCCTGAATCTTCGTGGGGTTGATCTCGCCCGTCTTGTTGTGGCAGATCTGTAACACGTTTAATTAAGTTATAATATGTTAGCCTCTGTACCACTTTTCACTTAAGAATCACAGAATAACATTTCATTTGACATTACGGACTTTACATCTAGATCACATATACAGAAGTACTTGCCAACTGCCAGCTACGCAGGACACATTATAGTGCTCTCTTTTTCCTCATTCCCCTATGCCGGGGCAGTATTACGACACGATCGGAGAGGAATCGCAGGACCGACGGCTTGAAGTGTCTCCAGGCACAGGGAAGTAACCCCGCCGACTTCCTAACTCCCGACAATATTAGAAATAAAAAAAACTCAATAATATCACATCACTGGTCACAGCACAGTCCGGCACGAACTCTGTGCACCTAATATACAGCACAGCACTAGCCGCAGGCAACAGTGCACTAGCTTCAGCGGACCGCACAGTACTAGCAGAAAACAGTATACTAACTTCAGTAGACAGTACAGTACCAATTGCTGCGGACAGTACAATACCAGCTGCAGCGGACAGTGCAATACCAGCTACAGCGGAGAGTACTGTACCAGCTGCAGCTGACAGTACAATACCAGCTGCAGCGGACAATATAGTACCAGCTGCAGCGGACAGTGCAGTATCAGCTGCAGGTGACATTACAGTACCAGTTGCAGCAGACAGTGCATTGCCAGTTGCAGCGTACAGTGCAGTGCCAGCTGCAGCGGACATTGCAGTGCTATCTCCAGCGGACAATGCAGTGCTAGTTGTAGCGGACAGTGTAGTGCCAGCTGCAGCGGACAGTGCAGTGCTAGCTGCAGCGGACAGTGCCGTGCTAGCTGCAGCGGACAGTACCTTGGGCACGCAGCGGCGAAGGATCTCCTTGTAGTCGTCCTTGGAGACGCGCTTGCGATTATAGTGCGGCTTCAACACGAGCTTCACCTCCTCCACCACGCGCTCCTGACGGTTCAGCTTCTTCAGGAACTGTAAATGTGTAAATACATTATATTGTATTTATTTGCAGTATACATGTACTGGGTAAATACCAGCACGTAGCGCCCTCTCCTCTAGTGAAGTCAGTACTTAATACTTAATATGTATATACACTACACAGGAGATTATATTTATCTAGAAACAAAAACCAACACGTTATTACCATGTCTCGGGTTCGAATCCCGTCCCGGTCAAGGATGTTTATATATAAATTATGATATGTAAATCTAAATATAATTATAATAATAAACAGCTTAAATGCATGATACTTCTTAAATTTGTAATAAAAATAATTTTATGAAATATATTTTCGTTACCCGTACCCGTAAAACCTCAGTCCTTACGGTACTTCGCACGAGGCTGGGCTGACGTCGAGTCTAAATAATCATCTCCTTGGAAAGAATTGCGCGAATTGAGGATTTTGAAATTTGAAAAATATTGTAGATTTTTATATGGAAAAGCTTTTTGTTGATTTGTATCGAAGTTGGATCGCCAGTTGTTGCTATTGCTACAGCCTGACGTCGCGAGCGCTCGAGGGCCAGAGTCCGGCTCGAGCGCGGCGTCTACCAAGCAGCGCAAGCACTCACTTTGCTCTTGACCTGCAGCGCGGCGGCAGAGCTCGGCAGCTCTCCGAGCACCAGGGCGTTGTTCTCTTCATCGTACTTCACGTCTACCTGCAGCTTGCCTGGAACGGACCAACACATTTCTTTTTATAGCATAGGGACAAATGAGCCATCGGTCCGATTGTGTCATCTATATGCCATTCGGACGTCGTCTAGACGTTCATACGGCATTATATACGAAAGTTTACATAAAATAATACATCTGCTTCTTTATAAAATATGTAACAAAAAGCCCAGTTGTTCCTGCTAAGGGCATGATATGAATCGATATTCAATTTTAATAATTCATCTCATTTAGTACTACTGTTCAATTTAAAAAATCTAAATAAATATCAATTCACTACAATATTATAAATAATAAAAGGATTTAGGAGGGTTAAAACCCTGCTCTTCTGTGCGGTGTTATAGTTTAACACTACAAACACCGCCCCGCGCGGGCGACACCTACCGCAAGTCGGCTTATGAACTGGTCACGTGGTACTATCAGAACTAACAAATGAAATTTTTCACTTTTCTAATAATTTCGTTCATCGTATCATGTACTTTGCGAAAATGCAGTTCAATGTCGGTAATATTTAACTGCTTTTGGTAATATTGAATCTCCCTAATTCTACGCACTTCACGAACAGTATTTAGAGCGTACGCACGGGGTTTTAAAGCATGGTTGCCAAGCAAGCGTCGACAGCCGACCATAATTATGCGTTCATTGTGAGCATTGCACACACCCGTCCCTACGGAACAGCACTCTTCGGTGAACTGTACGCGGCTCGGGAAGTCTTAAGTAACTAAGCTAACGTTGGAAGGTCCTCATCGTCGGCAACGCCACGTTCTCTGGAACACCATGCAGTTCCGCGTAAACCCGGCGCGCCTCTGCATTCTTACAGTAGGCAGCGATTGATCACCTCACTTCATGATCCTAGTGCGGTATAATAAATGCGACGCGGTAATCACAATTATGATTCCATCTATTCAGTCCAGGGATGACAGACACTTGTCCAGCGCTGTGTCGCGTTTAGTGTGGTTTACTCAAGCTGCTTAGAAATGTAGCAGCACGTGCAATTAACTACGCGGAGATGTTAAACACTCTTTTGTTTCATCAATTTAAATCATCGCTTGATTTTAATCGATGATAACTTGCCAATATTTGATTCAGTATCAGTATTCAGTGGTTTTGAGATATGGCGTCCATGTAGGTACTATATTTTTGTCACTTTGCAAACAGTGAACTGTATGCGTATACGTGCCTAAAAGGAGCGACTGTGTTTTTGTTGCACATAGTCTATTTATAGTTAGAATTCAATGTTTTACTTTAAATTAACTTCTTCAAATTACATTTAAGCTTTTGTTTTAGAATAAAACAAGTGATGCAAGGAGCGATTACACTCAATGAAGATGCCATAGCCACTTACGGTGCCTCTCATTAAACAAATATGGAAATTCGCGTCTTTTTACGCGAATGAAGGAGCTAAGTGCAAGTCAAAGCAAGCGAGCGTTAAGCTGTTCGGGATGGAGGTGTTGTGGCATCTATTCGTCTCTTTCATTACGTTTGTAAGACCAGAATATCGTTACATATAATTTTTGTTCGTTTTAATATTCTCAATATTGTAGACAAATAGTTGGTTAAATTGACACACAATTTTTTTCTTTAACCTATTTGCGTAGTTAACTTCTTTATGGTCAATGCATCTGTGTGCCTAAGTTTTGATTAAACGCTTCGTAAATGTCGTGCACATTTTTCAATAAAATCTGCAAGTCTATAACCACTTTTAACCCTACTTCCTATCAGTAGATATGTGAAACTACTGTACCTCGATGTAAATACGTATATATATCAAGTTTAATTGTAATTAGTAAATAAATAACAAGGAAGGCAACAATAACACAACACATCTTCACACCAGCTCCCTAATGGGATAGGCAGAGAGGACAGAACAAGGAAAGCAAACTATCCCAAAAATTTGATTTTAACTATGGAGTTCCTTATTTCAATTTTTACAAATTGTTATCAAGCACCCTTCTACTCAAAGAGCTTCAATCCCCGCGTGAGCAGCGGCTTCTGTATTACAAGACTGAGACATCGAATACCTTGAGTGAAATGAGATTGGATACCATCATATGGAGCACCGACGTGTTACAAAATCTGCGATCTGTGAGCCTGCTCAAGTTGGCCCCTGCCGCCTAACACTAGATCTGTGAGCCTGCTCAAGTTGGCCCCTGCCGCCTAACACTAGATCTGTGAGCCTGCTCAAGTTGGCCCCTGCCGCCTAACACTAGATTTGATAAAGCGCAAATCCTTACCAGGTAACACCGATTCCTGCCAAGGATGATCCTTGAAGCTATTGATTTTTAAAAAACATCCAAATTTAAACAGAGAAGATGGCTGGGTTCTTCCCTCTACGTGGGACCCAGTGGTAAACATAATCAAATCAAAAACTAAACATAAAACATATAATAAGTACTGTTTGCGTTACTCGGAACAACTAAAATTATAAACTTATAACTGTCATCTCAGTCCACCCGTGACCATGGTTGTGCTGTAAATCTTCTGAAACGTCCGGCTAGTTTAATAAACAGCGATAGAATCCATAAAAGTAGTCTTATTGTAATGAGCAATATTCGAGTAACCTGAGGACATCAATATGTGAGCCATCATCCATCCTCTTGTTCTCTTTGTTAAAAGATCGTTAAGAAGTAATAATAATAAATATTTGGAAAAATATTAATTATAAATTATTCACAATGCCTACCATCTGTCCGGGTTATTTGTGTCGGCCTGTAGTATTGAGTGTTGACCACTGGGAGGTCTGAGTTACCTTTTTTTTTGTGCGGGCGCACGGGTTTCACGCGCCGAGGCGGAGGCTCGAACAGCTCGCCAAAGTCGCTGGAGCCCGGCGAGTACGGCGACGCGCCCGCGTCCGACGGCGGCCGGGGCAGGCGCGCCGCCTGCATCGGCTTCACCGGGTTGGACTTGATCGGTGACGGTTTGCCCGGGAACAGCTTGGGCAGCGGGCGCGGGGCCTCCGACCGGGGCTCCGGCGGCGGCTCGGGCGACGCCGCGCGCTGCGACTGTAGCAGAGCGAGTACTTTCTCCGCGGGCGACAGCGGGCGCCGCGCCAGCACCTCGTCCGCCGACAGATTGCTACGCTGCGCTGCCTCAAGGGTCAGCGACGGTGGGGACTCGTGCGCAGGAGACGCCGACGCCGAGCGCGTAGGCTCGAACGGGTCGTAGGCGTCCGGAGAGCCATCCGGCGCGACGGGCGCCGCGGGCGGTGGACTGGGCGCCGGCGGTGGAGCGGCGGGCTCGGGCGGTGTTTGCGGGCCCTGCGCCTCCACCACGGGCTCGGGGACCACCGCCACCTCCTCCGCCGGTTCTTTCTCACCGTGATCGCTATCGCTCAATACGATCACGTTCTTGGGCGACGGTGTGAGCTCGCGGAAGGGCGAGCGCTCGAGGTCGATGATGGCTACGGGCTTGGGAGCGTCAGTGTCGGCAACGGGCATGCGCTTCCGCTTGCGCCGCCCGCGGCGTTCCTCGCGTCGCTTCCGCCGCTCGCCTTCCTCGCCACGCTCCTGCTCCTTGAAGCTGACGCTGACGAGGATGTTGTCGCCGGACGTGAACACCTCCTTGGAGGGCGGTGGCGCATCACGCGGGCGGCGGCGGGTGCGGGCGCGTGGGGCGGGCGGCGCCCGCGTTGTGGGCGAGGGCGGTGTGCGTGGCGACGGCGGACGCACGGGCGGTGGAGATGCGACGGCGCGAGAGGCGGAGTTACGGCGTGCGGCCGAACGCGCTCGCTTCTTCTTCTTAGTGAGACGCCGTGGCGGGCTGGCGCCAGCAGAGCGACGCCGCTTGCGGCGAGCTGGGCTGCGGCGGCGCGGAGAGGCGCGCGGTGAGGATGCAGAGCGACGGCGGCGCTGGCGGGAAACGGAACGACGCGGTGCCGATTTCCGCACAGGAGAGCGACGGCGCGGCGAAGGTGAGCGGCGCGATGTCGAGGGTGAACGTCGTGCGCGCACAGGCGACTTGCGGCGTGAGGCGGAGCGGCGCGCGCGAAGCGGCGAGGTACGTGGGCGCGAAGGCGAGCGTCGCAAGCGTGCGGGCGAAGGCGAGCGGCGCTGCACGGACAGTGATCGGCGCGGCGGAGAGCGACGCGGTGAGGAGCGGCGCGGCGGGGAGCGGCGTGGCGAGGCAGAGCGAGCCGCCGGCGAGCGCGAGAATGAGGGCGATCGGCCGCGCGGCGACACATCTCGTCCGAAGGGATCTTTCAGTTTCCGCCTCTTTTCGGTGACGACAGTCCTCACATCGTACCGCTCAAGGTCCTTCCTCTTCTCCTTTCGTTTCTTCTGCCTCGCCTCCGCCTCTCTCGACCCGCGCCTGTCTCTGTCCTTTTTGTCGTCCTTGTCCCGCTCTCTGTAGTTCCGCTCTTTGCCGTTCTTGCTAAGCTTCTTGAAGGATACCTCTCCGCCCTTCTTTTTGCTACTCTTACTCTTGTCTTTGCCTTCTTTCTTTGAATCTTTCTTCTTTTTCTTCTTTCCTCCCTCCTCTCGCATTTCGCTCTTTTTTCTCTCCTTCCGTTTATCTAGAATTTCACCCTCCTCGCTCTCGGCGGCCGCGATTCTTACGGGCGACAGGCGGGACGCCTCCGAGGGCGCCTCTTCGTTTTCGGAAAACATCTCGTTTCCCTCCTCCTCGGAGATCATCTCCGTGTCGAGGCCCTCGATGCCCTTGTCTTTATCGTACTCGAACGACGCGTCCTTGTTGGACTTATTCTCGTCGAGGCATGGCGTGTAACTCCTCTCGTCCTCAGTTTCGCTAATGGATTCTGTCATTTTCTCCATATTTTCCATGATTTTTTCGCCTTCGAATTCCTCCTTGAGCGATTGTGAACTGGATCGTGAGTCATTATTAGATGCGTCATCGTTTGCTTCATGTGCTTCATCTATATCGTCCTCTTTGGCTTCGGTTTTATCCTCTGGCGATTTCACGCCGCCTATTATTTCTTCTAAAGACCTCACTGTCTTTTCATCAACACTCATCTCATCTTTTTCAACAATATCAGAGAGGAAGGGGATGGAATCTATATCCTTTGTTTGAATATCTTCACTATTTTGAGACACACCTGCAGTTTCTTCCCTAGTGAACGTGTCTCGGAACTGAGACGTTACGTGGTCCAATTTCTTTGCGTCACCATCGTCTCCACTTTTGTCTTTGCCGCTTTTTAACTGACTCCCATTTTCCGATTTGTCTTCTCGTGCCTCCTCCGCACTCTCCGCTTCTTCAACTTCCTGGTCAGCATCTTCCTCGTCGTACAATGACATTTGCCGCTTTATTAGCGACGGGGTATTTAATCTTATTTTGATAGGGTTGCGGGTGTTCGTCGTTATGGGACACCGCTTAGACACTTTCTCCTTGTACTCTTCTTCAGATTTCTTTTTGAGACTGTTGTCATTGTATGGTTTCGCCTTTCTCTCAGCTGGCTCCGTGACCGGTTCCTCGACGATCACTTCATCGTCTTCTTGAATGAGATCTTCGAGATTGTCCTCTTCATTTGGTTGTTTCGATATATCGTCTGTGATATTAGTATTGTTTGCTATGTGAACGCTTGTGGCGGAATATATGGAAAAATTTGGGCAGTCGCCGTCGGAATCTTCGTCGCTCTTATCGTTTTGTGGTTCAGCTACGCTTGGCGAAGTTATGAGATTTCGGTGTTCCTGTAACACTTGTCTAACAGCGTCGTCAAGTATATTGTGGGGTACGTTCATTCCACTTGTATCGATTCCGGCCAGTATAGTCTGTACTTGATTGGGTAGCGCGGAGGGAAGAACGGAGGGCGTAGTAGTGGGCGGTGCCGCTAGAGGCGTGGGCGGGTCACACGGCGGAGGTACGAGCGCACGAGGAGGCGGAGCACCACGGGCGGGGGCACAGTCGCGGGTGTCGTCGTCGTCGTCGATGGTCGGCTCGGTCGGATCATACTTCTCCGTGTCTATAACAAGCCCCGAGTCACTTTTCTCGTCTTCCGACTTTTCCACATCGGACACTTTTGGGAAATTAAAAATTGGCGGCTGAGTGAGCGGTCGGTAAGGCTGTGATTCGGGTAGGGATTGAAAGGTCGGCGGCTGTCGCTTATCCTGTTTTGGAGCCTGAGCACCCGAGAAGTTATCCAGGTTGGTATTGGTACTTATAGGTCCCACTTGGCTCATCCTCATGTCAACGGGGTTCTCGAAGCCACCAAATGAGTTTCGGGCTTGTAGCACGGGCGCTTCGGCTCTAGGCCCGGGCGCACCACTGTACGTTGTCCATGAAGCGTTCAAACTGTGTCTTCCCTGACTATGTTCGTTGTTTCTCTGAAAATGTGGAAGATGCTGACTATAACTGGGCCCTCTGTTACTGTCCGCGGGAATGGTTCGCCGCGGCCGGTCCATATAAGAGTCTTCGTTGTGGGGGAACTGATGCGGTCTACGCGGAAAGTTGTCGAAGTACTCAGGTTCGTCACGGCGCATATTGCTTTGGAAGTTATTAAAGTTGTTCCCCTGTCTGTTCTGGTAGTTGCCAGAGTAATTGTTTTCGTAGTTTCCTCCACGGTTAAAGCTGCCATTGGAACCATGATCTCTTGAGTAGTTACCCCGGTAGCCGCCACCCCAGCCGCCACCACCACCGCGCGACTGTCCGGGGTACGTCGGTGCCTTTTTTGTAGATTCCTCGGCTTTCGTCAGATCTAGTTTCTCTTCCTTTTTAAGCACCGGTTTTTCTCGTTTGGAGCTGGTCTGTAACTTGATGTTAATATTGCCATCTACGGAGATGGACACGAGAGATTTCTTTGAATGTAATAGAGTCTGACTCTCTAATATATTGGACAGGATGTCCGGAGCCGACGACGCATGCGTGGGCGATGGAATGGATATCATCTTCCTTCTTGCCTGTAAAAGAAAATTCAAAAAATATAAATGAAATTATCATCATTATCAGCCCTTATCGGTTCACTCCTGGACATATGTCTCTTTCAATGAACGCCAAGACGACCGATCTCCTGCTACTCGCAACCATCCCGGACCTGCTACTGCACGGAGATCGTCTTCCCAGCTGGTGAACGGTCGACCAACACTTCGTTTTCCTAAACGCGGCCTCCACTCCACAAACTTACTGGCCCATCTGCCATCTGTTCTTCTGAGTGTGTGACCAGCCCATTGCCACTTCAGCGCGCTTATTCTTCGCGTGATATCGGATACTTTAGTTCTTAGCCTCATGACTTCGTTACGAATTCTATCGGACAAAGAGACACCCAACATAGCATGTCAAATAATCCGTTAAGTTAACGCAAAACTTCGTAAATTAAGAGACCATGTTTCAGCCCCGTAGGTTACTGGGAGAACGCACTTGTTGAAGATTTTGTCTTCAAGCTCAGCGGTATAGGCGATGTGACAATGTGACGAAACTTCTAAATAAATGAAATGTTAATCCAAATTTCAATTAGATACTTTGCTTGGGACCAGGTGATGAATTCAATATATAAAAACTAAATAATGTTACTGATCATCTTCTTCCTTACCTGCCTATAGGCACTGAGAATATTCGAGGTAGGTCGAGATGCGACAGCAGTGGTGGCAGCTTCCGAGATATCATTCTCCTCGTCAGAGAAGTAGTCTAAATGGTTGGGGTTGCCCATGAGGCTCAGGGATGGGATACCAGCTCTATGTCTTTGTACGGCCAAGTTCTGAACACCTATGCCTGCGTTCAGGGTCTGGGCTATCTCTGCTCGCTGTTCCGTTTTAAGGGTGGCTAGCTTAGCTCGTACGCTGGCTCGCACGTGTGTGCGCCGCGCGGCGGTTCGGGGTTGGCGTTTTGTCTGCAAATAACATTGTAATAACTGTTTGAGGTTTGCTTACACTGTGATTCATATATCCTGTATAACAGATTATTTGGAAAGATTTTTTTACAAACTGTTTTAGATTTTTTATTTTTCTAGGAATAAAACACACGCGGTAGGAAAATTACCCACACACATAGATTATTAATCAGTATGGAATCCATGTTTTTATTCCCAACTATATTCAAATTAGCCTACAAACATGTTTCTTCTATGCAAGCTGGCGTAGAAATAGCTTGAATATGTAACATACTCTTAGGTAATTACTTGTATCATTTTATACATTATTAACAAATGACAGTGAGCCAGACTCATTTGGAGAGAATTGGGCCAATCTGGCCTTAAGCAGGGAGTGGATGGGCTTTGGCTCAGCAGTGGGACACGGTAGGCTACTGATGATAATAATATTATTATGACAAAATATTTTAATATTATTAAAAATCCGTCTTTTGTAAATATGTATGATGAGGTGAAAACTGTTTTATTTTAACTAAAAAAAAAAAAATATGTTTTTAGAAGTAAGACAGTACCACTACTTACTTACTTTAATATTATTATTATTACTATTACTCTTTTTTTATAATTAATATATGTAGTGTCTCCACTGAATAAATTATATATACCTTTCTCTTCCTTAATCTTTTTGTAACTCTCTTAGTTATAGGAAATTTGCCATTCTCTTGAATTTCATATTCTATGACAATTGTCTTAGCCTTTCTTCTCTTGCGCTTCCTCCTTTGTGCTGTAGTTGTTCGTCTCCTGGTTGTGGAACTGGAGTTGCGTCTATTTGAGTTTTGTGGTGCTCGGACTATAGCAGGAACTTCAAGAGCAGCATGGGTTCCACGGCTGCCAGAAGATGTGGAAGGTTGGTCTGCGCTGTTGGACGATCTAGCTGACCTCCTAACGTTTCTGGGAGCTCTCAGTGGCGAAGGACGTGGCCCTAATGGAACATTAACCATGCCAGAAAATAAATCTTCCACCTCAGATAATTGAATAACATCCTCGAGCAGGTCATCACAGTTCACACAGAGCCATTGGTCAGCTGGAATCTGCAAAGAAAATATAATAAGTAAGAGATATTTTATTATATTTTGAGTATAAACATTTGTCACTACTTATTTAGGGAGTTTTAAATGAATATAGTTTTAAAGTTTCATAAATTTTATTCTAAGCATTGATTGCAATACAAATTATTTGGCAAGTGCCAAAAGTGTTCTTTATGATTTAGGAGTAAAAGAATGGAGTATTTCTATATAATACATACTTTACTACATCAAGTATACCTGGGTCAGAGGTGGAGCTAGGCAGTGCATGTGGTAGCCCGCATCACAGCCGTCACACAACAACATGCTCTCCTCGTTATCGGATCTGCCGCAGATCTAAAACAACAGGAAAGATTATGAGAATAATATAACCTCAGATAAAATTGAAAAACTAAAGTCAAATTGCCCAAAGTTTATTTCAGCACACCCAGACTTTATCTGACTTCATCTTACAGGTTAAAATCAAATAAACCATTCAAACTGTTCCAGAGAAGGTAAAGATCTCTATACATATCTTCAAACACATTACTCTCCTTCAGAGAAGGTAAAGCTCTCTATACATATCTTCAAACACATTACTTTCCTTCAGAGAAGGTAAAGATCTCTATACATATCTTCAAACACATTACTCTCCTTCAGAGAAGGTAAAGATCTCTATACATATCTTCAAACACATTACTCTCCTTCAGAGAAGGTAAAGCTCTCTATACATATCTTCAAACACATTACTCTCTTTCAGAGAAGGTAAAGATCTCTATACATATCTTCAAACACATTACTCTCCTTCAGAGAAGGTAAAGCTCTCTATACATATCTTTAAACACATTACTCTCCTTCAGAGAAGGTAAAGCTCTCTATACATATCTTCAAACACATTACTCTCCTTCAGAGAAGGTAAAGCTCTCTATACATATCTTCAAACACAACTCCCCTTCCGAGAAAGAAGGTTGCTCCTGATCTACCAATTATATTTCTTCATAGCAAACTGCACCAATAACCAGTAGTAGTAGTAGTAGTAGTCTTAAAATTATATCTCCCAATTGTATTACAAAAGTGAGTGTAACTGGAAACCTCAATAATGACATTGCCAGTGTGACATGCCGCAAGGAAGCTACCAAAACATATCTCATTAGTTCACTAATCTCACTTCATGTTTTCTAATTTGGACTAACCTATATAATTCAACATGAAAATAGCATTACAGACATTTGCATATGTTAAATGCATATATAAACTTTGAAAATATTGTTGTTTAGTAATTTTTACTTTATATTTCTACATATTTTTGTTTAGTAATTAGTACTTTATATTTCTACATTTTTTTTTTTCAGTGAAATGTTACCAACCTCACAAACTGTAAGATCCTCAAACACAAGCATTTCCACAGATGGCCTGCGCTCAGTAACCTTAACTTCCTCCGTCCTCAAGACACGTCCACCAGCACAAGCTCGCACTACTATTGAATTAAATGTAATCCGATCAACTGGACATGTATTGACATTTTTAGACCATTCTGTAATGCAGTCAAAACAGAATATATGTTCACAATTTTCAGGTGTTCCTGTCTCTTGATCTGTAAACCTCAGAAGACATATGGAGCACTTATCGGAATTGCCCTCGGAACTGTCGGAGGCAAAGCCCGATATCGGCTTTGACGACAAGGTAACGGGTTTGGGATTATTCGAGGCATCTGTCGCCCAACCGGATGCATCACTGTCGGCATCCGAATCCCGCAGTTTGGGCAGCGCGCGCCTTCGCCGCGTACCCGCTTGGACGACTGAACTCCCGCTACTATCGTTGGACTCTTCATCGCTTAAAACCTGCAAATGGCCGTACATTAGTAACACATCACTCACTAAATATATAGTCACTGAACCCAATGGGAGCGAATATTCACCCTCAATCTCTTTCTACGTGTCCCTGGCAAGGCAACGCTCTCGTCGCTATCAGACTCCGATGCCGAAGACACGATCATAACTTTCTTAATTTTACGCTTCGGACGAGGTGGAGTATCGTCACCACCGTCTTCACTCATCTTGAGATGTAAACAGCGCGTACAGTGGTAACTCAATAGGTGCGACACGAAGCAATTTGCAAAGGTGTAAATGACCTTTGCGAGAGAACTTTTAGGGCATCTGAGATTATACTTATTGAATTCATTAAGCTTTTATTTATAAGTGAGGCATAAAAACTAAACAGTTACATATAAATATGGCATGCTCGTTAATAAAAATTATTTTAATATTTTGACAGCAAGCCGCTCTCAATGATCAATCGGCCATTTTCATTCCAATACAGGTATAGACAATTTTATTTTTCTTTAGCGTAACGGTTAAAGATAGCTACATACATACTAATCTAAGAATTTATTTATTGGAATAATACCTATGTTTTGAAATGTATAATAAGTTGTGTACGACTATTATTTAAAAGATGCCTCATTTGTAATATTAATTCGACTGAACTGACTGTTTTTTGCGACTGAAGTACAAAACATTGCTAGCGTTTTGGCCTACGGAATGCAAGTTATTGGAATAAGTAACTAGTTTTACTATTTCAATTTAATAATACCATTTTTGATGTGACTACGCTAGCTAGTGACGGTTCCGAATGAAATATTTCATCATTGAAATTTATTAATTAATCTCAATTTCAGTGCAAGAATTATAGTATAAAATTAATATTAATCAGTAAACAATACATAAATATTATTACATCGATACTTTGCATTGATACCACGCGCATATATATATATCTATACTCTATGGCAACTTACGATATCTGAGGAATGGCAAGGCTAGACTGACGGATGGATTTATCCGTTCACAGTCCTTTTGGAGACATGATTGGTGAGTAGCATAAGTCGTTTATGGTTGATTGTCTTTGATTAGCCAATGACGTCTCCAATGTGACCATGGACGGATTCACACATCCGTTCGTCTATCCGGACAGTAAATTACCGGCGCGCGGCGGTATTGTGGACAGGTACCAGACTCCAGAGTACATCACTATAACTTTCATAGAGTTTGTAAAAAAAAATAATTTTCTCGCTTTTCATGAGTGAGCTTAACGCTTCGTGTATTGCTGTATTACGTTCTAAAAAATATTATTTAAAAAGCGATTTTAAAAAGACATGACTGCAGAGAACGAACGTGAAATATATCACAAACTAGAAGCTATGAAAGAAATTAGGTAAATAATAAATTTAGAGTGCCATAAACATTCGCACCTGTAGACTCCGATCAATAAACACTTGACACAATTTGCTTTATTTTGTTTATAATTGTATATTATTTGCATACATTATATTAATTGTAAAAAATAAAAATAATCTTTGTACTAAAATGTATATACTGTACTGTATTCACAAGTGTAATTTCTCTTCTTTTTTGCAATTACTTTAAGGTATTGATGTCTTAAATTTACGCGAATGTTATTAAAATTAAACTACTTTTACGGATTTTATATATTTTTAAGCTTTACAGCAACCGACGGGTCCACCCGGTAAAGCTTCTGAATCTTCGGGTTCTTTAAATAATTAAATAAACCACGATAAAGTCCGTAAAAGTAATTTTATGCATAATTATTGTTGACATTTTCTCCTGATGTTTAGGAATAAGACGATCACTTTGGAGCGATTAAAACGAAGCATATTGAATGAAGTGCGCAGTGGTGACCAGGAAGGGCGATGTTTGGCACAATACAAACGCGAAATGGAACTACTGCAGCAGGAAAAAATGAGCCATGTCGAAGAATTGCGACAGATTCACGCTGATATAAATGCGGTTAGTATTTTTTGTATATTCCTAGCCTTATAGTACTAATTTATATAACCATATGAATGATCATTACATGAAACTCAATACTCTTTCATGCATTTATGTAAATTTCATTAAGCACTCAATGGATTCTATTGATTTAACTGTAACTCTTCATGTCCCTGTCATTTCGGTCACCTTAAACATACATTACTATAGTTACATGAGGGCTGTCATCATCATCATAGAAGAATCAATCAAATGAGTTGAAAGAGATTATACTTGTTATAACCTGAAGATCTATATTGACATCCAAAAGTAGCAACCATTCAATGAGGTATAAAATAACACAAGCAATAATCACTAAAGCTCTAGCGAGAATATCAAAGTATCATGATCAACCACACTACAGCTTAGCTTAGCTTAGCATCCCGGCTGAGTATAAATAACTGAACTAAGTATTATGTAGTAATCACAGAAAAAATGTTTCCTCCTTCCCTCCATTCCTAGTATTGTATGATATGTTGCATATAATGATGTTTGTGGGTTGGTAGTTTTACAATGACTATTGTACCTTTGCCTACCTATGTTTCACTTCACCAGGAATAGTAATAACCTCAGGATTCCTTCTATCTATGATATTCTATCATTGAGTAGGTGGTAAACAAATACCATAGATAGTTGCATCTAAATGTATCCCATCCTCGTATACATGTATCCCAGCATTATTCCGTGCCAAAGGGGCCTTCAAAGGGGACTCACATCATAACTTGAATCTAATGTTTAAAAGATCCAAACAAAATTTTTAGTCTTTCTAGTTTTTGTTGTGCAGGATGGATCCATATTCTTCATTATGCATATTCACATATTACTTGTATAGCAGAGTGTTAACTGAAAAAAGACTTAAAATGCATAACCATGATCATAATTTGATCTACCAGGCTAAACATCTGTATATAAGCTAAAAAGTAAAATAATGCAAAAGTTTGAAAAGTTTTATGTACTAGGTGGATTATAAAGTACTCGGCCTGACACAGATTCATTTAATTCTAAAAATAAGTCTACCCACATTATTTACTTCAGTTCAGACTGGTTAATTATGTGAAGTTCTAAATGTGTGTGATAATTGTTATTTAATTATTTTTTTGACAAAGCAATTGGACATAGTTTCTGCAAATGGATCAAATCAAGCAGTGTGCCGTAATTAAGTACCTCCATAAGAAGGGGCTATCGGTGGTAAGCCATCAATGATAATATGGACAGAACTTTAGGAGATTCTGCTCTCTTATTCATCCATAAAAAAATGGATAACAGAATTCAAGTGTGGTAGAGGGAGTGTGAAAGATGAATCCTGCTCTAGAAGTCTTCGATATCCACTACTGACAAATATATTAAAAAAGTATTTGATTTAATTTATTGTGGTAGACTATTACCCTCTGACGACTCTTACGACGCCCTGGGCTCGAATTGGGGGTAGGGGGGGTGTTCTTAGGCCATTATTATAACATTGGATAGGACCTGGTTCACCAGCCCCTAAGTCTAAGACGATTTTGTTGGTAAATAAGGTAATGGCTTCAACATTCAGGTACTGGAAGGGTGTGATTATGATTGACTATCTTGAAAGGGGTCAGATTATAAACTGATTACTACTGTATCAAACAGTGTTTATGAGAGGACATAAAAGAAAAGAGTCCAGGAATGCTCAGAAAAAAGTCTTGTTTCATCAAGCAATTTAGTAAGAGGTAGTGCCATGCTACATCCTCGTATGTAATGGAATTGGGCCGGCACGACCGGGGAAGTACCTCTCGCTCACTAGATACCGGTGTATATAACAGCGTCGCTGTCGCGTTTTGTGCGGTGTGTGAGTAGCCGGTGGCCCATTCTGTTCCCTAGCCTAAAAAGCACTTAGAGGTCAAAGATTTTCGACAAACGACGAGGTCAAAACAGCTGTAGACGCATATTTTGAAACTAAGGAAGAAATGTCATGTCAATTGTCTAAATGCTTTAAGTGGGAGATGGTAAGAGTGCATATCGAACTTGATGGTGATTATGTGAGATGGTAAGAGTGCATATCGAACTTATGGGGATTATGTGAGGTGGTAAGAGTGCATATCGAACTTGATGGTGATTACGTGAGATGGTAAGAGTGCATATCGAACTTGATGGTGATTATGTGAGATGGTAAGAGTGCATATCGAACTTGATGGTGATTATGTCAGATGGTAAGAGTGCATATCGAACTTGGTGATTATGTGAGATGGTAAGAGTGCATATCGAACTTGATGGTGATTATGTGAGATGGTAAGAGTGCATATCGAACTTGATGGTGATTATATGAGATTGTAAGAGGGCATATCGAACTTGATGGGGATTATGTGAGTTGGTAAGAGTTCATATCGAAGTTGATGGTGATTATGTGAGATGGTAAGAGTGCATATCGAACTTGATGGTGATTATGCAGAAAAATAAGAAATAACTGATTTAGTATGTGTTTGTTTATTTTCTTGGATAGGCCGAAAGCTTTTCGATCCACCCTCGTATGTTACATATACACAGAATACAGATACTGCTTAAAACATGTAACAAGATGCGAAAGGCCCTAGCAAACATAGCGAAGATAACAATATAGCGAAGTTGCCTCCGATTGTTTACCTGCACCATCTTTATACATTGGCCATATAACTCCTACATCATAATGGATGATACGATATAGGACTTATATAGAAATCCATAATTTAAATATTTGAAAAAAA
>JAFELO010000378.1:0-33897 GCA_017140195.1 Eumaeus atala | reverse complement strand
GGGGGGGAGTGTGTTTATTGTTGTGCGGGGCGCAGGTGCGTGTTGTTAACGCTGTTTATTGTTGGAGTCGGCGCCGGCTGCTCCCCCGCCCCCGCCACCGCCGCTGTCGCCGCCGCCGCCGCGCAGGCAAGCTGTAGACGTGCATCACATCAGCTCGCCGAGGGCAGTACATTGCTGCGATGTGTATTACAGTAGTGTTACTGAGGGCTCAACTACTGCATTTGTTGAAAATATTTAAGTATAACCGTGCCCTGCGGCTTGCTGCAGGCGAAAACACTTGCATTTATAACTTTAGTACAATATTTAGGAATTTCTTTAATGGTCTAATTTTAATCATCATATTTAAATTATCATCGTCATTAGTACGTGAAGCAATAACTGGAGCCCTTGTTACGAATGGGGCACACTTGTAGCTTATGTGTAGGAGAGAGAAAACGCTAGGATGTTTATATAATATGCATTTAATGAATAATAACATAATATAAATAAAACGTTAGCCACGCTACGGTATGCACACAATGTTAAAACTTCTGCAACACGATTTGTGACGCTGACACACATTATCTATTTGTATACGAAATATTTTGAAGAAAACGTCACAAATTTTCGCTCAGACTCTACCATTTTGTCCTAATTGATTGCTTTTAATGTACCTCAAGGCACTAGCGTCATCAAGACGAATCAGACGACGATGTATGGGGTACATAAAAATTTGTCAAGCCGTTTAGGCTGTAGAAATCTACATACATACATACATATGCAAGCTTACATACAAACTCTCGAAACCCAGCGCGTAACTGTCCTCCTCACACAAAGATGTTCGTGTAAAATTTCATGAACGCTTCCCGGTCCACGTGCTGAATCTCCTGATACGTAATTCGCCTAACAAGACAATTTGTATTAAATTTTTCACTGTTAGCACGTTTTCTTCCAAATCAGCGCTTACGGACGACCACTTATTTCTTATTTCTCCACTCCGCAAAGGTATTAGTCGAGCACGCTTGGAGCCGTTGTACCAGCGATACACCGGTGCCACAGAATGTTCCCGGCGTCTATCCACCTTACAGTTGGACACGACAATTTTAAATAGGTCGTAAATAAATTGGTTTATACTTATAAAATATAGCAGCGTTTTACCTGAAATAAAACGCTTATTAATTTTCTTACTTTATTCGAAACTATATTTTAATGAGACATGCTCCATATTTCCTGCCTATATTTAATGTCCACTTCCGGAAGTTAAGTGACGTCACTTCCACCGGACAGTATTTGCTACATTTTGATCAGGCCATTTCTATTGTTCTGCGTTCTGTTCACCAGGCAGCGACAAATCGAAAGTTTCAAATATGCTGAATATATTAATAAGTGTTTCCGACCTCATTCGAAGTTTTATATTATAATTAAATATATGTATTATCGCGTGGTGGAAGTGAAGATATTTATGTCACCAACGCCAATGTGATAGCTGATAGATAGAAGATCATTAGTACTGAGTCATGACACACTTATATTCAATATATTTATTTATTTATATACAATTATTTTGCATAACTATATACTTAGTATTATGGCCATAAATACTGTTGCAATAAAAATGTTACATTTCAATTTGGAATCTGTCATTTTTAATGACCGTTCTCTGTGTTTTCTCATTTTGGCGCCAATACATTGTACAACATTTTGCGTGTGACGTATTTTCAGAGACGATTCTAATGTAGCTTCCCAAATAGTCGACAGAGTACAACGTGGGCGTTAACAGACTTCAGGTTTGGTGGGGTGTGAGCTAAGCAGGAGTGAATGAGCCATATTTTTGTGAAAAAGGTTTCAAAACATCGGCACATGTGTATTATGATATCACTCTTGGGTAGTTAAGGTAGTTAAGCCCCTTAGTAACACTATGTTCAATAACCAAGTGTGGTCCTTCCAGCAAGACTCGAGCCTAGACTAAGTTCAATCCACCCAGTCTTGGTTAAAACGAACGTTCTGGACTAGAGAGACTACACTACATGTAGGCCCGCACTTAATCCGCAGGAGGATGTTTTAAGGTCAGTTTTTCGAAAGTACAGAAAATTTTAAGTCCCTAAAAGTATCCATACGATTGGCAGTGAAGAATATCCCCATGGACTGAGGTCCATCCTTCTATTTTTAACTGGCCTCAACGTTAAAAGGACTGTACTGCGGCCAATGGTGACCATTTGGAATAAGCCTTTTATACTTTTAATTGTTATATTTTCTTTTCTTTGTTTTAATATTTATGGCAGGACTGTGTATGTATAATATATACTTTTAATTGTTATATTTTCTTTTCTTTATTTTAATATTTATGGCAGGACTGTGTATGTATAATATATACTTTTAATTGTTATATTTTCTTTTCTTTGTTTTAATATTTATGGCAGGACTGTGTATGTATAATATATACTTTTAATTGTTATATTTTCTTTTCTTTGTTTCAATATTTATGGCAGGACTGTGTATGTATAATATATACTTTTCCATTAATCATAACATATAGGTATATACGTAACTACATACACGAATAATAGAACATTTATGGATATACAAATATACAACCAAATATGCTAATGCAGCTACATAAAAGAATATATATGTAAGTATTCTTAGGTAACAGGTTATAATTGAGTACTTGTTTATTTGGTGCTGGCCAATTATCCCCAGCTAGTATTTCATGAAGCAGACAATTAATTATCTAGCCAATTTTTGGATGCAATGACAGAACTAATACTCCCCGGGGTAGCCGTTATGCCAGATTCTGCCAATAAAGGTTTGATCCAACCTAGCAGTTTGGATTAAATCTTCATTGGCAACGTACGTGAAGCTGACTTGGGTTGTTCCCTAATGTTAATGAACAAGTTAGAGGTTTTAGCAGCGCCTAAACGATGTTCAAGCAGCGCTATTGTAAGTCTAATCCAAAAAATACAGTCCAACTTATCATTATATTTACTGGAATGTATTTTCCTACCAGACTGCCTAAAATTAACCGAATCAGTCTTAGAGCCAAACGATGGCCACATAATTAAGATATGTCGAATCATGAATTCGTCTCCCCGAACAAAGTAGTAAAAGGGTAGCCGTATGCCTTTGAACCAAGAAAATATTATTTTTAGCAACACGATAACTGTCTAATGGGATGCTAACTCGTCTATATTCCAAATCTTGGAATGAGTAATTGGGTCATGTAACGATATACATTTGTAATCTAATATTTCAATAAAAGTAGGGTTTCACAAATCTCTTTTTGAACGTTGTTATTTCACTACAACAGGTTCGACCCTAGCCCTGACCTGAGAAGAACCGGCGAAACAAACTCAGCGGGACGGATGATTCGAAATAATATACACAAGTCACATTACAATTACATTTCTATTACATTCTATTATAATAATTCCAAAACTGCCTGAAGGGAGACTTTTATTCCCAAGGCGTGTTATCCTCCAAAAAAAAAAAAGTATTATACCTTATAGTAAGTATCCTTTACACAAAAACGTTATTCTAGGTTACTTTTAAATTTACTTGTTACACACTACGTGTTCTGGGATCTTATTGTATAGAGGTATACATTGCCCCTGAAACGAATTACTCAACTTTGCTTAGTCTAATCACAGGTACATTCAGTTTGTGTCTATTCCGAGCATTTTTATCATGAACATTCTTTTTACGTACTATTCTAACATGTAAGACAATGCTATGGAAGTAAGTAAAGTAAACTAATCTTAGCGTCTTTTTCATCAGAATACTGCCCGATATCATATGCTGCTGAACTAAGCTTATTCGCAAGTCTTGAAATGTATACCCTCTGCTATTTAGCATCTAGTGTTATTCCAAGAAACATCGTTGAGTCTATTAATCTAGATTGCCGCCATTTTGTAGTACATCGGTTGGAGCCTGCTTTACGTTTGGCAGGGTGAATAAAATGCATGCAATGTTTTATTACTGTTGAATAGTAAGTTATTAACCTCGTCATAATTTGTATGTTGTACCATCAGCAAATTGTACTACATTTTGTTCATCTTTTATGATGAATGGCAAGTCATAAACTAAAAAAGGAAGAGCCCTAACATACACCCTTGTGGGACCCCCCTTTCTATAATACTTCCTTATATATTTTTTATTAACATCAACCCTTTGAGTTCTATAATTTAAATGAAGTAAAGAGGTCGAGAGCCATGCCTTATATATCATAGTAGCCTAATTTCCTGATCTATGTTGCATGCTGTACACAGTATAAAACTTTGGACAGATTACAAAAAACTCCTAAATCATCCATCCTGTGACTCTTCCCATGGCGCATAAATGGAATTGACATAGAACAAGCTAACACCAGAATCTGTTGGGAAGCGCCTCTTTATAAATCCGAATTGCTTACTATGTAATAAGTCGTTGGTAATAAAATGTTGTAATTGATTTAAAATTTACTTTTCAAATACATTTTCTGAAAGTAGATAGTTTAAAAGTTGGACGAAAATTCCAGGATCAGAAGTACACACGGTACTGATTTGAAAAGAGGCAATACTTTCGTATGCTTCATTAGATCAGGAAATACCTGACTCTCTAATACCTTTGGAATAGCAAACATTACTATTTGATAATATTGAAGACATCTTTCCGCAACTGCCCATAGACCGGTGAATGATAGATTGTTTAGGCGTGCTCCACATGCAAGGTCGAGGGGTCGGTAGCAAGAAAATGTGACGGGGGTTTCATGTGTATATAGGTGTTGACAGTGTGCCGTTTCAAAGCGTCCTCAATAGGTTTTCGTTTGCAGCCGTGGGTAATAATAAGTGCATGCCTTTGGATTGAGTTAAAAAAATCGAGAAACTCCTGATGATGTAATCTTCCGTTCCGAACTACAAAGCTGGCGAAATTGAGAGAGCCGACCAAATTCTGCTGTACAATCAGGCATTCCAGAGGATGCCCAGAAACACCAAGCTTGTTGTAGGGGTTTTGGAATATTTTTCGTAATTTATTATCCATCCCAGATCCTTTAAAAGGTTTATCGTGGTTCCTGCATAGTTTTTGCAGGGTTTCCTTGTTTTGGTGGGCTAACAAAGAATCGTCTTGGAACACTATTATCCTTATGACCTTTTTTCGGAGAGCCTAAGCTTTCCTGTTCGAAAGAGCAACGAATGTCCGGGGAGCTGTGCTTAGGCCAAAAGATAGTCCCGTCATTTCCAAGATTTCGTTGCGATAAAATAGACGTCGAAACCGCCTGTCGTTAGGCGCAATCGGTAAGTGAAAATAGGCCTGTGAAAGATCTACTTTGAACAGCCAGTCCACCGGTTGTAGAAAATCTGGTACCCGTTGGGCATTAGTTGATTAATTTGAAAGGATGTGTTAAAATGAAGCGATTTGAGGCTTTGTTTAAGTTGGATATCGGACGATACGAGCCGTCGCTTTTGGGTACCAAAAACATTGAAGACAGAAAGCTTGGATACAACACAGCTTTTTAACCAACATACGCAAAACCAAAATACGAGAGTTTATTATGTGAAGTGGGGGCCTCGTGACTTTTTATAGATGCCCGCGAGGCAGAAGTAATGTTTGCTTTTTGGGCAGGCCAAATGCATTCTTTACGCCACCAGCTCGTTTGAGAACTGCGGTAAAATTATCTGCATCAAACAGGATGCTAACTGACGGTTGAATTACTTGCAGCTTACTCTTAGTCAAAGGGTCCTTCACATACTTCAGAATAACATCACATCTCATTTGGATTATCTCGGCTCGATGGCAACAAATCATCTGCAGCAAATCTGTTATGCTCTTATGGAACTCATTCGACGGTCAGAGATTCTTTATTTTAAGATGCAATTCGTCAACATTCGGAGTTATCGGTATTTTTACCCAGGCCAATAAATCGCGCAAACCATTTTAAGACATCTAACATTATCCGCATGTGATAAATGCCCAGGAATCTCATACAGATTTACGTCAACATAGGCTTCGAGGTTAGTGAAACCGGGTGTATAATTGTATATTTTCTGAGTCTCCGAGACCTTCAATCCGTTTTATTTAAATGTTGGTGCTCGGCGAGCATTTTCAAAGAGGCATCGGTTGCCTTATGAACAATAGGCTACTTTAATTTTTGTCTCGAAAGAGACTACCCGTACTAGAGTAGGATACAATACAATTGTCGATGTTAGCACATTTAGCCAAGCAACGGCCGTATGCCTTGAATAATTATATTATTCAAGGCATGGGAATTATATTATTCAAGGCCTTGAATAACCCAAGGCGGTATTTATACAATTTCCGTGAGTTGTAAAGAAAAAATCTTTTTTTTTTTAACGTTAATTATACTTTAAGCATTAATCTTGAACTCAATATTTCCAAATAGTTATTGGTGCTCACTAATAGGTATATTTTCCTGATTTGCACAGAACACTTATTTCGAATCTTTACACCGTAAAAAATCCCTGAAACTCGGTTATGTAGCTAGGCCACGTCCGACTCGGTGGGAACAGACATCGCCAATGAGGAATAAAAATGACCGGATCAAATTATAACAAATTTATCACCATATTGCCAGGTGGAAACGACTTCACTAAGGTACGTAAGTTGTCATAAACTTTAGACGAGAAAAGTAGAGCCTATCTAATAATATAAGCTTCGAATAAGGTCAAGTCAAATTAATAATTTTATTTTTAGAATTAATTATATCCAGCCAGTGTCTCATACATAAAAAAAAACTATTGGTACTTTCTGAGTGCCCTGGTACTAGTATGTACATATTTGAAATAGAACGGCGGATTCAGCGATGTCATTTTTACACACCCACAGACGTGTCGTATGCAGCGTCTTCGCCGGCTTCTAACGCGTGACCGATTTAACACTAGGTCATAGCAGACAACTAACTATATACTCTAAATAATGACACTCTAAATAATAATGATATAAGTTAGACAATGTAACCCACTTCTTACGGGTTTCTGAGCTGATATACACCATGTTAGCTCAACTGGTGTGATTTTAAACTTAGTATCGTGTGATACCTAACTTATCTTTACTAAAAAGTACGATGTATGACTTAAAACGAAAATATATGTATATATTATTAAATTAATTAATTTCTTTTAATTGCTTACACGCACACGCTCGCCATATTTATTTTATTGCAGCTATGTTCCCACTTGTACAAAGTAAGATGTCGTCGATATACTCACTATTCATAAAATCTGTTGAGTTATGACCATTTCAGTTGTTAATTCTTTATTAAACTAATGGATACATGTCAAAATTCATAAAACATACTCGAGATAAAGTAACGTTAGCACTTGAAGTTGAGTGCGGACTCCACTTCAAGTGCTAAAATCTTAACTAGGTCTGAAGGAGTCTAAATTTAGTACTATAGTTTGGCCGTCAGCTAACTTAAACCATCGTTTGTAATAAGAAATCACGTTAAAGTACACCACTTCCCCGAGCTAGCGCTGGTACGTGCAATAAGGCTTTGTAATAAGGCAGATAGAATTCGGGCTCATTACTTTGTCTAAACATGTTGTATCCACTTCAAAAGTATTTTTCTAATATAATTATTGACAAAAAAATAAAGAATTTATAATTATAATTTTCTATTTTAAAACTAAAAACCTTTCCAATTTTACTGTTGGTAGTTGGTATACGAAGCTGGAAATAAACATTAATGCAAACCAATGCCTTTTGGTAACTGGTTTCAGATGGAGACGGTGATCAAACAGACTGAGGAGAGTATGAGCCGAAAACTGAGCAACGCGTCGCGCCTGCACGAGGACTACCGACCGCTGAAGGCCGAGGTGGACCTGCTGCGGCGCCAGTGCCTCGGCCTCGAGCGCCTGCCCGAGCTGCACGAGGAGGAGGGCAGCCCCATCACGCCCGAGTGAGTGATACATACTGCAGGCAGCTACTAGGGCGACGGTGCGAAGCGGTGCAGGTCAAGCGGACTGTCCTGTAGCTCACTGGTGGCTCTGCACTGCGGCAAAAGGGGATTCATGTAACTTGACTATGATAAAGCGACGTCGCATTATGGTAGACTTTCTTGAATTTGATGCTATCGTCACGGAAGATGCTCGGATAAACTTCGCGAAGCCCCTGTAAATGCGAATCCGAGGTCGAAGGTATTTTTTGTTGCTAAAGACTTGGTTTTGTAATTTGCAGACGTTTTCCGGCGGCGGCGCGGGGCACTGGCGCGGGGGCCCTGCTCGCGCCGGCTCCGCGCAAGCCGCCGCCGCCGCCGCCCGCGTTCAGGTCTGCCCTCCAACAAGATTTCCTTACCGTCTCGCTGAGGTTCGATTGTGTTTCTTGTGTTGCGCTTAACAGCCCCTTCCCTTGCTTTACCCCTCACGCCGCACACCGCATCACCTCACGCTCGCGTCCCACTGAGCGCGACTTCTAAATGGTTCCAGTAACACTATTTATGTTACACACACGCGTGTAACACTATTTATATTAGCGATACGTTTCGCCTTTGTTTACGTTTTTATTTAATGGAAAAAATATCAGTTTTAAATAACATTGATATTTTCAATTTGAGAGGTTGATATTCCAAAGGTAAAGGTAGCCTATAATTAAACAAGAATCTAAAATTTGCTAGGTATTCTCGGTCGACGTTGCGTACCGATACGTGTAGCTGATCGCTGTGCGCTCCTCATCCTAATCTGTACGCTCGATGGGTTTTGTGTTTTTGTAACCGTTAACACTGACTACAAACACTTAATTAAACTCTGGCAGTGTCGACTTCGCCCATACGCGTGTGCAGATGTGCGCGCGCTCGCGTATTGCGTGCGTGTGTGTGTGTGAAGGAATTCATAAAGATTGAGCGCTCTAAGATGGGATGTTTTGCTTTTACTTTGCTTTGTTAATTTTTGTCCTGATTTTTATTGATTGTTATTATACAAAAATGATGTTATTGCTTTACTTCAACGTGGTGCAAAGTGATTTTATTGAGACTAAAAGTGGATTTTGACTTTATAGTGGTTAGATATCTGTTCAAATATAACAAGTGACGACCGGCTGGCTCGGTTCGTAACGTGGCGGTTAGGCCGCGTGTTACGTCAGAGGTCGCGGGTTCGAATCCCGCCTAGATCATGGATGTTTATATATGTAATATATATATTTCTGTAATAAAATATTTAAATGTATAAACTTTCTTAAATTTATAAAAAAAAAATATTTCCGTTGTCCAGTACCTGTAACACAAGTACATACGACACTTACACATACACACAATAAAAAAATGATTGTCATAACAAAATAAGATTAGAAATTACAATAAAACTATTTTTACTGTGTGGACTGTCCACCCGTGACCATGGTTGCTGTTAAGCTTCTGAAACGTCGGGCTAGTTAAATTATTAAATAAACCGTGATAGCATCCGTAAAAGTAGTTTAATTGTAATGAGTAACATTCGCGTAAACGTAAGACATCAAGCTTAGGATATTATTTTCGGGGGGATGGACAGTACTGTGCCCGCAACCCCGCATACCAGAACATGTGAGTGGTGTCTCGCCTTCCCTTGCGGGCGTACTGCACCGGCGCTTCGATATCTGTGCGGCTAGCACAGGTGTTGAGTCCGAATTAAAGTCCCATACATACAGAATTTTATCGAGCAAATATATGTGTGTACGTATGTATGTACGCATGTTGTCAAAATTGACTATCACGTTTCTTCGTGTTATCATAATGTGTCGGTGTGTGCGCGCGTCGCAGAGCTCAGTACGGCGCACTGGCGGGAGCTCTGTGACGTCAGCACAACCTCACTCTGTAACGGCATCGGTCTGCAGGCAGCAGCCGCCACCGATGAAGTCCTGCCTGTCGTGCCACCAACAGATTCACCGCAACGCTCCCATCTGTCCGCTCTGCAAGGCCAAGAGTCGCTCGCGGAATCCCAAGAAACCCAAGAAGAAATAGTCGTCTTGCTCCGCTTGTAACTGCTTGTGATTACTGGTACTGTGCAGGGGGCTCTCAGCGGCGCGGTTATTTGTAAAAAGAATTCTATGTATAGCCTTAAGTTTTTTTTGTCCTTAACGGTGGCTCCCAAATGTATCCGTGTTCCTACCATTAACAAATTACACTTCCGATGTTGCTCGAATAAAATAACTTAACATTTAATAAATAAAGTACTATTGGTATTTCATTACATTTTTTGTACCTTTTATTTAATAAAAAAAGTGTTGCTAGTTATTTTTGAAACGCACGCCGTTTTCTGTAAATGTGTCTGTTGCTAGAAAAATCGAAAACAGCAATTCAAAAAATCATTTAGATTAACTTTTTATTTAATTAATAAAAGACATTTGACATACTCATTGTCTGTAAAAGGTCGCGGAGGTTTGGGCGCCACCCTTGTGAAGTGCTATGAGTGTTACGCGCGCGCTGGCGCGTCTTTACAGATAATGCGCGCGCGCGCGCGCTGGCGTGTCTTTGCGCATGCTGCGAGCGACTGGACACAAATCGTTGCGTCCAGCGATTTGTGATCACTGAGTTCATCCGCAAGTTTCTTTAGTTTAGTGCGTTTCCATGAACTGTTCTTTTCTACATTTTTAGCATGAAATAAACGTAATTTGAAACTATTGCAATCAATTCTGAACAACCTAGTTTCGGCTTTTATCTCAAGTAAGATCCACGGTGAATGTACGAGCGCGCCATGCGATTCATGTTTCCGACACGGAAGTGTTCTCAACGTGTTAACTGGTAGGACGGCCATGTTCCGTAATGGTTTTGTAAATATATTATTGTTTGTAAATAGATTTTGTATGTGCGTGTCGTGTTAGAGATAGACATGTTAAGCGGCATCGGGAGGCGCGACAAGCCGGGCTCGGCGGAGACATGCGGCAGTACAGCGAGGGGACACTGCCCTCTCAGATTATAGTAAAAATATTTTGGAACATCGCGCAACTCCATAGCAACGGATAGTTAGTAAGTGGTAGAGTCGTGCTGAAGTGGGGCGGCCGGGCCGTCTCGCACACGTGTTTTCGCAGCAAAGACAGCTAGATCGTTGCGTGCGGTGGCCCGTTGGGAAAAGGAAATGAGACATGATATAGTGTAGAGTTCTGTTGTTCGATGGAGTACCGAGGCGACGTAAGCTAATGTGCGAATGCCTAGTGCATAGAGGCTCGGCAAAAATAATACGCTCCGAGCGGTCCCGCGCGGAGCACCAGCGCGAGTTGTCAGCTGGTGCACACCTCAAGTAGGTGGTAAAGGCAACATTATAGTCTTCGAGTTGCAATTAAGTACAACCTCGCAAGTCGGCCTGAAGTCTGCAGGAATTGTAACGGCATATGTACTTTTTAATGTTCAAACAAATTGTTTAAATTGAATACATACAAATACATTAAATTAAAAAAAATACTTCGGAAAACCTTGATACATTTCACAATTTTTACTCTTTAACATGCCTCGGGATTTTGTTACTTCTTTGAATATGTTATATTGAAATGTCTCATCATTTAAATTTTCTTAAGTAATAAGCAAATATGGAGCTCATATTTTTACAGATGTTAACGTTTACGGTTTAAAAAGTTATTTTCTAAAATGACATCCTACATTATAGCTAAACTAGGCAAAATAAAATGATACTTAAAGTAGAAAATAAAAAGAATTACAATTTATATTTGACGTGCACACTTGCATAGTTGTACTTAGGTGTGTAACAAAGGCTTAGAGCAGTCTGTCATTTTGCGTTAAACACCTTACCTCGTGCGCCTGTAACGCACCGTACAAGTAATTCATTGTGTAAATAGTCTTGATACTTATCCCACTCTATAATAGTGTTTACCCGAATGTCACTCGTTACATTAAGACCAGTGTTTAGGGATTGTGTCGCGGTTCAACCACAATGCGCCCGCTCGCCGCGCGAGGCAGGTGTGGGGGACGCTGCGGCGCGACAGTGACCTTGAAATACAGTTTCGTTATAATAGTGTTGGTTATAAGTTATCAATTTTTTTTTCTATTAAATAAAATATGTGTCAAACTCTATTTTATTTCCGCCCTTTTGTGACTTGACCTCTTTTGTTGGACTATATGTGCTTGTGAGTTGAACCTCTAGGGAGGTGCGTCGATGCTTACAAACTTACATGGTCACACAGGAAACAGTAACCGGCGGAGTCCTTTGTTTAGTCGCCTTTGTTAGAACCCATCTGTCATTTGCCATAAACATGATTGCAACTTATCCTAAATCACGGCACACACTTCTTTTATTGTTGTTTGTCCTAGACGAAAGTTGTAACGCAATTCCCTCATCGTACATCCACTTGCGAGGTACCAGTAATTAACAAAAAGTGATGAGTAATATAATTTAATTTCCACAAAAAAGATGGAAAAGCATCAGATCATGCTATGCGTGAGAAGTCAAACACCAAAAAAATGTAAAGTCTGGTCAGAACAAGAGCCACTAACCGCAAAAGCGAATACATTTATTTTAAGCAGGCACAGTTTCTACGAAAAGTAGTAGCTATCAGAGAAGTTGTAGAAGAAAATTCGGAAAGCACTGAAGTAGACGAGCGACCTAAACAAAAAGTTACAAACAAACGTAAACTAACAGTTGACGGTGATCCCTTTGTGCAAGCGTTAAATAATTCAATTGAGCAAAGGCGCCGTGTGACTACGCGAGACAGCTGAGGTTGACGAAGATCGGCTATTTCTGCTTTTATTGTTGAGCACACTAAAATATCCACCTCCTAAAGTTAAAATGGTTACCAAAATAAAGATGCTAACTTTGTTGAACGACGCGTCAGTTTTTGTGGAACAGGGCGATTATACTGATCGGTCGCTTGAATTCTTCAGAAATTAATCCACGAGGCAGGATGGTGAGTCATAAGACTTATCATCCTGGTCACTATACGCCACGGCAAGTGATTGCTACTGAATATCCTGGAGCGCTTTTCAGGACAAAGATGAGTTATCAGAATTAACCTATTACAAGTAGTCCTAATT
Organism: Eumaeus atala; assembly: GCA_017140195.1. Classification (NCBI taxonomy): domain Eukaryota; kingdom Metazoa; phylum Arthropoda; class Insecta; order Lepidoptera; family Lycaenidae; genus Eumaeus; species Eumaeus atala. The sequence continues at coordinate 20,975 of JAFELO010000378.1, read as the reverse complement.
CCTCATATAATTCTATGAATACAATGACATTTTCCATGCACCATTCACTGGACTCAGAACCACTTATGGATCTATATAGCACTTAAGCGTTCATGGCTTGTTTTTGACGCACGCCATCCCATTAGTGTGGGGGGGGGCTTCCCCCTTTCGGTCCCAAAAAGTAAATAAAATGTACCTACCTACTACTATTATACGTATATCATTTATTTAGGAATCCTGGGATTAAACTCCTTGGAAGTGTGACGAGATTGTCACCAGCTTACCACTTAAGGCTTTCAAATCCTTTCGAGGAACTATATATTATCCTGAGCTCCATAATATGTATAGCCGGTTTCGTGTGTCAGGAAATTACCGTCGCATTCGTCGCCACAATTTTTTGCACACAACCAACTTGCACTTTGCACAAACAGTTTGTTAAAGAAGGGCGAACTAGCCTGCGCCGCGGCAATTGAGATTTAAGTGACCACGGTTTAGTTGTGTGTGAAATTAAAAATACAAAAGCAGCAGGTTCAAACCAAAGATTTAGTAAAGTTAATAAGGACGATTTTAATCAATACGTTATAATTATTCCATGGGACCATATGTCACAGCCCGTATCCGTCCACTACTGGTCATAGGCCTCTTTCAATGAACGCCAAGACGGCCGATCTCCTGCTACTCGCATCCATCCCGGACCGGCTACTGCGCGGAGGTCGCCTTCCCACCTGGTGAACGGCCGACCATGTTCTTCTGAGTGTGTGGACTGCCATGACCGAGCTTATTGCAGTACTGACAACAGAGGGCACACATTTAACATCGAGCTCGTATAAAAATCTGTAATTTAATTCTAAAAGTGTGTTAAAATTGAAAAAATTGTATATTCGCATGTAAATAGTGGTAATACTAACGATATAGTGTTACCTGTGAACAAAGTTAAGGATTGACAATAATAAGACGGCATTTAAAGGGATGAATTAACTGGTTTAGAACAATGAAAACTTTGTGTAAATAACTTTTCATTATTATAAGTAAGGTGAAAGAAATCATAAAAAAGGTTGCAAATAATATAAATATAATTGTTACTTTTATAACACCTGTGAAAGAACGTTAACTTTAAACGGAACAAAGAAATTAGTGAAATAATAATAACGCCATCTATGACATATTTCCAAAACTAAATAGTCTTCTACCCAGTATTGATAGTCTTGGCAACAAAGGGATATACTAAAATCGACAAAAGCAGCCGGAAGATGTCGCAACGGGCTACTTGTTTTACGTGCAAAAGCTTAGTCGATATTAAGACTGTATTATGCGCCGCATGCAAGCAACACTACGAATATGAATGTGATGGTTTGCCAGAAAAAACGTACCGAATTATGAACACTGAAGAAAAAAGAACTGGCGCTGCAAAGATTGTATTCAAAGTAAAAAAGAAACAATCACGAAGTATCGAATATTACTGTAGGGAGCAAGCTAGATAAAAGAGGGCAGCACAAGTTGCCTGAAGAGGAAAAATGCAATGAGATCGAAATGTGTAAATTCTACGCCACATAGTATACTTAGCGACCATAATAATTTATCCGATGACTCATTTTCTACTCCCACCATACTATCACGAAGCCTAGATGGCACCGTCTCCGTTGACATCGCGGCGGTGCTAGAAATGATAGTGCTAGATACAATCGCCCAGTTGACCAGGACCATAGAGAGCACCTAAAATGAGCTAGAAAACTTAATACTTGAAAACAATGAGCTACATCGACGAAAAGACGAAAGTATCAGTAAACAGTCCACAACTTAATCACCGTGCTATAAAGCGGCGGTCATTATTACTTGACAGTGGATCCCCCCGCTTAAGTCTCCGCCCTTAAAAACATATGTCGATTACGGCATCAACACATCGCCAGAATGCAACCTTAGAACGCCCCTAGCGAAAAGAACCCACTCAGTGGACAACACACAGCGGCAGCGACACACGTCCTGCAATTAAACAGAATAAATGCGATCCTCTTAAAACTATTTATATATTCGGTTCGCAACAATGCTCTGGTCTAGCTTCAGCACTCATTTACTCTGGACTTAATACTAAATACGTAAATTATAGAATAACTCGTGATTGAAAGCCTCAAGCACCAGCCCGTGAAATTATGAAGAAACTGTCATATAATAAGGCTAAATCAGGACGATAAGTTAATTATAAGCATTGGTGAAAAAGAATATGTCAAGATAGTATTGACACAATTAAAAATTATTCTTAATATGTTTAGAAAAAAAATAACATTTTTGTGCTGTATGTCAACAAAAATGAATATTTAAATGTTAATAAGTTGAATAGATTAGTGAAAAATGTTTGCTCTACGTAAAACAACTGTCAATTTATAGATTACAATGATTCTAGTTTATGTCAATCAATAAATTATGCAATTGATTATAGTGACTACTCCAAAGAATATCCATGCCCCAAGGCAATTAAGAAACTGATAGCGAGGGTAGGCCGGGTTGTGATAAGAGTATGTTAATATTCAAGAAAGGAACTATCCCATTCTATTTTCAAAATATAAAAAGAAAAACTCGGAAAGCCTAAAACATGATAAAACACTAAAAGGCACTATACCTTATTATTTTCCTACTTTCAATAGAAATTCTATTTTTTTTCGGCCCTAAACATGTAAGTGCCGGAGCTCGTATCTTTACCATATCTCATCAAAATATTGCTAGTCTTTTGTCGACGGTAGAATTAATTGAGCTTACTTTAGAGGAATACGAGGAAGGAGTAATTACCCCGACTTGTCAGAAATATTTGTAAAAAAGGGCCTACAAGCTCTTATAAAATAGAAGGAGATGACTTAGCAGCCAATTTTTGTAGAGACGTACAAAGAGGTGGTACCTGTATTTTAATTAAAAAAAAGGATTATTTTTAATGACTTGACGTTTTTGAAAAACTATGCTTTGCAAAACATATTTGAAGCATGGGATGTGGAAATCACAGATTTAAATTTAGTATCTATCTGCCTATATAGAACACCTCAATCCGACCTAATCGTGTTCCTGCATATCTTAGATAAACTGTTACACCATCTAACAACAAGAAACAAATACAGAACATATAGCAGAGTCATATCTGGTGACATAAATATAAATACGTTACAAGGAGGTAGTTACTAACGTGTTACACGACATACGCTATAGCTATAATTTAAAAATACACATCAAAGTACCTACTCGTAAGCGATCTTGCATAGATCATATCTTAAGTAATGTCCCAGATGCTGTAGCAACAGTACTGCCGCCATCCCTGTCCGACCACGACACGGCACAGCTGCTAAGCATTCCACTAAAAAGACAACGACACATTCGTGTCTTAAATTGTTACACATATAAAAGTCAACGACACAATCGTGTCTTAAATTGTTACACCTATAGAAGTGACTTCGAATGCCAAATGCTTTATCCTGGACATATACATACGAGACAATAATATAAAGAAGACAAAATAACTCATGAAAAATACAAAATGCTAATTTAGCCTTTAATATTTTTCATGAGTTACTTTGTCTTCTTTATAACCTATGCTTCCCTAAGCTAAGAAATAAAATATTTATAAATAAAACAAGTATAATTGGATGAGTAGAGGGCTAAAGTTAAGTTGCAAAACTAAACGTAAACTAAGATATTATTATTATAAAAATAGAAATATTGCTAATAAAAATAAATACTTTATATGATCCAAACTTTTAGAAAAAATGCATAAATAATAAAAAAAAGAGAGTATACATTACATTAATAAAAACGATAATATATGTAAAGGCACCAGGACTGTTATTAAAAATGAAATAGGTAGGTAAAGTTTAAGGGACAACTTACAAAGCCTTAAATTGACGATAAAATTATAGTGAATCCCGAGGAAATAGCGTCGGCATTAAATAATTATTGAATAAGATCGACACACAACACTAGTAATTTAGCACACAAACCTATTTGTAGCTACACTAGTACCAATACAATGTCTCTAAGACCTATGCCGGAATGTGAAGTGAAGTCAGAAATATTGTTGTTAAAAAACAGAAAATCGGAGGGCCACGATGAAGTTAACACAAAAATTTTGTGTGTTCACCTGACCTGACCGCGATTCTTACGTACTTGATTAATTTATCTTTGTTTGTGTAACGTTTCTGGATGCATTAAAAATACCAATTATTAAGCCCATTTATAAGAATTGTGAGAACTCTGATATCAAGAACTAAAATATTAAATATAATATCTAAAATATTCGAAATTTAAAATACTATCAGATAAGCAGTTTGGTTTCCAAAAAGGAAAATCCACTACACTAGCTCTCTTCTCACTTTTAAAGATAATACTACGAAATAATAATAATAATTTTATGATTACAGGGTTATTTTTTGTATATCTAAAGCTTTTGACCTCGTTTCCCACGAGCTTTTGCTCCTCCACTCAAGTGGATTTCAAGTTACCTATCCAATAGACAAGTGTGTTTCAGTTACTGGATTAATTGGCAATACAGATTCATATTTATCAGAATACATATAAAACAGATGCGGAGTGCCTCAGGGGAACGTACTCGGGCCTATTTTGTTCCTGTTATATATAAATGACGTAGTAAAAATTACACATCACAAATGTATATTATATGCAGATGACAATTATTAGAACATCAAATAAAACACACAACACAATTAATAACCATGAAAATGATATATTTATATCATTATGTACAATTGAAGATTTAATTAAATGGCTTAATATTAATAATCTTATAGTTAATTTAAATAAATCAAAATACATACAATTTAAACGGGGAAATTATAATAATAATAAAGCGAAACTTAATATTTTAAAATTACAAGAAGTGACTCATACAAAATTCTTGGTGATAACTATAGATGGAAATTTAAATTGGAAATTACATGTGGATGAATTGTCCACTAAGGTGAATAAGTTCACATTTGCACTTAAGAAATTAAAAACAATTACAAATACAAAAACGGGTATTATGTCTTACCGTGCTTATGTCGAGTCTTTCCTAGGTTATGGATTAATATTATGGGGCAACAGCACCGACCATAATAGAGTACTTGTGCACAGAAGAAGTGCATAAGAGCGATATGTGTGCTTAGACCAGATGAGTCTGGTAGACCAATCTTTAAGCAACTTGGCTTATTACCGCTACCGTCGCTTTATTTCTTTGAAGCAACTGTGTTTGTATATAGGCACAAATACCTCTACACATCGGCCGAAGAAGTGAATTCTCGTAGCCGACGTGAGCCATATAAGCTTGTAGTCAACGATAAACCTAAATTAACAAAATTTAATAAAAGTTGTTTAAATAAGTGTGTAGATGTATACAATAAAGTACCTAGTGACCTAAATAAGCTAAGACTGACAATGTTTAAGCATAAATTATATCATATATGGGTTCTTATGAACAACTATTACAATATTAAAGACATATGTTTTTGTGACATTGTATGTCACATGTATGTAGATGGATTAGTAGTAGGTTAGTCTCCTACATATTTTCCCAGTTGCAGCGTGCAAATATCTAATAGTTAGGTACATTCACAGATATTCTAAATTTATATTTGGCTAATCTGATTTTTTTAGTATACATATGTTATTTGTAAATGTACTTTTACATTTATTTTTTTATTTGTACATAACACAATTATATTCATTTGAAAACATTTACGTCTTAATAATAATCAATTCTTAAATGTAACTAGATCCTAGACTGTAGCTGTCCTAAACATAGACACAAGCTTCATTTAATTTATTGTTCTAATAAATATTTTATGTTAAAATTTATTAAAGATAATAATATATTATATGCATGTCTACTACATAATGAAATTAATGTTACGGACTACATTTGCATGACCACGCAGGAGACAATAAAATTGTTGTGACGGTGGTAAAATTATTTATTAAATTTTGTCCTTTATAAATTCATCAATGGTATATTATAATTTCTCCAATAATAATTCAAATAAATAATTTCTAAAACGAGCAAGTTCATATCTTGACTGTTCCGTGGCATAAATGCTTATCCCTGAACAAAATACACTTTTCTCAAACAGAGCTTAACCTCTGCCTGGGTACACAGATTATACTTTTGAGTCTCGTTCGTGGATTTACTTCCGTTTTATAAGTGATATATTCTCGATGCTTACGAACAAAAATACATACTTCTAAGATGTACAAGTAAGGAATGGGTAGTATTTTAAGTTTTTTTAAATAGAAGTCTACAGCTTTCATTATATTCAGAATTATACAAGGACCTTATACAGCGTTTTTGGGCTTTAAAAGCAGAAGAATTTCCCCAAAGAATTAATCAATGTCGTAATAGAGATGAAGCGTGTCCGTGGTAAGCTAGAAGATCTCATGTTGCCCATTGAGTACAAACCATTAAACTTATAAACCAAAGATTTTTTTATAGTATTCTACATTATCCAAAGGTACTAACTAAGTGATAACTCAATTTCTTCTTGTTGGGGTTTTTTTCCGTTAATTCCGGAAGAAAATTTGTATAGCAGGCTAGTATTACTTTAGTACTTGCTTTTGTTCTTCTTAAAGTTGCGTATTCAGAGGAAAATGCTTCTTACACTGAATACGACAATGACGCTCACACAACAATGAGTAATTTGTTGAAACTGGCTGCTTCAATTATAGTTTTACGCTACGGTAGAACGTCCATCCATCGTCTGTTAAAACTATTTGACTCGGTGAAAATAGCTTAAGTATACATATAAAGTGATATAATCAACAAAACTGGTGCAACATAAGGAAACTGGCAGCTGGTGCGTCGCAACGTGACGCTTGTATTCATCCTCCGATAGCAGTACAAGTACAACCCTGGCACCGCTCTCACCTCTGTGCCACTCACTTGTCGCTACAAACGCTTACCTATTTTGTACATTCTATTTACGTATGCACTTTCACAAGTTAAACGAACACATACCGGAGATATCGCATCACGACCTGCCAGTACCATCATGAGATCCTGAGTGTCGTCTATGTTTTAAGTACTTGTCAAAACAAATTTAACGGGCCCATATACGACGTGAGCTCCCACGCTCAGATGACCGGGACAGAGGCCATCGTGGCGACGCCGCAGTGATTGTGGCGGTTGCGCGCCAGCTTCATGTAGCCCTTCAACCCCCACGCTTCGCCCCACGAGTTCTTCACCAGCCAGTAGTCCCCATCCCGCGCGTCTCTACCGTACCCCACCACCAGCATCTGTACATTAGTTGAAGTACGCCATTAGGATTTTCTCGGGGCATCTTCAAGCGTGATGCATGTCTATACTTTTGCTCATCAAATGGCGATTTACGCTCTAGTCTCTTAATTGATGAGCTTTATATTAGCTAGCGTTGTAGGTGCATGCATTACAAAACTTTGTTGTATCAAATGACGCATCGTAACATTGTTCGCTCATGAAATGCTGTTACTTTTGTTGTTGCGAACCCAACAGGCATCTGCCGGGTTCATCTCTGTGTACTCGGTAGACACACGCAGCTAGTTTGGTGACTCAAATGCAAGAGCTTTCATTTACAGATGGCCCACGAAGAAATCAGAACCACAACAGATTTTAAAGTTAGTTTTTGTTTTTATAAGATTTTTAGCAAAGTGAGAAGATATTGTACTAAATTTACGTACTGCATGATCGGGTTCCGTAGAACAGTCGGGATCGTAGTAAACACCGTGTGTGTAAGTTCCGAAGGACTTGGGTGAAGTGTCGATCGCGACGGACACTGGCCCCAGTTGGGCCACGGCCGCCATCAACTGCGCCTCGTCACCTTCTGGCAGGACCACGACGTCTGCCAGTGTTGTGACAGAGTGTTGAGGGTCAAACCTGAACAATTGTCACAATGTCACTACAAGTAAACGCGTCAGCATCAATATTGATTCCCAAAAAAACACGCTAAAGTACTATCATCTATACAATCAGAAAATAATGTTTCTTAATATATTTTAGTTGTTTTAATAATGTATTGAGTAAGACCAGTATATTCTGCTCGAGTGCGAGTTTGCTTTACCCGTTACAGCTATCCCGACTTGCTCTATTGGGCGGGATCTCGTTCGTACCTGCACGCCGACTGCTCGTCCCGGTAAGGATAGCGCTCCTCTGTTTGGATGCCGTTGAGCCTGACGTACTCGAAGGCGTCGTGCATGACGCCGCCGCCGCAGCCGCTGCCGCTGCTAGCTTCAGCGCAGTCGATCAAGTTCTGTGCCGACAGCGATACCAGCCGCCCGGTCTTGCGGTAGTACTGCCCTTCCAGAGCTCCAGCCTAATATTTTATTTATTAAAATAAAAAAAAAAAACTAAATCTAAGCACTGTGTAATTTTGTCAGAAATTAAGAATAGTGTCGCATTCTGTAAAGATTAAAAAATAATAAAATATACTAGAAGGTAATGTAGGTACGTAGTTAGTAGGTTACGTGTAAAAGTACTAGGAATGAATACTCACTGCACTGAACGCCCAACAAGAGAAACAATATCGGCCCTGGTCCTTGACTGCAGTTACGGCACCTTTTTCTCTCCAATCCACTGTTGTTGGTAAATCGCTTTCAGCCGCCGGGACGAAGTCGGTACGCATTTTTCTACTTTCAAATATTCTGAAAACAATTTGATAAAATGTTATTAGCTTTTCGAAGTTACAAGTTGCATGGTGCACGTGTAACTGCTGTACACTGTACACGTCACCACCCTTACAGAAAATTATTTTACACGCGGAATTTTTAATAGTTATCAACATTTTAACTATTTACGATTTATATTTGGCTAATGTGATTAGGTAACAAAACATGCCTGTTACGTACTTATAAGTGTTGATGTGTTACGTCAGGATGATATGTGGACGGCTGCGGGACCATCCTAAGAGATGGACTCTAGGTGAAGAGTATTGAGTACAAGCAATACACACATAGCTCTGAGCTCCACAGCCAAGGTGTCCCCGGCTCATAGCCTGCGGTATCCTGCCGTACTGGGGATTGTATGTGTCTAGCACGGGCATCAGCTGTCGTAGCTGTCATCACACTACAGACTATGTAAATATCTCGGCAGATGTGCAACATTATTGTACGGAAATATTAGCGTGCTGCACTTCTCCTACGTATAAACTCTAAATGTGTCAAATATCATACTCCTCCCGCAGCACAAAATTATAAAAAGGGGTCCAAAGTTTGTGCTTCAGGTATTTATCTACCAGGACTGACGATGTTCTATAACATGGACTACAATTCCCTTGAGACGCTAACACCTGGACATGGAACATGCGCTGCATACTACACCGACAGTGACACCTGGACATGGAACATGCGCTGCATACTACACCGACAGTGACACCTGGACATGGAACATGCGCTGCATACTACACCGACAGTGACTGTTGTGTTATCAGCCCAATATGACTTCATCGACATCTTCCTATTCATATACTGACTGGAAGTAACACCCAGGTGCATATACCACGTATTTACCTTCCCCTAATGCCTATGAAGTAGGAACCTCTCTTATATCCTTAAATCATTATCATCCCTTCTCGATTCACTGCTGGACATAGGCATCCTTCAATGAACGCCAAGACGGCAGATCTCCTGCTACTCTCGTCCATCCCAGACCGGCTACCGCACGGAGATCGTCCTCCCACCTGCTGAACGGTCGACCAACACTTCGTTTTCCTAAACGCGGCCTCCACTTCAGAATCTTAGTTGCCCATCATCCATCTGTTCTCTGAGTGTGTGTCCAGCCCATTGCCACTTCAGCGAGATTATCCGTCGCGTGATATCGGATACCTTAGCTCTCTGTCTTGTGACTTCGTTACGAATTCTGTCGGACAGAGAAACACCCAACATAGCGCGTTCAATAGCCCGTTGAGCTACCGTAAACTTGCGGACTAGACAACAATTAAGAGGCCCCGTACGTCATCACGGGAAGAACGCATTGATTGAAGATTCTTGTCTTCAAACTCTGCGGTATGAGACGTGAGAATGTGACGAAGCTACCGGAATGCTGCCCAACACTACTGTATCTCTCTATCGGCTTCTTTCTCGAAGTTATATCTACCTAATTGCAATAGCTGCCTTAGATAGACGTACGTCTACGACTTCGAGAATAACATCAACGTTGACCGGCCTAGGGAGAACGTCTTCGTTTAACATGACCTTTGTCTTGTCCAAGTTCATCCTAAGGCCAATACGTCAGGAGGATTCGTTTAGGCTGTGAAACATTTCCTGCAAGCTCTCCAACGATTGGGCCAATACAACGACGTCGTCGGCGAAACGAAAATGTGAGAGGTACTCGTCGTTAATATTTATCCCGCATTCTGCCCAGTTTAAAGTCTTAAAGACGTCCTCAAAAGCATTAGAAACAGTTTCGGGGAAATAACATCCCTCATATATCATAACATGTCGCACTCCTCGATGCAATTGGATTGACCTTGTTTGACCTCCCGGGATCAGAACGGACGTAAAAGCAGCGTCATACAATGATCTCAGTACTTCAACGTATCGCCAATCGACCTGAAATCGCTGTAAAGTTTCCAGGACAGCTCAGGTTTCGACAGAGTGAAAAGCTTTTTCATAGTCCCCATAGGTAAAGCACAGCGGTTGATTGTACTCGTGTGTCTTTTATACAACTTGCCTTATGGTGCTAAATCCTCCGCGAAACCCAGCCTGCGCTGGTGGCTGTTTCTGCTGGTTGGCCGTTTCTGCTGTCTGGCTGTTTTTGCTGGTGGCCAAGTTTTGTAGTGAGACGATTCGCCAAGACTCTTGAAGAAGAGAAATTAGTTTGCGGAACAAAATATTAGTTTGCGGATTCGCTTTGAAAGAACCTTGACATCGGCAGACCTAACGTCTTCGTGAGCTCTGAGTTTCCTCACAAGTCCAAGCGCCTCATCCAGGAGTTTAGATTTCCTGCCCGTATACGTACTCCTATATTATCCTTCACCCACGATCTGCATGCAATCAATCAAGCCACGCCTCGTCAATAGCCATTGTAGTTTCCGATGTATCTTTCGACTCGATCTCGTGTCGAAATCCTACAATCAGAGACACCTAAGCAGTCACGGAGACATCCCTAAATATATATATCCTTTGGGTCAGTCATAATAAAGTTTCGTTTCCTGTCACAGATTCAGGGCTCTGCCATGTCCACTACCTATGGACTTCTTCTTAAAATAAGAGTTCATTAAGAAGAGCCCCTCTTTGTCGAAAGTTTACCAGCATTTGCCCCCTGCGATTTCGACTTCCGACTCCATGTAGTCCCAGACTAATTTCGTCGCCATACCGCACTCCCACCTTGGCATTTAATTCCCCCGCAACAACAAGTGGGCCTTACAGGGAAGGCTTTTGAGACATCCTCATAACCTCCTCACCTTGTCTTCGGGCTTCGCATATGTTCAGAACGTGCCATCGGATTTTTTTCCAGTTCCACCTCCAGCTCAATCAAGTGGTCATCTAGTCTAAGCGTCCGTCCGTTATACGTAGCCACATCAAATTGTTGGTAGCGATCCGCAGTCCTTATATTCTTAGCACCCCTTGTTCCACCGTTACCGCGGTCGCTACCGTGGACAGGACTAGTGGAACTATCGGGAACTAGGAGCCGAGTTCAGCTGTTGACATTCGTATAAGGTAGATCCTCGTAATTGCCACGCTGAGTAGGCGGATTGGTAATCGCAGATTAGGTTTCGGACCGGCGCTTCTGCCGCCTGTCGTCGATCCGATTGATGGTACCACCATCGCTCAGTGCGAGCGCTGTCCAGTACTCCCGTCTATTTCACTGTCACTATGAAACAGACGGGACACCAAACAACCAGCTCGCCGAAGCTTTGTAAAGAGACTAGCGCCCTTTCACGACTTTTGCATCACCCTGGGTTTGGATTGAGAGTGAGAGTATTCTTAGGCCGCCCCCACACAGCCATTATTAAAGCGCTCCACCTCTGATAAGTAACTTTTTTTTAATATACTTTTATTTATCAGGTATAATCCTAGGCTACGTAATCAACGTACTCTATACTAAGGTTATATAAGGCTCTGTATTTGATTTAAGATTTAAAATAGTAAACAAGATTTTTTTTTGTAATTTTGCTGCCTTAAGGCTTAATAAGTAGAGAGTGATCAAATGAAAATATTATGTGACTATAGTGTTAATAGTAAAGTGAAACAAACCTTAAACGTTGACCGCGCTTATGAGAGACTAATAACACAGTACAATCAATAGTGTTAGCTAGTGTACTTTCTTTGACTACAAGTTAATTATAAAAATATATTCCTATCTGTAAACGTTATAAAGGTGCTAAGTGAATAAGTAATACAATAAAGTGACAATATAGAACAATTCATGTAAACGAAAAGTTGACGGTGATTAGCAAGTAAAATGCAAAGTTAAATTAGTATAGAAGCGCTTGGTCTCAACACTCAACTGCAGCAATAGAAAGAACCCAAAAAAACAAACTCAGCTCCTCTCGCCTAGGATTTAAAGGTCCAAGCGTCCCAGTGTTCGTGTCGGAAGACCTGTCACCAGCAAATGAGTCTCTACACGCCGCCACGCGCAAATGGCGTACAAAATTGTCCGGGTATGAGGCGGGCGCATATATGCACGAAAAGACGAACATATCCCGGCAAAAATAATTCGTAATACTTTTGTCTAGAAAATATTACTTGAGTACACGTGTGAACCGCAGTTGCCCAACAATTATTATAGATGTTACTGTAACTATTGCTGTCATCTTCTAATTATGGATGTATATTATCAGAATGCACGAGGCCTCAGAACCAAGACTAACGACGTGTTCCTCAATACAACCGACACTAATTATAAAATTCCAGTCTTTACTGAAACTTGGCTGAAACCAGGTGTACACGATAATGAGTGTAATAAGGATGCAGTGTATCGCTATGATCGTTACTCTTCGTCAAGCCACATTTCGGACAGTGGCGGAGTTATGATGTCTCGAGACATACCTTCGACACGCATCAACACCCGGGAGTCTGACTGTGAAGATCTTTGGATTGTGCTTGGACTTAAATATAAACAATACTCATTAATAAATTGCGCTGTGTGCGGTTTATCTTCCGCCACCGGTACGATACGCATCCCTATCAATTTTCCTAGACAGTGCTAGTCACGTAAAAGACCTTTAGAAGAGATAGTGTAGCTCGGCTATCTATATATGGGCCACATAAATGGATTAGACAGGAAAATTGTAATTATATGTTAGGTGCTAACTATGATAATGTTTTGAGTCAAGCTTCATTATTTATATTGTTACAGATAAAAGTGAAAAGACTGGAAAAAGAGACGCGCAAAAATAATATAATATTACACGGATTAAAAGAAACCGAAACCAGCTATGCCGATTTGAGATGTAAAATTATTATTATTTTGAATAATCTGAGCAAGTATTCGGACAAGCGCGAATGGGATGAATGGGACATAAGCGACATACGAAGACTAGGGAAAAAAGAAGCCCGAAAAACGAGACAAAACGGAACGAGTTGAAAACCAAGAAGAGCCGAATGGAAATATTGCCTACATTCACTATGACAAGTTTGTTGTAAAGCAAAACAAATGAAACTATAAAATAAAAGAAACCGAAAAAAGGTCGTCGGATTCGCCTACCCATTTAAACAATGTGAACAAAATAACAGATACTACAAAAATCAATAAAATAAACACACTAGACTCGCAATTTGCTCAAGGACCCCTAACTCAGACACTTACAAACAAAGACAGCGCGCATCAGAAACCAGAAGACACACGAAAAAGATAACTCAAACACTAATAACCTAACATTATATCCCCCAAGCCAGACAGCGGTCTCCATGGGGGTAAAAGACCCCAACCCTCTAGCTAAAAACCAAAACAAAGAAATGAAAATAAGAAAACACAGAAACGTCAAAAACATACACATAGAAACAATCGACACACTTACAACAAAAAACAAAACTCAGAAACACAAAGGCAAGGTATTCCTAAAACAGCTACAAGTTTCTTTATAGAACTATACTCATCCAAAGATCCAGAAATTTTAGAGGAAATACCTAACAATAACACAGAACTAACAAGAGAAGACGAGGAATATATTCCCCCATACTAGGACAGGAAAAAATCCGCACATCACAAATGCAAGGATAAAAATAACATTACCAGCAAATCTACAAAGACTTACCAATCTTTATAATATGATAGTGATTCTAAATATATTCCTCACCAATGGACATATAGCAATATCATCTTCATATACAAAAAGGGAGATAAAAATGATACAAGTAATTATCACCTAATCAATTTAGTGTCCAATGTGTACAAAGCTTTTTCAAAAAATAATCCTTAAACAGATATGTAAAAGCTTGGAGTTCCGCTAGCCCCCAGAACAGGCAGGATTCAAGGCAGGATACTCAACTACAGATCACATCCATAGCTTGAAACAAGTCATAAGTTATAGAGAAAAGTCAAGGATTATTATACTTAGCATTTGTGGTCTACAGCCAAGCCTTTAACTGTTTAAAGTTCATGGAATTTTTAATTTATATAATCTGCATAAAGCACTTGTATTTGCTGTTTCGGGGACATGGCTGCTTCCCAACTCCCAGTTTCGGATAAGGGGCTTTTTATGTCTCCGAGTTGATGGTTATGCAGGTGTGGCTCTGATCATAAGATCAGGCCTTCCTTTTTCACGTTTGTCTCTTCCAGAAATCCCTTCTGGTATTAATGCTGTTGCTGCCTTAATTCAGGATGTCTCTGTACTCCTGATATATATTCCTAATCCCTCTGTAGTCCAATCTAGTGATTTAGTTCCTCTTTTTCTTCCCTATCTGGTAAGTTCCTAATTTTAGGGGATTTTAACTGCCACCACCTTATGTGGGGTAGTGTACATTATGACTCCTTTGGTGGTGATTTGGTGGATATTATTGACAGGCTAAATATATGTTTATTAAATGATGGTAGTCCTACTCGTAGGACCTGCCCTGATCAGACTCTAGTGCAGTAGACTTATCCTTCTGCTCCCCAAACCTTAGCTCCCTTTTAGATTGGAGAGTTTTACATTATTCGAGTGGTAGTGATCACCTCCCTATCCTTATTACCAATCCTTCCATTTCTTTCAATACTTTCTATAAAACTCCTCTTTTAAAATATCAACCCTCAAAAGCAAAATGGGATCTCTTTGCAACTGATTGTGATTCTAGTGTGTGTTCTTTGCCTATCATTAATATCGGAAATGTAGAGGTCTGTTATGATAATTTCATTTCATGTCTGTCATCTTCAGCAGATAAAAACATCCCACTCAAAAAACATTCCCCATTTAAACCTTCTCCACCTTGGTGGGATGCGGAATGTAGTGCCATGGTTCACCAAAGGAAAAAAGCTGAGGAAACATATTGTTTATTTATGACAATGGATAATTTCCTTATGTTTAAAAGAATGTCAGTCTTGGCAAAGAGTCTTTTTAAAAAAAAAGAAGATATTAGGTTGGTTATCCTTCTGTAACTCTATTAGCCCACATACCCCTGCAGTTTTATTATGTAGACAAATTAAACGTTTTCGCCGTGCCTTCTTAGTAAGAGATTTACCAAGCAATGCCCCAAATCTTTGGTATGAAGGCTTCGTAGATAAATTAGCTCCACCAAGTGTCCCCCATCAGGATTCTCTATCAATCCATCCACTGTCCCGACGTACTGCATGTAACAGATTTGAGGATCCATTTTCAATGTCAGAACTTCTTTCCTCTTTGGATATCCTTACAAATACTTCTCCTGGTCTAGATGGCATTCCTTATGTCTTTATCACAAAATCTGACTCTGATTCAATATCATTCTTTCTAAATCTTCTTAATATTTTTTTTCAATTGGGTCATGTTCCTCCTTCATGGAAAAACCAGTTAGTGCTTCCTATACTTAAGTCTGGTAAAGATCCAAATTTAGATTCTTCTTACCGTCCCATTGCCCTTTCCTCTTGCCTATTTAAGATTATGGAACACATTATTAAAGCCCGCCTTGAATGGTTCGTGGAAAGTAATGACTTGCTGGAATGAAATCACAATTTGGGTTCAGAAAAGGTTTGAGTACTAATGATAGCTTAGCCATCCTTTCCACTGACATCCGCATAGCATTTTCTAAGAATGAATTCCTCATTGGTGTGTTCTTAGATATAGAAGCTGCATATGATAAGTGTTTCTTCCTTTGCTCAGAAACAAATTGTTTAAGCTGAACATCCCAGAGAACTGTGTAATTTCGTCTGCAGCGCACCCATGGACAGAACAATAGAGATCTGTTATGGTGGTCTTTCGTCTTTGAGACGTGTATGGAAAGGTCTTCCTCAAGGCACAGTCTTCAGCCCCTTATTATATAACATTTACACTTCGGATCTTGAGCAGTCAGTTACTCCCTTTTGCAACATTCTACAGTATGCCGATGACGTCGTCATATATTCATCATCTTCAAACATTGGCATTCTTCAAAATAACAAATCAAGCTCTATTTTACCTAGAACAGTGGCTTACATCTCATGGTATGTCGCTTTCTCCTACTAAAAGCTCGGTAGTAATATTTACGAGAAGAAGAATTATCCCTCATATTGACATAGTGTACCAGGACCATCCAATTTCAATCAGAAATAAGGTGAAATTCTTAGGAATTATTTTCGAGTCTAAATTGTCTGGCACTCCACACATCAATCACATTGTCCAAAAGTGCCAATCCAATATTAACATTCTTAGATACCTTTCGGGTGTTTGGTGGGGGCACATCCATTATCTCAAAAACTACTTTACAATGCCATTGTCCGAGGCGTAATTGATTATGGTTGTTTTCTCTTGGAACCATGTAGCAAGGTTTCTCTGGGAAAATTAGATAAAACTCAATATCAATGCTTACGCATAATACTAGGAGCCATGAAATCTTCCCCTACGAATGCTCTCCAGGTAGAAGCCATCGACTCTCCATTGTTTTTACGCAGACAATTTTTATCAGATAGATATATATTTAGAATTTCTGCTCGTTCTGATCACCCTCTTCTACCAAAACTTCATAATTTGATTGATCTGATGGTCAATAACAAATATTGGCATAAATTAAATACCCCTTGTTTAATTAAGAGTTTTCAAAAATTAACTAATCTTCCGAACCCTTATTTCTCATGTTCTCGTTTTCCAATTTTTCACACAATTTCATTTTCCAATTTTTCACACAAATTCAAAATTGATTCATTTAAACAGATTAGGAATTATACAATCTCCTTTGTGTGACTGTGGACTTGAGGAGGGTTCAACAGACCATATCCTTTTCAATTGCCCAATCCGCAGAGTTTCTTTGTACACCATCCTTCCTAGGAACATTCCTAAGCCTATTAACACTAAAACCTTGCTATATATGTCTTCTAATAACTATAAGCTTTTATCCCTTCTATGTCATTATATCCGCTCAAACAACATTAAATTGTAAATTGTCTCTTTTTTAGTATTTTTTTGTGTATGTTTGTGTATGTCCTGTAACGTTTTCGTTTGTCCTTTTTAGATTATCTACATTCAAACAGGATATTATAATCTCATCACTTTGGCATAAATTTGAAACCGTTCAATCTTGAAAATCAGTGCTCTTGTCAACTTGGACATTGGCAGCAATGGCTGTTAACCTATGATGGCCGATTGCCATTTCTAACAAAAGAGAAGACGAAGAAGAACTTTTGGCTGTCAGTCCAAAGAGAACAAAACAAATTAAACACAATAATAAGGACTTGTATGGCCCTACCAACAACATCCAATAATGCATTAAAGCAACTTCGAGAAGAAACACAAGAAAATATAATTGAATTGGTAGCACCTTGGTAATAAGGAAAAGAACAGAAACAAACTGAACAATAAAAAATAATTGATGTCTTAAGTTTAGGCGAATGACAATTTTAATGAGATACACAATGAAACTACTTTTACAGATTTATAGCAGGGTTCTTAAATCATTTATGTAGCCCGACATTTCAGAAGCTTTACAGCAACCGTGGTCACAGGTCAGTCCACCCATGACATGATGATAAAAATTAATCTTTTGTACCAAATACATCATTAAAATTGTCATAATATAGCTTGGAGAACTTTATTGACTAGATAAAAAATCTGAGTGATAGTCTGGGTTTGAAGAGCTTACCTATATAGTTTTTTGACATTTGCTTTGTACATATATCTTAAATTTTTAACTAACATCTTTGTAATAATTGTAATTGTTTAATAAAATATTTTGCATATTATAATACTAACATATGTTGGCATGAAAAAGGTACACAAGCTGAATTGTATCTAATCTTGACATAGACTAGGGTTTTTATGTCAGGACGCACTTTGATGGCTCCTGCAGTGATTTAGGATATAATACACGAAAATATGGCCCCAAATCTGCAATAATATATATGTAAGGACATTACCTTGAATAACACGACATTCTGCGATAATAAAATCTTCATCACAGTCGGGGGAGATAGAAGCTCGTATTTACGCTATAAATCTCACATTTAAAACAAACTATTATTATTATAGGACTCCTCTGTACAAAGGATAACGTTTTGGAACACACTTTACGTATAGTCCACTTGTTTCAAAGTGTCCTACAGTATAAGCACACCCCACCCAACATTAAAATAACGATTTTTCATCACTTGTCATTTATAAAGCGATACAATAACTTACAAACATATGCAGGATAACACGATTAACACTATAAGCTAACTATAGTTTATCACTATAACACTTCTAATTCAATAAAATAAGAAAATTAAAGTAATAGATTATAGCAAAATGTTTAATTTGACATTACACCATACTTTTTTTTTGGGCCCATAGGGATGTGGGTGAAATGTTCTGAACCGTGAATGAATAGACTGAATCAACACATTACAAATGGTGATTAAACATTTACTCGTTAAATAAGTTTTATACTGAATCAATTTCTATCTAATTAAGATGTTTGTCTTCACGAAGCATGATGCGCATCATGTAATGTAACAGACAGCACATAGGCACAATAATTATAATTTTTTTTTTCGGAGGGACCTAATACTGTTCGTCGGCGCTCGTCCATCCTTCAACAGTTCGACTGACTACGAAGACTTTTGGGTCTTCAGGTTCAGGGACAATAATAATACAACAATACATTTACTTATAAAGGAAAAATATTTTCTGCGTTTAATTTTTCTATAAATAATATTTATTTATTTTTTATGATTAGTAGTTTGTATATTATGGAAAATATTATACAATTACTATTACTCGACTAAAACATATTTTTTTTTAAATGATTTTTTTAATATTACAAAACATACGCAAAATTTACATAATACTGACATTCATTGACATTATGCTTTAAACAATAAGAAGCACTAACTTTCTTAATAATCTTTCATTTTATTCAAGATTACTCGTTTATTTCGCTGTTTGTGTCACAACATTTTACCGCATTGTTACTATATATTGTCGTTGTCCGGAAGTACGCCATATTTGTTTACCATTTAGAGCACTTTGAAAAAAATAGACTATGTTTACTTCGATTTCATATTCAACGGACATCAACTATCAGCAAAATATTTCAGTATACCTTCAAACAATGGAAGTAAATGCTATTTCGTTCACAGATTTTTAAATTTTTAGTATGACACGATTAGAGGCATAATACATGATTTCTTTTTATTTTGCGTTTATCTTCTAGTTTACTTCTACCACCATGTTATATACTTATACCGTTGCGTTACGTCAAGATGACATATGGAGGGCTATACATATCAAAAGAAAAAGTATAATCTCCACTGCTGGTTATCTTCACAGAAATCTGTGAGGATTACGGGCATCGAGGCGGACCTCATAACCCGGGTAGGGTCGCGAGGGGACAACTATCCCCTCGGTAACGGGGCCGCAATAATTTGCGGTTTTGCCATAGTGGCTTATTGGCTCAGGGAGGGAATGTAGGCCTGCTTAGGGCCTGTGTGTTGTGTTGTGACTGTGGCGAGTAGTGATTGGGTGTGTTATGCGTGCGCATGTGTGATCCTCGTCCGGATCGCAGGACACGCAGTCCTTAGTCTGCTTGGTGGATCACGGGGGGGAGTTCACGCGGATACGGTCTCCCGTCAGGTGGTCGCGCGTGCAGCGGGGCCAGGTGCCGTAGATGAGCATGCGGTCCATTGTCTGCCCTATTGAACATAGCGCTCGACAATAGAACCAAAAACTCATCCAGCGATTCTATCCGCACCCGTGATGTAGGGATATATTCTGCTGGGCTTGCAGGCGTTTCCGCTGGGCCTGGGAGGTTAGCGCGTACCATGCGGGAGCGGCGTAAGTGAGGCGTTACCGGATATATGTCTTGTAAATCCCCAGTTTCGTCCGTGTTGGAAGTCCGGACGCTAGTACCGGCCACAGCAAAGCGCGGCCTGTTCTCGCCTGGTTGACCGATCGGTCCACCTGCGAGACCATCTGCAGCGCGCGGTCGATACTGCATCCGAGATACACGACTGGGGATTCCCAAGACACATCCTGGCCTCTGCACTTTAACCGCCCCGGCATGGAGCGCCTCTTGCTGACATTTAGCGCCGTCGTCTTATCCACGTTGACGGACATGCGCCACCTGTCGAGCCACTCCGGCAAACGGTCCAACATGCGCTGCATGCGCCCAGTTGCGATCTCCGGCTTTCGGGACGGGGTTACGTATGCCGAACAGCGCGAGCATGACGTCCACCTCACCCTCTCCCGAAGGATCATTGAGTGTGGGGATGTCGTTGGTGTAGGCCGCGTACAGGCAAGGGGATAGGCAACTGCCCTTTGGCACTCCGGCACGTATGGCCTTCACCGAGGAGCGCCTCCGCTCCACCGCTACCCGGAAGGTCCTACCTTCCAAGAATGACGCCACTAGTCTCACAAACGCCAGCGGGACGCCGGCGTCCACCACCTTGTACAAGAGTCCCGGGTGCCACACCCTGTCGAAGGCCTTCTCCATATCTA
>JAFELO010000377.1:409143-488922 GCA_017140195.1 Eumaeus atala | reverse complement strand
TATATATATATACTCAGCAACAATTAAATAGAATCTAACATCTAACTTTCACACGTGGCATATACTATTGAAACTAAATCATTATTCTACGGTCTATCAAATTAATAGCCTATCCTATATCATATTATTACTAATGTTACAATGCACACATAAGAGAATTAAGACATTTTAACATTTAATGAAATATGGAATATGGCGTCGGTAAGAAATCAAGAACTCACACACGTTTAGTTCACGGCGGAAAAGATAAAAATATTTAACTATAATTTGCTGAAGGCACACAGCGACAGCGTTAAATCAATCCGTCGTCCAAGCCACATCGAAGAGAAAAAGGAGTTACATTTCCTCAGCACAAAGAACACTAAGCCTTACGGTCAAAGATGACAGATATACATTTTTATACAATATTTAAGTTTTAAAATATACAAAAATTACAATTTAATAATAATAAATTAATTATAAAATTGTTACAATGGAACATGCCAAAAGAGAACAGGTGACAGTTGAACACATACGAAACACTAACAAAACAATAACATCTAACTATACAATAACACAATACAAAAAAGAAAAAATGAAATGATTTAAGTTGTACATTTATATAAAATATTTTTTACCATTGATTTTACATTTTTCATAAATTTGATTGGTGGAGTATGAAATATTATTATCACGATACGTATGATAATATTAAATTTATAGGACATTCAAGGAAGAGGTGGTGTTATTGTAGCCAGATTGGGGCAGCTTTAACGGGATGGAAAACTTTTGCTCACACGATACCGCTATAATGCGATAGCTACTAAAATGTTTATTGTCATTTATACCGCTGCACATATCATATCGAGCAAAAAAGTTGAACCCTGAAATATTTAAAGGAGTGGGTCCTGTGGGTGACGATTCGTATAATAGTACTTTCCCAAATTTTCCCGCACGTGTACCCGGGGAACTCGCAATCCTTTTACATCGGACGTCTGAAAATAAAATCTGTCAAATTACTTTAGCTATCCTGGCGTGGAAATTTCCATACGAATGGTATTTTTTTTTTTTTTACTACATAAACAGTTTTTTGTCAGTGTCGCAACAAAGTGACACGTTCACGTTATTTTCCTAATGGGATGGGAGAGAACGGAGTGCCATATATCACGATCTTTACATGTCTGCTGCTGCTGAAAAAATAATTATAAACGTAAATCTAAATCCCTTATATATAGCGATTGTATAACAAAAATTAAGAATTTGTCAATAGTTACAGATTGACTGACTGATGACTTCAAATTTTAAAGTGGAATATAGATTCTAATTCAAAATTAGTAGTAACAATATTATGTACGAGAAAGAAAAGTTCAGCTTTGTTACATTTAGTGTCCATCATAAGTTCTTGTCGGAGGGATTCGTTTCTATCACATTCTATAAGATGATATAAGTCTTCATGACGGTTGCATGTTGCACAGTTACTCTGTCCTCACAAACATTACGAAAGGAAAATTATTCAAATTATTAAAATTACTACATGTCTGCCTTGTTTCCTCCACATTCATAACCCTCTTCATACAAACACGCCGGTTGCGAAGACTCGGCACGTTCGAACAGCACCCGATCAATCTGATTATGGTACGTCTTCCCCAGTATCTACATCCTTTTTCATCCGCATTTTATGTTTGTTTTGTTAACCTTTCATCTGCCCTTCCTTCAACATGACCGAACCAAAGTAGCAAGCTTTAAAAACGATAATTTTGCACCGACACTCTCTTTCATACGTAATTTTTTTTTGGGGGGTCCTACTACTGGTTGGCGGCGCTTGTCCAGCCTCAACAATTCGACTGACTAGCGAATACTATTGTGTCTTCAGGTTTAGGGAGACGATAGGGCGACAGACCCCCATCTTTTCCCGCAGATGGGAAGAGATGTACCGGATTGATAGTGGGCGTACCCTATAGTAACTATTTTTGGGACCGAAAAGGGGGAAGCGGTCCCTCTCCCCACACTAGTGGGACAGCGTGCGCACGATGCCGTTTAAATTGCGGTGTCGTGGATAAGGATGATTGAGCTCGTTTAATGTTTGGCTTAACTGAGGAGGCCGTCCTCCTCACTCAGAGGGGGGGGGGCTCTGACGGGAGGGGTTGATTTGCGCTAGAAATCAGCAAAAAGCCGTATTCTTGACCGGTACGAGCGGTGTATAGGGCGTTGGTTCTAGCAGGAAAAGTGCATTTACGCACCATCCAGCCTACTCAAGGGGGCTTGGAAGTGTGTCGGGCTTAGGTCGTGAAACGATAGCGACTACCGACTAACAACTGCTATTCGTTGGTTGGCCCTATTGGCATTTTACTGCGGGAGCGTGTCTTGGTGTCGTGCAATACGTGCTTCGGCCGACGGTAACTGGAGTCGGTTAATAACGTCAGATCGTATTCCGACGTTTAGACGATTAATTTGTTTTTGTAATTAAGGGTACGGTCAAAGAACTTTTGAGACAGCTCTTTGAAGTGTCCTTTAATCGAGATCAATTGAAAGTCGCAATGTATGTCGCAATGGAAAAAGTAAGAAGATATAACAAAAATAAACTTATTTACATATGTCAGAATTCGCGTACTTATTAATTTTTTTACTGTCCAGCCAGATACCCCTGCAATGCACATACTACTCCCCGCAGATCTCACGTATACTTATGATTAAATAGACATACCTCAATCAACATAACTACGTGTATTGTATAAAATTGTATTAAGCAACACGAACTTATTTAAGTGCCGGGTAATGTGCAATTACGCCGAAATTATTCTTGACAGGTCGGAATTGGCCCTGGGCGTTCAAGGTTAGCAGTCGCTTAACAGCTTCACCTGTATCTTAGAAGGTTCTTTTAACCAAAGAGAGTTCGTACGAGGTAGTGCCATTGCAGTACATGAATCGGCTTGCACGAGACCAAGGAGATGAAAATCGCACGTTTGATACACACAGCCTTTGTTAATGGTTATGCTATACCGACCGATCTCCTGCTACTCGTATTCATATATATATAGTGACTAGTAGTTTGGGGTGGGTGATGATATGTGATAATCCGTTTGCTCTGCCTGCCTCATAAGGGAACTGGCGTTATATTATTTTATAAATTTTATTAGATAAAAATCCATGACCTGTACGGGATTCGAAGCCGCGATCTCTACCGTAACGCATGGTGTGATAATTACGTCGTTAAAATGTTTATTTAGTCAGTTATAAATAAGATTCGGAAATTTTTTTGGAAATCTCCAAGCTAAAGTAATTTGACAGATTTTATTTGCAGGTATCAGCTGAAAAAGGATTGTGTTCCCCCGGGTGAACGGGCGGAAAAGTTGAGAAACTATTTTAATAGGAACCGTCTCCCACAGGATCCCCTCTACACCCTCTACAGGTATCTGCGCGCAATATATTTGCGTGATACAGCACTTGCGGCGGTATAAATATTAGTGAACAAATAACATTTGAGTGAAGGCTTTGAACATGTGAAAATTTTTTACAAAGGCAAAAAGTGTATATTCTATCGGGTGGTAGCGAGTCAATAGCTCGTAGATATTTTTTGTAGAATCAGGGGGCTAACGAGCAGTTTTTTGTCACGATTGTCGTTCATCAGTATTCTGTTATAGGTTATGCAGCACGGCTTTATCATATATATCCTTTCTTAGCGTTCACTCACCCCATGAAACTTCTGTAACAAATTTCAAGTTTCGGCGGTGCGTTGTCTGCCAGGCAGCCAATTAGTCTCTCAGTAATGGAAGGGCTTTATCTATGCTCATTATAAAACATGGTCCCCATAAGCTGTCTGTGTAGGTATGTGTCTATGTGCGATAGATTTCCTTGACATCTACTGAACAGACTTTTATGCTATTTTCACATACGATAAGAACGATTCTCGGGGAAGGTTTCAATGCATTTGTTAACGCATCAACAATACATCAACAACTAGTTATACACATGCGAAACCGCGCGGATCGTTACTGTATTATATAGAAATATTTGCCTCACTTTCACGTACAATATTTTGGACATAACTCGCCGCACCTGATGAATGACCTTTCTTTCTCTCCGCGTTTGACCTTCGGTCGCGGTTGTACAATAATCATAATCTATGTCGTGATTGATCTGGTTTTTATAAGTGACCATCATCATCATCATTATCAGCCCTTAACGGTCCACTGCTGGACACAGGCTTCTCTATATGAACGCCAAGACGACCGGTCTCATGCTACTCGCATCTACCCTGTGACAGATTTTATTTGCAGGCATCAGCTGGAAAAGAATTGTGTTCCCCCGGGTACACGGGCCGAAAAAAATCAATGTTAAGCAAATTCTTATCTTATATTTCCTTTAAGGCTATGACGCTGCACTTCTATACCGTTTCCTCGAAATGTTTCATATTTTTATAGTATACGGGACATACGAGCAAACGGAGCCATTGTACGACTACCGACGCCCATGAACATCAGCATGATTATCGATGCGTGGCCCACCTTTTGACCTCCCCCCAATGGGCCACCGGCTACTCACAAACAGTACGAAACGCTACACCAAGATTGTCACTTTACGCCGGTATGGTGTGAGCGTAAGATAGCTCCCGGTCGTGCCGGCTCGATTCCGCTTCAATGCAGCAGGGCACTATCTCTTACTACATTGCATGACACGAGCCACAGAGATCGGTTACAACGTAGAAATAAGCTGATTGTAACAGGTAATGCTACATTGCACCCGAATCAGACAGACACTACCGGGTACCTTGTACCTACGATACCATCGTAAAGTGGCAGCTATGCTATTTCGAGCGATTTGTAAATTTCCTGTAGCTCATTCAAGATAAAGTGAACAGTGGCAGACGAGCACTTGGTGCCTTTTTATGACTACCGACGCTCGAGGACATCCGCATGATTGATACGCAGATGCGTTGCCGTCCTATCTCTTCTCTCCCACTACCAAATGGGCCACCGGGTACTCACAAACCGAACAATACGCCACAGCGACGCTGTCACTTAACACCGGATACGTCTGTATAATATGTGCTAATGTTCACCATAAGGCTCCGTGTGCCTCTTCCCCTTATTCTTATAAAATCATAAGCTGTAAAGCTAAGATGTAGTATAATCATATTTCTATTTGGCTTACTTAACGTTTTTAAGTCACTTGTAGCAGGCAATTATTCAAACAACTAACGAAGTGTCCTACCGTTTCACCATACATTTGTAAGAGGAAACTCTTCCACAACAGGATGCGAATGGTCCCCTTAAAATAAAATTGTGGTGTTACTTAGTTAATTAACAAAATAGACATACCTGAGGAAAATGTAACGACTTTTCTGCGTCACGACTTTAGATACAATTGCACATTATTACAATTTAGTGACCGCGCATTCATTTGTATTATAAAAATTATATATATTATAGCATTGAATTCCAAAGCACACGAGGCCAAATAATTATGAAATTTATATAATATTTAAAAGCAAAATACCAGTCATTGATTGAAAAGTATATATATATATATATATATATATATATATATATATATATATATATATATACAAGTACAAGTCGGTGTCGGTAAGTCGGTGGTCACAGGTAATTACTTTTACATTGAGATAGAACTAATATAAACTTTAAAATAATTATTAGACCCAAAAAACAAAGAGCTGTTAAGAACAAGTGAGTCTTGCGTGACGCCTACCCACAAAAAATAAGTTCGTCCAGACCACACGATAATGCAAGGCCAACTTTAGCTGACGTCCGTTAGCTGTCCCCTTGTTAAAGAGGGGGGCGAGGAGATCCGGTCTCCAAGGCCAAGATGATAATAATAGTTACTTTGGCTAATTTTAAATATTTATCTGGATACATCCTTCCCATCTGCGGGAAAGGAGAGCCATGCCCCCCGTATGGACTTTTTTCAAGTGATTATGAACATACCATAGACACATACAAGGCATATAATATGACAGATGCGTGACATGTGACAACTCCATTCGCTATGTCTACACCATAAGGGAACTGGATTTTTCTAACATTGGAGAAAGGGAGTGTGTTGTGTGATCATGCACATACGAAAAATTGCAAATAAATGATCACATTTCCAAGACCTCCATCCAGCAGACGTCTAACAAAATATAACAAATATTTTAATACACTTGTGTCAACATGTTGACTTACATTTTCTCTTTGAAAACCAATAAAAAACACGCGTGAGTATGCAAAACAATCAGACGGCCCATTTGGAGACAGGAAAGGTAGTCCTCCAAAATCTACTACTCGCTATTATTAGTTCAAAAAACTAAATTATTTACTTTTATTTTATACATTAAGACCAATACAGGGTAGGTATATAAGAATCGAGCGTGCATTGTTGCCTACGTGCGCGTGTGCGAGTATGTGTGTTTGGGTCTGCGTGTGCAAGTGTATGCGTGCGCGTTTGTGTGTCTGTGTGTGTATGTGTGTGTGTTTGTGTGTGTGTGTGTGTGTGTGTGTGTGTGTGTGTATGTGTGTGTCTGTGTGTGTGTATTCAATTAAAATGATTATGCGTTTGTGTTTCTTAGTTTATAAGTCCAACTGGGTATATGATTATGCAATAAAAAAAATTTTGCAGTTATAATTACAATCTTAAGAAAAAAAAAACAAAAAAGTATTCAAATGAGAGCAAGTAAATGCATAGTTATTTGTGAATAATGAATAAAGTTCAGCTGTTTAAAGCGTCAAAACTTCATCTTTGTGGACTACGAGAGTTCGGGAGTTCCGGAAGTATTTACAATAAAACTACTTAAACTGGTTTTATCGCGGTTTATTCAAATTTACCTTCCACAAGCTTATTTATTAATTTTGTGCGCTTATTTAGTTTTATGGTAATAAGTTTCGCGAATGGGGGTTTTCCTAGTCTTTTCTGACATCACTTTTTAATGAGCGTCTAATTTTATTGATCCATAAAAGTATACTCACTATAGCAATTAGGAGTCCACATTGATAACTCTACTGGTATGTTTTTTTTTATAGAATAGGTGGAAACGAGCATTCGGAGCCTCTTTACGATTACCGACGCCCATGAACATCCCCATAATTAAGTTGCCCAAGCGTTGACCTCCCCACCCCAATGGGCCACCTGCTGCTCACAAACCGCACGAAACGCGACACCGAAGATGTAACTTTACGGCGGTATTATGTGAGTGTGAGGTACCTCCCCCGTCATTGCCGGCCCGTTGCTTAGGTGGATGCAGCGTCATGCACCTTGCATGGTCCTACCTTTTCCTAAGCAGCATGGCACTACCTTTTCCTAAATTCCTGCTTCCTTGTATACGCACTTACGCATTAAAAACATTAAATTGGAAAGTTATCGTAAAATTAACACAATAACAACTTATATAGTTTTGATTGTCACGAAAAGATTATTCTAACCCACGATAAGATGTTCAAACAAGGTATAGTCGCGTGCCGTGATTGAGATCTCCTTAGCGGATCGGATTATGCATCAGTAAAAGGGCAATTACACTGATCGTTGATACAATGGGGTAAAGAAGAGTAAGATAAAGATAGTTGTTGTCTACTTGTAGGTATGGACTGATCGGATATGCGATCCGAAAAGAACACGCTATTGTGTCTGACTTCCGTCCCGATTCTGCTAAAGGTGACAACAGTGTCTACGTATACATATTATAGAACAAAGTCTCCGAAGTGGTTTGTCTGTATGTGATTGATTTTTGATAGAGCGAGTCCCGAGAAGAGGTTCTTATGCATAATTTGTTAAGGTAGCAATCTGACCTTTTTTCTTTTATATATATATATATATATATATATATATACATATCTAGTATTACATATTTCATATAATTCATTTAAATATGTATTATGCGAATAGTGTAGACAGAGCGAATGGAGTTGTCACATGTCACGCATCTGTCATATTATATGCCTTGTATGTGTCTATTGTATGTTCATAATCACTTGAAAAAAAGTCCATACTGGGGGCATGGCTCCCCTTTCCCGCAGATGGGAAGGATGTATCCAGATAAATATTTAAAATTAGCCAAAGTAACTATTATTATCATCTTGACCTTGGAGACCGGATCTCCTCGCCCCCCTCTTTAACAAGGGGACAGCTAACGGACGTCAGCTAAAGTTGGCCTTGCATTATCGTGTGGTCTGGACGAACTTATTTTTTGTGGGTAGGCGTCACGCAAGACTCACTTGTTCTTAACAGCTCTTTGTTTTTTGGGTCTAATAATTATGTTAAAGTTTATATTAGTTCCATCTCAATGTAAAAATAATTTCCTGTGACCACCGACTTACAAAAAATGCTTAAAGCAAGTTTGACCATAAATTTACACTTTATTTAAACCTAAAAATGGAAGCAGTGCAGAAAACAATTAACGACCTGACTACAGTCTTCAAACCAAGCATGGATAACTCTCACAAAGACTTGCAGAAGGCCACCGCAAACCCTGCCACTGCAAGTCAAACTACACGCATCACCAGAGAGTCTCAAACCTTCGGATCCTTTAGACTGTCGGCTCTCCAAAACCTCCAATCCCAAGTTGAGCTCCTTGCCAAGGTACAGGTCCAAGACGAGATGAGGAGACGCAGAAAAATACTGCTTGCGTATGGCGTTGTGGAGGAATAAAGAGGACACCGCATCCACTCTAATTAATAATGTAACAAATCACTTAAAATCCCTAATGTTGATCTTCCTCGTATAAAACAGTGCCACTGAATGTGTTAGTAAAGGGTGATACTCTTCATCCAATACTTGTAAGGTTTCAAGACATTAGAGATGGCATTTGGCATGAGAAATCTAAATTAAAGGGTACAGGTATAACAATATCCGAATTTCTTAATAAAGGACGACACGAAGCCTTCTTGTCTGCCCGGAAAGCTTTCTTTGTATCAAATTGCTGGACCAGAAATGGCTCTATCATTATCCTTGCTCCTGATGGGTCTCGCCAAGATATTACGTCACTGGACGAGCTGAAATCCATCCCAGTTACAGATGTTGAGGAGTATTGATTAAGCAGATAAACTGGCTGGAATGAATAGTCAGACTACACCAAAGGAATACAAGCGGCCGAGAAGGTTGGTCAAGGATAGATAACTTAAATGGATTTCTATTCAAAAATTAAATGAAACATTTTTTTATTTTTCTTATAATAAGCTTTTATTTTTTTTGTGTACTGTTTATATCTTTGTATAGCACTTATTAATGGTTTCATGCCAAATTTTAAGTCAAGTGTAAATTAGTCTCTTCTTTAACACAAAGTTCACAATTCCGTATTTTAACCTTATTACCTTGTTATGTTAATAAAATCTTGTTCACGCTAATTTATTAGTAATGTAGGTATATTAAAATTTATTCTATTTATCGTTTGACATCAACTTTAAAACATTCTTTTTTGTATTAGCTGAATAATTATTTTCTTTTTGTAATCTGTCAATTGTCGAATGTAATATTATCATATACTAATATGTCAAACACTGATAGCTGCCGTAGATACGAGTTTATTGGCCATAATATATTTTCTAATACAATAAATAGGTCTTAGAGAGAGTACTGCATATCTATTAAATAGATTTAAATTCGCATTATTTAGTAATATATATTATTAGTTTATATATTCAATATTATATTATAAATATATTTATTATACATTATTATTCATTATTATCGTTAAAATGTGCACTAACGATGAAAATTTTTATTCAATATCACCTTCAAAGTCCAGCAAGGTAGCTTTGATACTGTTTCATCCTTGCCCATTCACAGTTCTCTTACTTCGAAATTTTCTTGCAAGGAGAAAAAATTTTACATCGTGCACATAAATGCTCAGATTATACCTGCGCACTTTTCAGATGTTGTGGGTTGTTTTGTTCTGCAGCCTTCTGTTCGTGCTATGGTTCCCTGAACTCTGGTTAAAACCCTGTCTCTCTTCTGCCGCCTATTCCCTTCCTGGTTTCCAACTAATAAGAAATGATGGGCTCTGTAGGGCTGGCGGTGGTGTATTCTCCAACTTCTCTTCAATGTTCTATTTAACCCTTCTTCTCCTTCGTATTTAAAAGATCAATTTTCTTTTCACAGTAACCATACTTCTATTCTTCGTTCTTCGAATAAGCTAACTCTTTCATTTCCAGTACATAAAACTCCTTTCTTTGAGAACTCCTATACAGTATTAGCTATCCGTTTGTGGAATGCTTTACCTGAATCTGTGCAGAACCCGCAAACTATTACGACCTTTAAGAAACGCTACAAAGAAAACTACCTCTCGTTATCTACCGGTAGGGCGTAGATATATATATATATATATATATATATATATGTATATATATATATATATATATATTATGATCATGTATGTATAGTATTAATATATATCTATATTTTTTCTATACAATGTTTGTGCCAACTACTTCTTTTTATATTCTGTCCCTTTTAAATACTGGTTGTCTGGAAGAGACCGCTTATAGCGGTAAGACCGCCTTTTTGTGCATGTGCATAGTTCTAAGTTCTAGAATAAGTCATTGTCTGGGGATAACACTCGCTTCCACGGGCGGGTGGTACAACTCACGCGCGGTCGTCGTGGTTAACCTAACCGGTACGGATTGTTTGTAGGGATGTTTAGAGTAAAGAAGAAAGCAAAGACGGCTTTTGTGTAATGATATACAGGGTGGCACGTAGGTTAATCTCAACAATCAATTCAATGTAATAATTGTTCCACTGTGCTTTTAGTGTCGTAAACGATTCAATATGAATGGACAAGATAAGCAAACACTTCGATGGATATGAGAAAACTGGAAGTGGTCGAGATTCGAGTATATCTACAAGGTTACAATCTCGATTACAATTTAATTGCGCAACATGGGAGTGTATGAATGAACAGCCAACGGTGTGTCAATGACATTTTTCACTAATTAATATAAAACTTTAACAAATTTTGTACAGCTTTAATGTGGCATATACATTGCCAATATTTTGTGATAAGACAAGAACAAAAACTTGAAAATTACCGAAGTTCGCGAATATTGACAGTCACTTCTCTTTAGGTATGATGAAAAAGTTGCAATGTAATAGAGGTGCGATGCGACCAACTTATCTGTTCAGTAGACAAGACTACTTTTTGTTGGAACTACGGCAGCCATTGGTGGCTACGGCTAACAAATTGGACGAGTATCCTCATATGCGGCGGAATAGGGCCGGCACGACCGGGTTAATATCTCTCGCTCACCTGATACAGCCGTAAAGTGACACTTACGGCGTATGCCTCCTATCCTGCTCTACGGTAACGAGATACCTAGAGTAGAGACGGTGAAATACTTGGGAGTGACTCTCGATAGGTCGATGAGCTTCAAGAATCACATAGATAACGTTTTGAAAAAGGCATGATATGTGCTTTTCAAAATTTATCCTCTCATAAACAAAAAGAGCAAAATGGCGTATAGACATAAGCTCACTTTGTATATTACATGCATTCGACCGATCTTGTCGTATTGCAGTGCAGCATTCGCGCACATATCCCCTACCCAAATAGAACGCTTGCAGAAAATGCAAAATAGATTCTTACGCATGGCTACTGGATGCCCGTGGTACATCCGAAACATCGACCTACATTGTGACTTCCAACTGACCTCGATAAAAGGACATTTCAAAGAGCTGTCTCAAAAGTTCTTTGATCATGTCCTTAATCACAAAAATAAATTAATCGTTCAAACGTCGGAATACGACCCGACGTTGCTAACCGACTCACGTCATCGTCGGCCGAAGCACGTATTGCACGACGCCGACGACGCGATCGCGATAGCAGCAGCAAAGTCCGTCAAAGAACACAAGCAAAGACACGCCAAGACACGCTCCCGCAGTAAAATGCCAATAGGGCCAACTAACGGATACCAGTTTTTAGTCGGTAGTAGCTATCGCTTCACGACCTGAGCCCGACACACACTTCAGGCCCCTTTGGGTCGGCTGTACTTGTACTCTTACGCACCGTAAATGCATTTTTACTGCTAGAACCAATACGATATACACCGCTCGTAACGGTCGAGCGATGAAATCTTACATATAGTGACACAGTTATAGCGTATGACTGACAGAATGTCAAACTCACACACCGCTTACGGAAACAAGCCCGGGTTCGAATCCGTAAGTCGAGAGCTTAGATTGATAGTAATAAAATAACGCGACTTTAGAGAGCTCTAATAATAAATAAATTAAGAATACGGCTTTTGCCGATTTGTAGCGAAAATCGACCCCCTCAGTCTGAGGGGGTCGATTTTCGCTATAATCGAGGGGGGGGAGCGAGGTGGCCGGCCTCCTCAGATAAACCAAACACTAAACGAGCTCAATTCTGGTCTTGTAGCACAAGTTTAATACGTTTTGGTTGCATCGAAACGAAAAGGATTCGATGCTACGAAGCTACAACTATGCCTTTGGGAGATTAGGTTTCTATCCAAATTCATAAATCTACTTCCAGATCCAAATAGGTCATCTTATAAATTGAGTTCATTAGTATTCATCTGAATATCAATACAAAAATAAATGTATGGTATTTGTCGGAGAGCTAGAATAAAAAAAAACAAGTTTTTTTTTTGATAAAAAAGCGAGCTTATAATAAAATAATTCTAGATCCTTAATCCGTTATTCTAATTTATTTGTTTATTGACACTAGGATTAAAAAGTTGGTAACCAGGTTACCTACTTCTATAGTAGATTATATTAAGTGTCAGGGGCATACGAGTCCTTTGATATCCGATGCCCATAGACATCAGCACATTTGTTATGCAAAAGTGTAACTTTCTTTTCATCCATTAGCCATAGGCAATATGCTTCGATAGCATAGTCACTTTGGAGCATGTGAGCGAGAGGTACGTCCCGGTGCCCTCTTGTTCCGGACCGATTGTAACCAAGACGAACTGTTACGCAGCAAGGCTATAAATCTTACAAAAAGAAATATTCCGCTTTCTATGAGAAGCATGTTATAATCAACCCTTAACTGCTGCTTGTGATGATAATATTTTGTTATGAACAGAAACATACTTTACATGCTAATTAGCGACTTACAATTTTCCACTGGATGGCGTTAAAAGTGTGGAAATATCGTTTAACTTGAGGTATGACGAGGCCGATGATTAAGTAACGTGATATGCTTTGTACCAGTGATTCTCAAACTGTATCTCAAAATTTTAGTGCATAGGGTAAAATAAATATCAATATTACATTAGGAAGCATGTTTCAGATGAATAAACTAGAAGAGTAGTACTATGTAAGAATTCCATGTATGGCCATAAGCATGATACGATATTAGTTTTAGGTACTATCACATGTATGCTGATGGCCATTCGGGAGGGGGCGGTTAAAAGGAGGGCAACAAATCGGCATAATTATGCTGATGTTCATGGGAGTCGGCAGTCGTTGAAAGGCTATGATTACTTGTTTCTCCCCATATACTATAAAAACCTATTATTAAATCTAGACTTTAAACAATAATAATAAGTAATTGAAGTACCCTCCCTAATGTATGATGATGACTATCGAATCAATTAGAAATTGCCGTTACAACAACGGTGATGTGACTGAATTATATTTTTTATAGTATTAGAGGTCAAATAAGTATTCGGAGCCTTCTAGTGACTACAAACACCCTTAAACATCTGAATAGAGATTACATCACATTTATTCGGAATCAATTCCAAAGGGCCACCAGAAAAAAGAAAATGTCACACACACGCAACACGATCATTTTAAGGCGAGATGCTTTACTGGCCGTGCAGGTCCCGTTCGGCTGCAATGCATCAATTATACTAAATTATCTTCAGTTCGATAGTATAAACACATACTGAGGGGATCACCGATCGGCGAAGGAATTTTAGAAATTAAAATATTTAAAATAGGTATTATAAAATCGGGAACGGACAAAATATTGAGAATCGCTGGAACAAGTACATTCGGAACCCTTCAATGCGTTTATACCACTTGAATATAAATTACGATTAGTTGAGGAAATTTCATGGTGCAATTTGCTAAATCGATCACCAAGGCCCGTCATGATTAGATCTGGTGCGTGGGCGATAACATTAATAACAGCCTTCGATGTATCAATTTTAGTTCATTTTAGTAATAGTGTTTTGTTACACTCGGCATGCATACATATTTACCTTTTTCCTCTCTCGCCCATTGTAAAAATGGGACGTAAAACATCCAACACGATGCAGACTTCCTTGACGCCGGGAAGCTTCATCAGCGGATGCGTCTTACAGCCTTACGAAAGGCGACAGGATAGCTGGATTCACGCAGGTGCTGTGGGATTATCTGCTATAGTCATTAAGCCTAAATCGATTAATTTAGACGTTTCAGTTCATTTATTCTGGTTTTTTCAATAATATAGCGCAACTGAAGTCGGGCCTTTTATGACTACCGACACCTAAAAATATCCGCATTCGGGTTATAGGCGTTACCCTACATCCGCCTTCATCCGATAATTAATTTAAACAAATTTACACAGATTTCTTATAAAATAATAATGCCACCCTAGGGGAATTTCGGTTTTCGGTCAACTTAATTGAGAGGAATCGTGCAGGACATACTCGTTTTATATACAGTACATGATGTTTTTACGCAGGCACAAATGCCCGCTCTATTTCTTAATTCTCCGTCTGACACGACTGGAGAGAAATTAGGCTCGGGGTCAACAGGTCAATCTACTCTCCGAGGCACGAGGTTGTAACGCGGCCAACTTCCCGAATCCGGACTTTTATCACAAAATGAAAAATCCTGATAGCACTTTTTGTTCGGTTCAGCCCAGGATTCGACTCAAGGTCCTCACGTCTATGGGCACTATATACGCGTATCGCTAGAATATAAAGCACGTATATTAATCCCAAATGTACCATACGTTTCTCAAGACTTATGCCGGTCCCCAAATCTCCTATTGCGAAACACGAAGTAAGTGTAACCTGATTAATAGAAGTTGTAAACGATCTATTACGAATTCGAGTTAAACAATTAAGGCTATATCGATAAGTAACCTTACACGGCGTCGCCGGCCGCATTACATAACCGTGTACTAACGAAATGTCCTTCTCACTAAATACCTGTTAAACACAAATAAGCTTAAGTTAAGCAATTATTTAAATTAACAAATCAAACAAAAATGTGGTAAAAGAGGAAATTGTATGCCTTGTAAAATGTACCACAGGTCACGTGATTATATCTCACCTAAGTAATAATAATTAATGACAGGTAATGCCATGCTTCATTGCAGCCGAAATGAGCGAGCACAACCGGGAGGGTCCTCTCGCTTGATACCGCTTTAAAAGTGATGGCTTCATTGTCGCGATGCGTTTGGTTTGTAAGTAGCCTAATGTAACTGCTTTTGGGGAAAGGGGGAATGCAGCGAAGAAGGACAACGCGTGCATATATTAATACGTATTGGCTATGCCCAAATGGCTAATACAGTTCAATAAAATATTGTTTAAATTGAGAAAGTAATATGAATAAACAATTCAAAACATAGCAATACACGAGGAAATGTTAATGGTTCCAAAATGATCAGTATGGTGTAAGCAACAGTTACAAGTATACGAAAACAAATCCAGCCTTGGTAATTTATGTCTGATGATACATTTCTAGAGTCTTTCCGTCGTTCGTACCATGTTTTTTCTATTTTTTCTTCTTAGACTACTGCCAATGTCTATTTTATTTGAATTACCTTTAGCACAAGTTACATGGAGCTTAACCGCAGACTCGTACTTTAGGTTCGTGGGAAATCACTCGACCTGCTTCGGCTCTGGATGAGCTCTGATTTTGTGTGGGGCTCGCAGTGTAGCGAATCTTATGGGTCATTTATCAAATGTTAGGCAGAGATATCGGTGAACTGAGAATTACGTATTTCACATGCCTTGCTTCACATCCACCAATTTTAAAACCTGCCGGCAAACTATCCAGGTCTTACCAAGGATCGATTCAACATCATGATCAGCATTATTAGCCCCTGTCGGACCACTGCCGGACATAAGTCTATTTCAATGAACGCTAAGACGACCGATCTCCTGCTACTCGCATCCATCCCGGACCGGCTACCGGCTAGGATTGGTTAGTGTGGTATTTTTTTTTTTCAAATTATAATCATATTGAAATATTATATTTGGCTCCCTACAATGCCAACTGTTTAAACCTGACACCGTTTAACTTGCAACAATGGTTGATAAAATCTCGATGGCAAGGACATCCAATATAAATACAGTTCGAACTAGTTTTAGAACGGAATTTCTATAATATATTGCCGAAAGTGCCACTTGAGTATTACAAGTGGGTTTAAAATGTTACGAAACCTTAATCCTACATGAATTTTAAATGTTAAGTTTGTTGGAGCTGATTAAAAGTTTAGTGGATATACATAAATTATGTATCACAGAATATAACATCGTAAGTGTATAGAATTATCTACGCCGTAGCTTTGTAATTCATTCGTAATCCAGAGAATAAGTAGTTCTTGTAAGAGTTAATGTCGTCCTGCATTACACATGAATTAGGCCGACACGAACGTAGAGGTACCTCGCGCTCACATCAGATCGCCACAGAGTGACAACTTCGCTGCTGTAGCTGGTGATGGTTTGAGAGCACCAAGCGGCCCATTGGTGGAGGGAAGCCGATGTGCATCGCGTCTGCATAACAATTTCATGGCATTCAGTAGTCATCGTTTGTCCCCCTATAATATTAAAAGTTAAGCGACGTATCATTTTGATGACATTATGGTGGAGAA
Organism: Eumaeus atala; assembly: GCA_017140195.1. Classification (NCBI taxonomy): domain Eukaryota; kingdom Metazoa; phylum Arthropoda; class Insecta; order Lepidoptera; family Lycaenidae; genus Eumaeus; species Eumaeus atala. The sequence goes on along the minus strand of JAFELO010000377.1, from coordinate 472,181 downwards.
TGCACGTTTTAGTAGATTCAAACTTATTATCTTGTATAAACTTTAAGCTGCCAGCCACTTGGTTTGTCAACCGTTCGACAAGTTTACTATTTTTTTTATAGAATAGGGGGCAATCGGAGTCTTTTAACGACTACCGACGCACATGAACATGCACATATTTGCGGATGCGTTACCCTCCTTTATCCAAAATGGGCCACCGGCTACTCATCACCCGCACGAAACGTCACTTTACGGCGGTATTAAGTCAGCGAGTGGTCCCCCCCGTAGGAGGATGTAGTGTCAAGCGCTATGCGTCTTATGAGATGAGGAGCAAAAGAATACGAGGAGAAGGCGATTTTGCGCCCCTCTGTGTGTTTGTATCCCCGGACCTAGCATTATGTCTATGAGGATCGGTAGTCGTGTTAGGTACGTAGGCCCCAATTGTTTGTTTGTCCCCTCATAATATAAAAAAAAAACAAATACGCACTTCTGATTTTATGAATGGCAAGTGTCCATCGAGAGATTATTAATAGCTTACAGCTCAAGTCCTTGACCATTCAACCGTGACTGCTCTACATTACATTCAGCTTAAATTCATCGTCACATTTTTTCACGTCTAAGCTGTCGGCTACGCCTGAAGCTATTCCCATGCACGATATATCTCGTCAGCTTCGTTAATTATAATTTATGTTGTCGTATTTTATGTGTTAAATATAATTGTGACCCGCGGCTTTCTATAGTAGATGTTTTTACTTGACCACTCAGGGTTTGGGAAGAGTTTACGATAATTATAAACAATTATCGTTGCTTGATGGAGATGGACACTATCTAATCAGATCTATTATTCGGACAGGCGTCCAGCTCTTTGTCGCCACTGGAAAAAAACACACACGCCGGAAGAAATCCGACAGATTATAAATAAACGTTCATTTTGTAAAAGACCAAAGATTATAGAGCAACAAAATATACAATTTTACATATTAACAAAAAGTTGTTAATATGTTATATCATATATTGCCACTCTGCGTCGACACCGTTTGAGCAAAGCCCGATAGGGTCGCAAACCAGCGAGAACACTGCCTTTTATTTCTAGTATCATAAATGTTGTAGTGGGTGGGTGCTGATAATGTTGTTAGGGGGCTGTAACACTATGCGGTTGTTGTTAATCTATATTAATTGTTCAAATTTGTAGAATATTAAGTCATTCGTACCATTCATTCGCTTGTAAATGAAACTTAAAACCGTATTTCTTAGGGTTCTTCAAGCTTTTCTTGCTTACTCCCATCTTAAAGGACGCCAACGCGCCTTCATGACCCCGGGTCATGCGGATGTCTATGTGCGGCGGTAGTTACCTGCTCGTTTGCCCTTTATCCTACGGAACTTTGATAGCAAGGCCGTTACTAGGAATACAGTATTTCTGCAGTAGTTAGTTATAGATAACAAGCTTACTTTGTTTATGCTGTTAAGAATAATTAGCTATACCTGCGGCTATTACAGTACGTGGTGATAGTATTAAAGGAAACGCATTATTTCACGTTTACGTTGAACGATACTTAGATAAAATACTTTGTTTGTTCTAAACACTATGTGCTATTACATGTTGATAAAATATACCTATTACATTCTTTTTAGGGTTCCATAGTTCCGTAGCCAATTGGAAAAAATTGAACTTTTATAGTTTCGTCTGTCTCTTTTTTTTATAAGAATTAACTTATGATTTGAAAAAATCTATTCTTATAAGACGAAGTATACATAAAGATGTGCATGAAAAATCGGTTACTATTTTTCCTAATCTTGGACGAAAGTTAAAACTTAAATAGTTTAGCTCGAAGGATTTTCTATAAAAAAATAAAATCATTTATTTTGTGACCATGGTCCATAAAAGGTAGTATTACATTACAGCTTAAAAAATTATGTTAGTTAGTTGTAACTTAGCAGACTCATCGAACCCTCAAAATGCATTAAATATATATTTCTATCAATATATAGGAAATGCTTAACTATAAATTACACCTACGGGAAGATACCTCTCTTTGATGTGACACCGCTCTATGCCGCCGCGTTTCGTGCATTTTGTGAGCAGCCGATGGCTCATTGGAAGAAGGGAAACGCTTCTGCATGATAAAAGTGTGGTCTAATTTTCTATAAGGCAAAATATGTTTTATAGTACTAGGGGGTAAACGAGTCGTCTTAATGACTAGCGACGCCCTTTTTGCAGATCCGTGCTCGTTCTTCCCTCACCACCGGAAAGTTACAAATGGCAAGAAATACGACAACTTGCCTATTGGGGGAGAAGTGAAAAGGAGGGTAACGCATCGGCCTAATTATGTTGCTCTTCATGGGCGTCCGTAGTCGTTGAAAGGCTCCGATTTCTCGTTTATCCTCTATACTATTTAAAAAGAAACTTAGCTGTCACTTAGATGCGGTACTATGCGAGCGAGAGGTCCTTTATTTCCCAGGTCGTGCCGGCCCAGTGTGCCTGTAATTCGGCATGGTGTTACACCTTACCACTAACGAATGGAATGGAATACTATTTACTAACTTACTTACAAGTTAGTAAATAGTATTCCATCGACTCAAATGCAACAATTTTTTAGTACATGGGGTCTAAAAATTGCCCCTCTTACCAAAAAGATAGGATAACCAAATTCCAAATTCTCTTAATCAATTGCATCTTACAGGATTAGGTTAGTATGTAGAAAAGCTCGCCGTCTTTTCCGCGCAAGCTTATTATTTTATCACTCCGCCGGCCGGCCGTCAATATGGGCACCTCTAGTTGTCAGCAGTTTCTCTTTTGCCCATATGTCAATGTTACATATGAAATTCATAACAAGCTACGTTTTGCAACTTTGTCTTGTTATTGGTTGTCTTCTTCTTAGCGTTATCCCGTTTCTATATCAGATGATATCGGGCTCGGCTACCTAATCTAAGGGATTTGTCGAGGGCGCCAGTTTTTACACTACTGCCATCTGCCCTCTGTAACCCAGAGGGGAAGCCAGACCCGATCCTAGATTAGGTAAACTTCGAATTCAGGAATCCGGGTTTCCTCGCGATGTTCTCAATCACCGTAAGAGCACTCACTAAAGGAGGGGCTCCTCCAAAAAGAGGGAACGCCCGTCACATGACATATCCTGATACAAAACCAACCTCCTCGCTTTAACTGTTCACACTGGAGGTGCTGGAATACAAACCATCTCGTCAAGAACTCAACTGACCAACTTTAGAAACTTTATACCAATTAAAGCAAAACCGAAGGAGGAAGGAATGCGGTACCGATCAGATTGATCCGATACCACTGAAGGTGGTGTCAGGGGATGGTACAACCGTGTTCTTATGCGAAGAGTAATCAATGTTGAGACAAGAATTAAGTACATCGTGATGTGTGGCACTCAGTTTTCCCTGCCTACCATACAGAAACTGGCTTGAAGATGTGTTATGGTTGTTGTAGTCTAAGTATTGAATACTATAACACTGTGGCCTGTTGCTGACAGATCTTATCTTAGTAAAGGCGGCCGATGGCACTCGCGGGATTAGAGTACTCGGACCATCCCAGTCTTACAGAATCCTCAGATCTCACTCAGGACCGGTAGCAGTGTCTCCACATATACGCTCGTACCCCAATAAAACGTATGTTTCACACTTAGTCCTTTATTTTTTATAGTATTTGAGCCAAACGAGGAATCGGAGTATATTTGCTATCGACGCCCATGAAGTCACATAACTACCATGGCGATGCGTGGACCTCCTTTCCTTCTCCTCTAAAATAACTGCTCACAAACTGCACGAAACGCGTCGCCGTTGATGTCAATTTACAGCTGTATTATGTTAGCGAGAAGTACCTCCCCGACCGTACCCAATTCCGCTGCATTGCAGGCAAAACAAAAAAAAATACTTAATATCAAAATTGCAGTATAGACATATACAACTTTATTTAGTTGGTATTACTACAACACATAAACACAATGTTTAGTTTACAAACCGTGAGACTGTTGTAAATTGGCCGAGCTAATAAGAACTTCGATAGTTCTGTCACCGCTCGCCAGTATCTATTTATTGTTGTTCCATTCTCGACCACGTGTAATGAGTTTCAAGCGTGTAAAATTAGATTATAGTACAAATATCGTTTTACTAGCTGCTCCCCAAGGTTTCACCTGCGTATAATTTTAAAGAAATCTCTGATAGTAGCTTACAGCTATAGAATCTATACTTATTATAAAACACCGTCCATCAAAAGTTTTTTTAATATGGAATATGGGGGCAAACTAGCAATCGGAGCCTCTTTACGAGCACCGATTCCAATGAAAATCCACATAATTACTATGCCGATGCGTTGCCCGCCTTTCCCCTCACCCAATGGTCCACGAATGAGCTCTCAGTTTGTATGTGATTGATTTCTAAAAAATCTATAGTTTCGTTCAATTTTCAGTCATAAGTAGATCGATACCCGAGTAAGGTTTTAATGTGTAATTTTATCGAAATTGTGAACCCTAATAACCCAACCTCCCTCAGGTACTCTCTCTCCCGTCTTCGTGAGTAACTACATACAAAGAATGAACCCTCATGCAATCATTAACGCAAACAACTGTGTAACACTTGTTTCGCAGACTTCGGACTGTTATTTGAAACGATAAATGACACGTGGATAATACTATAACTTTTTTCTATACCAAAAAGGAACAAACAAGAAGCCGGAGTCCTATGGCTACCGACGCCCATAGACATCTCTATAATTGTCATGTAAGCGGGGCACGCGTTGCCTCCGTTCCTCACCACAAATTGGTCATCGGAAACTCACAGACCGTACGCGGTCACTTAGCGGCGATACCACAGGAGCGAGAGGTACCTCCCCAGTACTGCCAGGCCAAGACGGCTACAGTGTAACATGCAATGACCTCCATTTGCTTCAGACAAAATTCTAGATATACTAAAAACAACAACGTGGGTAACTGAAATAGGAAACTCATCCAGAAACAAGCTAAAAATATTGTAAATGTAAAAATATTCATAGACTTTCCACGGAATGTGAATAGAACATGGTAAGTGGCAGCGGCACAGAAATACATTGAACAATCGCCTACAGCTCTGTCACCAATTGTTCTAGTTAATTAGTCCAAGGGCTGTCGCAGTAACTACGATCACGAGCTAAGGTATCATATCCGTGTGCCCGTGAAAGTAACGGCCTTCAGTAATCTACAATTAAAATATTAATATTAAATATATAATATGAAATAATTAAAATAAATAAAATTATAATCAAAATAGTAATAAGTGAATCCATTTTATCATGCAGATCATCTTTCATCGTTTCTTCTTAACAAGCACAGCAATTTCATTTAAGATGAGATTTTATAATAGGATATTATAATAACTACTAACATCGCATCGCCCCCCATCCCCCACTCCGTAACTGCGGTTCTGTTAGTGTTATCGTCATGGGATATAGCATTCCGAGATATATCGACTATTCAACACGAAAGGAAATTCAATCCTGGACAGTAATTCCTGGGATTAGCACGATTAAATAAACAAGCAAACGACCAAACTTCAGCTTTACATTGTTAGTATAGAAGTATAGATAGTATTGATTTATTTACAGCTCCGAGGCCATTCTAGCTAACGTGTGCGAGCGGCTCTCGTTGTCAAAGTCGGGGGATAAGGGGCCCTAAGTGTCTCTGGCCATGGCAATAGTACTTACATTAGCTATTAGAAACATTCCCATATCGGGATGCATCTCTCCGATCTGAGGGAGAGTGAGGGGTCGGACCTATTTTTGACCCTAAACCTAGTCTCGCGCCAGACGAGCACTCTATTAATTCCGATGAAGCTGTATTGGACTGGTCTTTGCTTCCACAGCATGAATTCAGGTACGAAAAAGAATATTATTTAGCACGCTTTAGATATTGTAAATTAAAGTTGTTTCAGCTGCTGTGCAGTAGTTCTTATAACGGGAGATTGGCCTGGATTTATGACCTATTAATTATGTGCAGGGAAACTAATGAACGAAAACATGATTCATTTGAAAAACGGAAGTAGTACCTTAACACACTACGACAGAGTGTGAATCACATCTACTTGATTGAACGTACTGTCACTTCTTCATGGGAAATCATATTAGCTTTTGAATCACATCTATTATATATCTACACTGATTTGTTTTTCCCTAAGGCCCCAATCGCACAAGAACTTTTTTATTGGGTATTATAAAACCGCTGAAATGGTAAATGCACACGACGGCGTAGAAAACGAACAATCATCAGATCGTTTCGCGTTAGTGGCCCACGAGGTCACGAGGCTATAGCTTTTTTGACACGCGTTAAAAAGGTCTCGTGTAAACGGAGCCTTGTATAACCCACCCACTATGTATCAACAATTCTATAACATTTTCGAGGGTTTGTTTAAGTTCTCGATAATCCAATTGTCTGGGTTGATAGGCTATGTAAATGAGTGGTTCAAATCTTGGAACCCGTCCAAAATATGGACTGGTTCTTTGAAACGGGTATATTAAACCATTAATAATTCAATTAAAAATGACTTTATTATACAGGGATCAAACGAGAATCCGAATTACCTGTTGGTGACCACCAACCGACCGCTTTGTATGAGAGCGGAGAGCGGAGTATGTAGTTTCGCCGCTTACATTCCGCCATCCGCTTCGCTGACGAGCATTATGCGCGTGGGCGTATGCGGATTTTAATGGGTGTTGGTAGCACAAATTGGTACAGATTTCTCGTTTGTCCCCGAGCCTATCTACGTCAATAACATGCAAATTGTTCTGCAGACTTTCTTCCTTCCCACCCTTGGACCAATCGACTGACCGCCAAATCTCAGACCTCCAACTCAACAGACTGTGATCAAGTTAGCCAAGGGTATCCCGGTCATGCCAGCCCAAATCGGCTGCAATGAATCACAACTGTATAAGTATGTCAATAAAGAAATGAAAACCACGTGGCAACGGAAAGCCGCATAGAACAAGTTTGCTAATTATTTTCCCTGTCGGCGGTCCTGTACGATTCCCTACAGTTCCCTAATGGGGTGGGCAGAGTGAACGGAGTGCCACATATCCTTATCTACCTGTCTTGCTTTCTCCGCATTTATTACTCTCTTAATACAAACACGCCGGTTGCGAGGACTCTTCACCTTCACCTTCGAACAATACCCGATCAACCTTCTTCTACATTCTTCCAGCTGTAAATCAGAAACGACTTTTATAATCATCAATTCATTTTAATAACGATCGGGAAAGCGTTTGGTAATCGAAAATTACACCTAACAAGGAGTTTTCTCTGCGCAAACGCTTTCTTTTATTACGTCGATTACCCCGTAAATACGCAATCATTGTATTCAGCATTCTTCGCTTCCTGGTCTTGTCGGCGTTATATATTATCGACTTACTCGATTACAAGCTGTTAGGGGTATTAAGTTGTTAGCCCCCCCCCCCCGGGCTATATTCATTGGTATGTTTAGGTCCTGAGATTCGATTTCTATCGGAGCAGAATATGTATTTGGGAGTATAAATTTAGCAGCCATGAATCTGTTGAGAAGATGTGGTGCATTTTCAATTAGAGAAATATTTCTGTACAGTCACTAATTATATTTATGATAGTAGCTTTAAGCAAATAATTCAAATTTCACGCACGATCAATATTGCCAGCATTATTTATACGAGTGCTAATGATATAAAGCTGGAGAGTTTGTTTGTTTGAACCCGCTAATCTCAGGGAGTACAGGCCTAAATTGAATAATAAAGAGGTGTCGAATGGTGTATTTATCGAGGAAGGCTATAGGCTATATACCATGACGCCACAAATCATACGGATCGGATTTTTTGGTTTAAAAGTTTCCTTAAGATACTTGTTAGATTGCGCTTGCAAAAGTCACCATTCTTTAGACGCTTCTGTTGCCCTTAAAACACTCGCTTACGTGGAAAAGGAATGCCAATGAGTAAATGATAATAATTGAAATAGACACTTTCTGGTTCTGTTCACCCATAATACACAGAAATAGAAAATAATTGATTTAGATTAGCAGTTGCTAATGGAATTACAACATTTTTCACGAAGTCACGATACAACTAAATCATTCTTTGTTCGGAAACCAATAACAGAATTTGAAGATTTAAGATATCCGCCATTGTTCCCTCAGTGCTATACTGATGACAGCTGATAAGTTTAAGTGACGGTTATCATGTTTTAAACAATTAAATCTATGACTTTGGTTCCATATAATAACTAGCGATCCGCTCCGGCTTTGTAACAAATTATACACTAAAATTTTTTATTAAATTTTTCTACAGAATAGGAGTACAAACGAGTATTCGGAGCCTTTTCACGACTACCGACGCACGAAACGCGACGCTGAAGATGACACTTCGTCGGTCGTGCAGGCCCAATTCCGTTGCATAGGAGGATGTAGTATCGTACGCTATGCATGGCACTACCTCCTCCTATGCAGCATGACACTATCTCTTCCTAATTCCATTCATAAGTGAAACACGCACTAAAATCCGTTCAGTGGATTTGGAAAAACAAACAAATTATGGTGACTTTTTTATTATTAATTTGTACAGATTTTGAGCATGCATAAAGAGGTGGTTCCATGTTGCGGAAATCAACCGGAATTGGGCCAGCACGACCTGGGTTTAATGGTACCTACCCGGTCGTGTAGACCCAATTCCGCTGCATTGTAGCATGGATTTTAATATAGTGACATCTTCCGTATCTCATTTCGTACGGTTTCTAAGTAGCCGGTGGCCCATTGGTGGGGAGGAGGTAAGGAGGGCAACGCATCGGCATAGTAATGATGCGGATGTTCATGGGCGCCGTTAGTGTTAAGGAAGACGTATGCGTAAAACCATAGACGAACTAGTAAAAAGCAAAGGCGGCTCCTTCGAGCCATATCCTCTTTAAAGTATTCCAAACACATTGTTATAATATTATTTTGTAATGGACGTAATAATATCTCAAGAAGAGCCCAAACAATTATATCATCATTTCAAAAAATACGTAATTAATCATGTTCATGTGCGCGAAAAGAATAAATTACAACTGCAATTGAATAACTACGGTGCAAATGTTTATATTTAATTTTTTTTTTCTCTTAATTTTTATCTTAATAACGCAATGCAGTATTTAAAAATAACTCCTACAGACCATAACATAACATTTCCTTTTATTTATTACTAGCAGTGGTTGCGGTTTCACTCACGTAACTCCACTTCGATTGGTTGTAGTGTCAAAGTATATAATAGCCTTATAACCTTCCTCGATAATTTGGCTTTAATTAGCGAGTTAAGGCAAGCAAAAAAAAAACCCCTCCAGAGTTATCACTATATTTGCAACTGTATAGATGAAATAATTTTTTGAAGAGGTAATGCCACGTACTGCATGCATGGTGCTTGACACACCCTCCTATGCAACGGAATTGAAGTAGCTCCCACGCACTTGATACCCGCGAAAGGTGTAAGCATCGCTGTCGCGTTTCGTGTGGTTTGTGAGTAGCCGGTGGTCCATTGGGAGAGGGTGGGGAGCATGATGGAAGGGCAACGCATCTGTGTAACAATAATGCGAATATCCATTGGAGACGAAAGTCGGGCTCGAATGCTCGAATAAAAAAAATGTAAAACCACTTAGAGCTAGCTTTGAGTCGGTCTGGCTTATACTTGATTTTGTATGATGATTTAGTCTTCAACAAATGCGTTCTCCCCGTGATGACCTACGGGGCCGAAACATGGCCTTTTCATTTTGGACTGGTCCACAAGCTGGCGGTAGCTCAACGGGCCATTGAACGTGCTATGTTAGGTGCTTCTCTCCAAAATTCGTAATGAATTCATAAGGCACGACACTAAAATATCCGATAAACGAAGGATAAGCTCGCTGAAGTGGCAATGGGCTGGTCACACAGTCAGAAGAACAGATGGCAGATGGGCCAGTAAGGTTCTGCAGTAGAGGCCGCGTTTAGGAAAACGAAGTGTTGGTCGACCGTTCAGCAGGTTGGTAGACAATCTCCGTGCAGTAGCCAGTCCGGAATAGATGCAAGTAGAAGATCGGTCGTCATAGCGTTCATTGAAGGAGGTCTATGTCCAGCAGTGGATCGATAAGGGCTGATAATGATGATGATGATATATATTACAAAGATTCAGATGTAAGAAATGGACGGAACTCCATCAACCAGGCTATGCACCTGTCCCACAAATACGCAATAAAACAAACACATTATGAACTAATACGAAACGAAATTTCACATTTGATATTCAAATGGGTGCCAATTATCTATGGTTGGTGGTTTCGAGTCATTTTGACGTTCACGTAACGGACGCGGACGTGCGAACGAAGTGATTAGGTATTATATGAAAGCGTATAGCAGCGCACCGCGATTTCGCTCCCGTGATCCTCTCCCATAATCGTAGCATGACGGTATACAGCCTGTGACCTTCCTACCGCTTCAATAGTTGTTGTAGTAGAAGCGAGAACTTAGATTGTTAGTAATAAAATAACGCGACTTTAGAGAGCTCTAATAATAAATAAATTAAGAATACGGCTTTTGCCGATTTGTAGCGCAAATCAACCCCCTCCGTCAGAGGGGGGGGGGGAGGAGGCCGGCCTCCTCAGATAAGAGACACTAACGAGCTCAATTATCCTTATCCACGACACCGCAACGGCATCGTGCGCGTGCCGTCCCACTAGAGGGGGGAGGGGGACTGCTTCCCCCTTTTCGGTCCCAAGAATAATCACTATAGGGTAAGCCCACAATCAACCCGGTTCATCTCTTCCCATCTGCGGGAAAAGAGGGGGGTCTGTCCCCTTATCGTCTCCCTAAACCTGAAGACAAAAAAGTCTTCGTAGTCAGTCGAAATGTTGAGGCTGGACTAGCGCCGCCAACCAGTATTAGGTCCCACCGAATAAAAAATTGTAGTAGAAGCAACAACTGAAGATCCGCTTCAGTTGTATCTGTAGACCTGAAGGTAGGTCAATTTTTTTTTACAATTGAGTGACACAACATAACATTTCAATTTTTAAAAACAAAATGACGGTATTTACGCTCAAAGCTTTCCAATCAATCGACAGAGTGCAACGTGGGTATCATCCGCCTTCAGTGACTGTTTGGTGGTTTGATCGGGCATTAGCTATGAAGGAGTGACTGGTTTATATTTTTGTGTTAAATGTAAATATTGTAACAAAACATCGCCAACAGTTCATCAAGATACTATACTTGAGAATGTAGTTACACCCCTTAACAACACCATGTACAATAACCAAGCATGGCCCTTCCAGCAAGACAAAGGACAAGACTGTAAAGCTCAATGTATCCGATTTTGGCTAAAATGAACGTTCTGCGTTTGGTCAGAGCTAAATGACGAGTAGTCACTCGTCTAGTTCCAATACCCTAATCCAATCCAGAGGGATTATAATTTATGGTCGGTTTCAGAGAATACAGCTTGATCTAACCGCCATGATAATTTAGAGCCCTTACCTAAAACAATTCATACGATTGGCAGTTAAGAATTCCCCTGTGGAAAGAGTGCGTGCTTCTATTGCTAACTGGCCTCTCGAATAACTCTACTGCACTTACAGTGAGCCTTTCATTGTTTTATATTTGTATATTATACTAACACACTGTAAAAGCGATTAATGTTATTTGCAATTAATTTCTTTTTTCTTTGTTACAATATTTATGGCAAGACTAGGTACAATATAAGTTCTTTTGTAGCGTTATTCTTCAGGCCACCGAAAACCCTGGCTCACTGAAAGTACTCTACCGATTTTCATGATATTTTGCATAGTTTTATTTATAGTTTAGAGGTTTAGGTTTTTTTTTAGGTTTTTTTTTTACAAACAATCAGAGTCTTTTAACGACTACCGACCCTCATGAACATCCGCGTAATTAGTATGCTGATGCGTTTCCCTTCTTACCTCCTGCCCCCAATGGGCTACTCACAAACTTCACGGATCGCGACACCGAAGACGTCGCTTTACGCCGGTATGGGCGAGTGGTGCCACTCCGGTCACGCCGGCCCAATTCCGCACTGGCACCACCTCTTACTACTAAGTAATGTTTGTATGAATTTTATTTTTAATACTAAGTAATATTTGTATGATTTTTATTTTTACTACTAAGTAATGTTTGTATGAATTTTATTTTTACTACTAAGTAATGTTTGTATGATTTTTATTTTTACTACTAAGTAATGTTTGTATGAATTTTATTTTTACTACTAAGTAATGTTTGTATGATTTTTATTTTCATTACTAAGTAATGTTTGTATGATTTTTATTTTTATTACTAAGTAATGTTTGTGTGATTTTTATAAAAACCAATTTAAATTAAATTTGTCACAGATGTAGAATACATATACTTCATACCTTTATACATTTTACCTTTTATTCCGAGAAAAATGAATAGCTCCCTTGGAGTGGATTTTAGGGAAGCACAGGACTTTATTATGTAAGCATACTACTGTTTTATAAGTTTAGGAGTTAGCTCATAAAGCCAAATTCAAAAGGGTTCGGTATTTTCGAGACGGTAAAATCTGCCCTCGTAAGGGAGGTAGTCTCACTGAAGTGGCAATGGGCTGATTATGACGCTCAGAAGATGAGATGGCAGGTTCTGGAGTGGAGGCCGCGTTTAGGAAAACGAAGTGTGTTCTAGACCGTTCACCAGGTGGGAAGACGATGTCCCTGCAGTAGCTGGTTCGGGATGGATGCGAGTAGCGGGAGCAGTTTATTGAAAGAACCCTGTGTCCAGCAGTGTACCAATAAGGGCTGATAATGACGGTGATGATGAAGGAACGTACACTAGTCATTTGTGAGACCTTAATAGTATTGTAAAATGAAAAATGATATTGTATTTGGTACAGGTGAAGGTAGTTCATGAAATGAATAGGGAAGTCCCCTACATGGGGATGGGGATCAGTAGCCTGGAGGTGAAGCCAGGCGATTGTACCGAGGGGGGCTTCTCTTTGTAACCTTCTTATATGAAGAGCGTGCTAAAGACCAAGAGAAGGAGGCTATCTTTGTACAAATCTTATAAGAACAGGGGACAAAAGGGCAACAGGAGAAGGCATTATTGCGCACCGGGCAAGGGGCAAGGATGGGCACCTCACCCCATAGCACAATCTCAAAGTTGGTGGGGTTGACCTGTGTTGCGGAGCGTCCCTTCCTTGGGAGAGAGTTTTGAGTTGTAGTCCCGAGACGCCTCACCAAAGGCGGCACCGATGACACTCGCTGTGCCTTTTGTGTATTCGGCACTACATTGTGCCGCGAGTCCCACACACACCACAAGACCCCACCCAGGGTCGGTGAAGGCGCGTAAATGCGTTTCCCCGCGTCAACAATAAGAAAAATTTTGATACTTAATCGAAATAGCACCAAAAAGTTTTACTTAACATATACTCACGGGCCTCTCCGTGTCAGCGGCCTTTCGGAAACCTGAACAACAGGAGCAACGGGGAAAGATTGTAGGAGACGTGAAGGATTTTCATCGGAGACACGACCTTCAGACACGAAGAAATCGACAAAGAATAATAAAGTAACAATATTACGAATATTGCGTCAATACACTCCAAAACTTGTAAGCCACTTTAAGAAAGCAATAATCATAATAAAAATATCTTAAAAATGTAATTTGCGTCACAAATAAGTACCAATTATCGTCATGATAACTACCAATTATGCCGCTAGAGCAACGAAACCGATTTATGGCGTCAAATAATGTAATTAAATGCTCAGTAAAATCGATTTGAAGCAATGTTTAATGATTTTGGCGTTGCAATCTATGTTATGTACGTAAGCAATAAAGAGGAATCGTAAAGTTGAGCTTTCTATTGGCATGAATAACCTAACTTTCATCGTCGTCATCAGCCTGCCAGTATCCACTGGTGGACAGCCTCACCCATAGAGTACCATAGATAACGGAGACGAGTCCAGTGCATCCTGCGGCTCCCCGCCATTTTACCCAAGTCGTCCGCCCACAGCGTAGGAGGCCGCGCGGTGATTCGTCTTCCGATTTCCCGAGATTCCGATGCTTGAATTCAAATGTTTTAACATTTATAATATTAATCAAGTTGCTGATAAACATTTGAACAACTTGCCTGCATTCCATCATACAATAGTTGCATGTCTTCATCAAGAGTTCTCCTGACTGTTTTCCCCTTAACATTGATCTTGTGATATAGAATCTTCTTAAGTCCAAGGAACTATAGGCAGACATTGTTATTTATAGTGTATTACAATTATTTAGTATAGGCTAAACGAGCAATCGGAGCCTTTCGTCAACTACCGAGGCCCATACACATCCGCATTATTGTCATGTAGATGCGTTGCGCTCCTCCTAATGGGCCACCCACCTAAGACCTTTGTCATATTTAAGCGTCCGAGGAGAGATCAATTTGTATTTATTGTAATAAAGACGGTCGTAACCCGGTAACTCGAGGCAAGTAGATGTAGCGAAGAACTTGCGGATGATTCATCTCTTATCACTCTTTGCTTTCGTTGATATAGAAAGTAAGCTTAATTATTATACCGATTCGTTCCCCTCCTGTTATCCTACCCACCCCCAATGGGCCACCGGCTACTCACAAACCGCACGAAATGCGACACCGAATGAACACGTTACGCCAGTATTACCTTCATATTCGCTAAACCAATAGCACGACGTAACCGCTCCTGGATATTTGACATTCAATATTCACGCCGCATCATGCGCCTTCCACTGAAACTAGCTTAATCGGAATAAACTGCGCGTCCATCTACATCCGTTAGCACTTTCGTTGAATGTATCTAGATTTTGATCACGAGCATAGCAGGGCTGCTCTTATACTAGGAGTTATTATTATTTATTTCTAGTAACAGGTAGTTCCATGCTACATTGCAGCCGAATCGGCCAGCCCTATAATACGTAAAAGGAAATTCTTCATATATGTATTGTTCTGGTACACAATATATAGGTTCCATAACTCTTTACCAGTGTATTTTATCGTTTTACAAAGTTCATGTAAAGGATGCCCATAAACATCCGCATATCTTTTCATTAACAGAAACTTACGTACTGCTCGAATCGCTTCGGTAGTCAATAAGGTGTGTCGAACAAATTTCCTCTATTCTATGTAGACATTCGTAAATTTATATGTCTTTGTTTCACTTATTTTATGTAGCTTCTGTACTTACATAATCGCCATATGTGGTAGGCGTAGGCTGTTATTGGAGGTGCTTTGTCCCTACAAAAGGCTTCCTACAATAATACGATGGTGCACATTGCTTAAAACTACTTGTTTTTTAATATATAGAATATAGTAATATATAGAATTTTTAACGACTACCGACGTCCATGAACATCCACATAATTACTATACCGATGCCTTGCCTTCCTTCCATCACCCCAATGGGCCACCGGCTACTCACAAACCGCACGGAACGCGACACTGAAGATGTAAGGCGGTGTCACGTGAGCGAGAGGTACCTCGCCGGTCGTGTCGGCCCAATTCCGTTGCATAGGAGTATGTAGTGTTATGCACTAACTCCTCCTATGCATTATGGCACTACGTCTTCCTTCCTCTGCTTGAAACAACTGTTGCTTCAACTGCCTGTTATGTGGTCAACTTTTCTAACATTCCTGTGGTTAGCCACGAACAATCAAAAGTAGTATTCGACTTTATATTCGGTGCATATAGTCAACTACTTGACGGCTATATATTAGTCTACTTACTTCTGAATTCCGGTGCTCTTGTGAGCCTTAACAATGGTTATGCTTGATGCACAGCCTTTTTATTACAGACTTACGCTGTGGAAGCGAAGCCCAATACACCTACATCGGTATGCCAGTTTAGGGTCGGAAGAAGGCCCCTCCCCTCCCTCTCCCGCAGATGGGAGAGATGCATCCCGATATAAGAGCTTTTGTAACAGCAAATTTAGGTATTATTATCTTTAATACTCCCCTGCCAATCTTCAAATATACATATCTTCATTTTTTTTTAAGCGTTGGACAGTGGTGTTCGCGTTATCATGGCGAGCCTATCCACACATCATAATATGTATGTCCGTCGAACCATACAGCAGGAAACAACAAAAAACACCAGCCACCAGGTCACGGGTATAAACAGAGTGTTTATCGTGTATTAATTTTCGTAACTCTCTTGTTCTAAAAATGTTTTACATCACGAAATGCCGTTACATTATTTACCTCGTTCGAGGCGTATACTTTTTGCGTTACGATTTTTAATTATGACACAAAAAAAGTGAATGTTAAAATACTCGTAGACCTAGGAAGTTATATATTGTCGGTTATAAAAAAACATGTTTTGGAAGTTCTAAACGCATTTATTACGCATAACCTTAGTTAAAATATACGCTCATTAGATCGTTACCTAACTTTCTTGACTCATACGCAGTACTTTATTGAGCGTAAAAAACGGATTAACTCGATTGTACGTAAGAAATCGTTAGCACTTCATTTTGAATACGCGTTAATTTGGAATTAATAATTTTTGATAAACGAAATAACAGACAGGTAAATAAATATTTGTATTAATGCCAATTAGTGGACAAGTCCTGGGCGTGTCTTGTCTTACTGTCCTATTTTATTGGATGGTAAGTAAATGTGCTGGTAGTACGAGACAAACAAGGCCCACTGACATATGCAACTATATAGGTTCAAAAGGAAATTAGTAGCCATTTGCTAAAGGGCCACAAATCTTTAGAATTATCGTGGAGTGATTGTCATTTTCAGATCACATTGTTAAATCACCCAAACATTATATTACCTTCTTCTCAACCTATGAGGCTCCACGTGGCAATAAGTCAATATATTTTTTTCCTATCATAATGTGGTAACGCCTAATTAGGTAGATTTATTTTCATTTCGTTAAAGAAGTTAGAATCCAATGACATTCTATAACTTGAATTATTTTTTATGCCCATGGAGTCGATGTTTTGTTTTGTTAAAGTAACTTAGAATACATAACACGAGCAATATTTGTGTTATACAGGATACATATTCATTTTATGTAATTGCACTATAAAATTAGATATCATTCCATGTTCAAGTTCTCTCATAATGACAGTAGGTCTAGAAACGTCTTAGGCAATCCTCTAAAGCCGATTGCAAAAGTCAATTAACGGTTTCTCCGTCCCTCTTTGACGATGTATGATACGTTGCCATGGACTCGGAAGGCGAAAATTTAGAACATTTTGCATTTATCGTGATATTCCCAGCCAGAAATTCGGAAGTTTATTTCAGGAACTTCTGACTATGCTGATAAGTATGGAGTGTCAAATTTTATATCGGACTTTTTAAATTCTTACACTCATCTGCTGTCTACGAATAACTCGAGCTTTAATATCAACTCAATGCATCAAATGCTATAAATCAATAGTAATATTGTACACTAGCACGGCTCCGCAGTTTCATATGCGTTGCTCTGATACTGTTAGTTGTAGCATCATGGTGAATAGCATAATGCCTTCCTCTATAAATCGACCACCATTCAGCACAAAAATCTGTCACAGTTTCATAATTAGTACCACCATTCGTTATGATTAAGCAAATAGTACATATATTATAATTCACAAAATATTTTAATTCAACAGCGTCCTCATTAGTATAGGCAATTAAATACTGCGTTTAGTGTATAGGGTAATTTCATCACAATCATGAATGAAATAAAAATGACGGTGCCAATCGACGGATTTCCTTTAATGAATATTCACTCAGTCACCGCTAAACAAATAATCACGTCAGGACGTAGGTTGCTGTTTTAATTGATAGTGGTCACATTTGTCTAAAATAAATAAAACCCCGATTACTAATTATAAACACTTAGTTCCTTCCGTAAATGTATGAAGTGTACCTACATATAGGGTCTTTTTTAACACCAGCAAGCTGTTAGGAATGCATAATTAACGTAAATAAATAATGGATAGCTACGACAATTATAAGTATATTTTCCGTCGCGCGACAATCATCAAACGCGAGACTGTCAGTGATGAAAAAATTAAAACTTTGACATCGTTGTATGCACGCAGAATAGATAAAAAGACCTTAAAATATTTTTATTAGCCCTGATACATCTAAAATGTAAAGCATTTATCTTCAATATCGCCTATATCGTATGGTACCTCGTACCTTTAGAGACCTCGTATACGCTAGGTACAGTATGTACCTCGCCGCTGTTTGGCTTGTTCCCATTAGTTCAACTGAGTTTTCACATTTTTTTTCCACTATGATGTTCCTCTCATTCGCATGTCGTAAAAAAATCTCCCGCAACTTAAAATGTTCCTTTTACTCGCATGCAGAAAAATCTTGCGGACGTGATATATGATGTACCTTTCAATCGCATACCGAAAAATCTTGCGGACGCGACCTATGATGTAACTATCAAACCCATACCGAAAAATCTTGCTGACACGATCTACGGTATACCTTTCAAATGCATACCGGAAAATCTTGCGGACGCGACCTATGATATAACTTTCAAACCTATACCGAAAAATCTTGCTGACACTGTCTATGGTGTACGTTTCAAATGCATACTGATAAAACTTGCAGACGTAATCTATGATGCACCTATCAAAATCGTACCGAAAAATCTTTCTAACACGTTTAATGGTGTACCTTTCAAATGCATACCGAAAAATCTTGCGGGCGCGACCTATAGTGTAACTTTCAAACCCGTATCGAAAAATCAGGCTAACACGGTCTATGGCATACCTTTCAAATGCATACCGGAAAATCTTGCGGACGCGACCTATGATAATATAAATGCATACCAAAAAGTCCTGCTGACACGATCTATGGTGTACCTTTCAAATGCATACCGAAAAATCTTGCGGGCGCGATCTATGATGTACGTTTCAAATGCATGCCGATAAAATTTGCGAACGCGATCTATGATGTACCTATCAAAATCGCACTGAAAAATCTTTCTGACACGTTCGATGGTGTAACTTTCAAGTGCATACCGAAAAATCTTGTGGTCGTGATGAATGATGTACCTTTCAAACGCATGCCTAAAAATGTTCCTGACGCGATCTATGGTATACCTTTCAAACGCATACCAAGAAATCTTGCGGACGCGATCTATGATGTACCTTTCAACTGCATGCCGAAAAATCTTGCTGATGCGATCTTTGGTGTACCCATCAAGTGCATATCGAAAATCTTGCTGACGCGACCTATGATGTATATCTCACTCGCATGCCGTAATAACTTTCTGCCGCGACCTATAATGTATCTCTTACTCGCATATCCTTAAAGGGAGTTACTAAACCTGGACGGTCCGATGTTTGAAGATTCGGAGCATGCCCTGGCTCACTAACTAATGCGTAGTCGAAACAACGGGGCAGGTTAAACTGAAATTTAGTTTGTAAACAAATTTTATAACTTAATGCCAACGTTTTAAAATTTAGCTGCAGACTAAATAATAATAAAATATAACATTTTTGATATTATGATATTCCTGGTGTCGACTTCGTTACTCATTCATAAACTAGGGCTAGATAATGGCCTTGCCATGGAATAGATTTAGACGGGTAAAACTAAGGGGCACAGCTAGTTATAAAATAAAGCCTATTTTAGTACCATAAGTTTCTGTTATTGACAGGATTTTTATAGTTGAATCAACAATCAAACCAAGAAATTTACCTCTTTGCAGTACATGTATATATAATTTAATATAAATATTTTCAACCCTAGGTTCAATTTATTGGAAATTACTGTTCCGTGCTCGCGTTACCTGCGAGCTGATGTCATCCTTCTTCAATCAATCACGGCTTACGAATAGCCACATCATAACGAATACTAATTTCATTGAGAATTTCACTTTCCTCCGTACCAAGATATAACTTTGTATTCATTTTATTTACAAAACGAATACGTTATTGAGAGCAATAAATTATATTAATAGTACAAAATTATATCACTAATAGCATTTAATCCATCGTGTTCTTAAATTACGTAGTCAAAATTAAGTTAACATATTAGAACTAAGTACTTATATTTAATTTATAAAGCAGACATGATTCGAATGATAATTTGAATCATGCCGAGAGGTACAAGTAAGAATAGTTCATTGACTCACTCACACACCGCTGACGGATAGGATCATATACATAGGAAATAAGTTTTATTAAAATCATTAAACTACGCGAGTTTTACGCTGTAATATTGAATTATGTTAAGACTACGACTTCGCTGTGGTGCATTGCCAACTCGAACGCGAGATACTAACCCTCCTGTGGAGTGAAGGCTCTGTTGTCCTAATCCATGTTTCCGTATCAATAAAGGCACCGTGCCATGGAGTAGCCGTTTCCTCCTTTTGGTCCCGAAAATATTTGAAAGAGGATACGCCCAGAATCAACTTAGAACATCTCTACACATCTGCGGAAAGTAATGGGGTCTGTTTACGTTTCAACAACAACAACAGATCAGCACGCTAGTTCCCTAACGGGTTAGGTAGAGAGAACGGATGTGTGTTGTCTTTGTGTGTGTGTGTGTGTGTGTGTGTGTGTGTGTGTGTGTGTGTGTGTCTTTCGTCTTCCTAAATTAGAGTGCACAAAAGTCTTTGCTAGTCCGATAAACTGTTGTGGCAGATGCAGTAGCAACGACAACAGATGTAGGTCCTCCGGAAAAAAAAAACAATAGATTTTGTCACTCACACAATAAATTAATTGCGATTCTTTTTTTTACTTCGTTAAATTATAAAATTATTTGCAACTAAATTGGACTTTAAGATAAATAACGCTCTGTATGGGGTGTTATTGCATTTCCATTCGCCCATTGAAGAAGGGGAAGGAAGCCATTGGCATAGTGATTATGCAGATATCAATAATAATTATGTGTTGTTGATCTTGTAGTATGATCTACAGTTTATCTGTCTTATGTAAAATAGCTTGATAGCTATTCGAATCTTTCTGATTAAAAATTTGAACTCCAAAATAATAAGGCAATTCTCGTTCTACTTTTATATTATGTGTTTTCTTTATAATCAATTTTATCTAATGGAAATTATAATAGAACATTTAAGATTTAATCAATAAATAAGGTAACAGTACACATATTGATACAGAAATAAAAAGAAAGGGAAATATTAGAGTTATTACAGGATTTTTGAACATTTACAATGTACAGGAAGAAAAGATAACATGGGCAATTAAATATTATAACGTCATATTATGTAATTATAAAGCTTACAAAAGATAGCCATACGTACAATAAAGGCAAACATTTTATTATTCACCAACAGACATAAACTTAACATCATTTAAAACTATTTTGGATTTCAAAACCATTAAATTATCAAAAACTATAAACACCCAATAGAAGACAACTGTAAATTAGTTTTATTAAGAGATTGGCCGAAACATAAATATGTAGATATTTTATTACTCATAAATAATCATAAAAATCTCATCAAACGTTATAACGAATTAATCTATAACTAGCGGTACGCCCCGGTTTCGTCAGTGAACCGTGTCGGATTGTTAATGCGTTCAGTAGATTTTGAGAAAAATGATCGCATGACACAGAAAGCTTTTGGGGCTTTGTTCTGTTTATAAGAAGATATAGAATTCTATATTTCCTGTTATAGCTTGAAGGGATTGACGGATTTTTACGTAAGAAGCGCCATTACATTCGTCTTAATAATACAAGTGACCCTTACATTAATATTCTGAGCTGTCTCTACAGCTTTTTACGTTATTCAATACAATGTTATTTTCTTAGAGCGGAGCTTTGCAGGAAATACGTTGAACAGCCAGACTTTTGACGGGGCTACAGTTCTTTACCACAAGGTCAATATTGAGATTACTTGTTAACCAGTTACCGAATCAGTCAAGTGACGGATGTGGGTCTCCATTTTGCGACCTTGGTATATATATATTACATTATATTTATTTATCAAAGTTAGCGGAAGTTCAAAAGTGATATGCTATGTTGTGGTTAATTTAAATTGTACCTGAGTTGATTACAATAGAAAATGTGGTACATTGGGTGGGGAGGAGAAAAGGAGACATCAGCATGGAAATTATGCGGATGTTCATGAGCGTCGGTAGTTGTAAAAAAGGCACCGATTCCTCGTTTGGGGGCTATTTTTGGGGGTGGCAGCGATACTTAAAAAAATCAGGGTTATTTTTTGATTTGCCGGTTGCTTCACGGGTAAACTGTCGTGCAGTATTTAATAGACGCGTGAAAGAAATTAGGTTAACGGAAGGATATTACATTCGTTTGCGATACAACGTTCACATGTACTCTAATGCATTCCCGGGTTCCGCCCTTGAGGAGTTAAGCTAATGAAAAAGAGCAACTTTGGTAGTTTAGTCGGTACTCAGTATGCTGCGTGTGCTGTTAGGGGGCGGAAGAAGCGGTTAGTTGAAGTCCGAAGACAAGGCAAAAACACCATAAATATGCCATCGGGTCACCTATTTCAATTTAGGGTAGGCGACACTCCGACACAAGGCGGCGTGGGAGAAACCGTGAATAAGTCCCTAGTGGGAAACATCTTCGTAATCTCTAGTGTGTCGGGCAGGGTGGCGTATCTCATACTTAAACTCAATATAATGTATAGCCTTGAAGTGATACAAGTGTATACTTGTATGGTGCGTATGCACCAATCTCGACACATTCCGATGAGGACGTGAAGAAAACCTATGAGGGTGTCTCAATGACCTTACACAACACCTGTAAGGCCCACTTCAATTTTGTTATGGGGGACTTTAATGCTGAAGCGGGAGTACGAGATGTTGTCGAATCGAGTCTGGGACCACATGAAGTTGGAAGACGAAATCGCTGGGGACAAATGCTAGTAAACTTCCTCTAGAAGGAGGGCCTCTACTTAATTAATTCCTATTTTAAGAAAAAGCCCCATAGGAAGTGGACATGGCAGAGCACCGATACTGTGACAAGGAACGAGATTGACTTCATTATGACAAACCGAAGGCATATATGGATGTCTCCGTGATAAACAGGTTTAAAACAGATAATCACAGATTGACTAGAGGCGCTCTACATATAGGCTTTCGACGTGAGCGTGTCCGATTAGTACAGTCGATACTCCAACCTAATTTCCGACTAACTATGGTAGTTTCCGAAAATTTCAACTGGAATTAAAAAACCGGTTCGATGCCCTAGATATGTCGGAAACTACAATGGAAATTGACGAGGCCATGAGTGGCGTGAATGACTGCATGCTGGGCTTGGGTGAAGGATATTGCAGGAGTAAGTATACGAGCAGGAGAGCTAAACTCTCAGATGAGACGCTTGGACTTATCCTAAACAACGATCCGCGTGCAAGCCTAACATGACATTTTTCAGGCGATCTTCCGGACGTCAGCTTGAGTGAGAATAGTCTAGTTTTAAGCAGCTTAAAAGGGGAAAGGCTTCGGGAAAGGACGGAATTACAGTGTAAGTGACGTCGTTTTGTTTTTAGGAGGGTTGATAAATCACTTCTTCAAAATTACAGACCAACTTCACAATTGGCCATATTTAAAGTTATCTCAAGAGTCCTGATTCGTCTCACCACAAAGCTTGACGAATTTCAGCCACCGGAGCAGGCTGGGTTTCGCAGAAGATTAAACACCATGGACCTCATTTTTCAATAAAAGGCTAGATGACACATGAGACACAAAAATCACATGAGTAAAATCAGCCGCTGTGGCCTCTGTGGTATGAGAAAGTTTTTGACACTGTCAAAACCTGGGCTGTTCTGGAAGTTTTACAGCGATGTCGGGTTGAAGTACCAAGAGCATTGTATGACGCTGCTTTTATGTCCGTTTTGAATCTGGGAGGTCAAACAATGCCAATCCAATTACATCGAGCACACAGGGTACATCCCTGTAGCACAGGGGGACGTCATTTCCCCGAAACTGTCAAATAATGCTTTAGAAGACGTCTTCAAGACTTTAAGCTGGGCAGAACAAGGCATAAGTATTAACGACGAGTATCTCTCATATCTTCGTTTTGCAGACGATATCGTTGTGTTGGCCGAATCATTGGAGAGCTTAGGAAATGTTGCAGAGCCTAAATGAATCCTTCCGGCGTATTGGCCTCAGAATGAACTTGGACAAGACAAAGGTCATGTTCAACGAACACGTTCTCCCTAGGCCGGTCAATCTCGATGGTGCTATTCTCGAAGACGTAGACGAATACGTCTACCACGGGCAACTACTGTAATTAGGTGGATATCACTTCGAGAAGGAAGCCGATTGAAGGATTCATTTGGGTTGAATAGCATTCCGGAAGCTTCGTCACATGAGAATGTGCATATGTCGCCTATAACGCAGCGATTGAAGACGAACTTATTCATACAGTGCGTTCTCCCCGTGATGACCTACGGGGCCGAAATATGGCCTCTTAATATAGGACATATAAACTCCCAACATAGCACGTTCAATAGAACGTGCTATGTTGGGAGTTTATATGTCCGACAGAATTCGTAACGAAGTCATAAAGCAGACAACGAAAGTATCCGATATGACGCGAATAGGCTCGCTGAAGTGGCAATGGGCTGGTCACACACTCAGAAGAACAGATGGCGGAGGGGCCAGCAAGGATCTGGAGTGGAGGCCGTGTATAGGAAAACGAAGGGTTTGTCGACTGTTCACCAGATGGGAAGACGATCTCCGTGCAGTAGCCGGTCCGGGATGGATACAAGTCGCAGGAGGTCGGTCATTTTGGGGTTCATTGAAAGAGGCCCATGTCCAGCACTGGACCGATAGGGGCTGATATTGATTGATTTAATGATTACCTTTCACTGTCTTGAAATTACTACAAAATGAAAAACATTGAAGCCGTTTAACATTGTTGACTTCCCCGTGCTAGCTCGATTGGCCTGCAATGTGACAAGGACGATACAGGTACACTGACACAAAGCTCACACACAATCATTATAACATGCAATTTGCGTGCGTAATTTGTCGTTTTCAAGTATACATTTGTTGACGTTGAGCAATGATTATAGAAAATTGAAAGTAAAGGAAGTGGTATGCGCTTAAGGTTGTTACATATTCATTTAAATATACCTTTTCGTTTCATGGTAAATTCAAGAGCTGGGAGCGCGGCCTTGAGGCGAATCTAATATATAGGCGGATCTAGTTCGTCACGTTCGAAGGAAATGTTGTTTCCGTGCCTTTTTTAATTTGTACTTGTGCCTTTTTTATAATATAGGGGCCAAACGAGAAATCTTAGCCTCTTTACGACTACAGACACATACATACACCCCCCTCCCCCAATACCATAAAAAATATTTAACAATATTTTATATTATGGTATAACTAAGTGTATCGGTTCTTATCTAGAACCACACTAGATGTAGCACACATTTCTAATCACATAAATTAATGATCGCGAATAGTACCAACCCGTCCGTATGTTCCTGGCAATGGGCTGGTCATTGATTCTGGAGTGGAGGGCGTGATTAGGAAAACGAAATGTTGGTCGAACGTTCACCAGGTGGGATGACGATCTTAGTGCAGTAGCCCGGGTCCGGGATGAACGCGTGGAGATCCGTCGTCTTGGCGTTCATTGAAGGAGGCCTTTGTCCAGCAGTGGGCCGATAAGAGCTGATAATGGTGATGATGATGATGATATTCCACCATTAAAAAGTTTCAAAATGACTGCACATTACTTTAACGAAACTTGTTACGGTTAATTGTAATAATTACTTAAAGGGTCTTGTACTTAATCAAGGCTACTTGTTATTTTTTAGAATAATTAATAAAATCAATGCTAAATAAACAATTACTTTACTATTTTAATTAATACCGCAACTTACTAAAAAAATGTTGCAACCCAGAAGGACTAATGAAGAGGCTATGCCCATTCCTAGGTTAGGTCGAATTCGAATACACGACTCCAGTTTTCCTCAGGATGTTTTCTTTTCAAGAGTTTTTTTTAGAACACTCAGAAATGTACATTATCAAAATAAGTCCTGGGCTACTGGAATGCTTCTTTATAACATAAGGGGACAAACGTGAAATCGGAGCCTTTTTATGACTACCGACGCCCATAAACATTCGCATGATTGTCACGCAAATGCGTTGCCTGCCTAATGGGCCAGCGGCTCAAAAAATATAAGTACGAAACACTCATGACTATATCACCGTTGTTTTATAATGATTACCTAAACATTATAATTATGTTTTAAATTTTCGCGAATGTTACTCAGAAAAATAGAAATAATTTGACCGATTTTATCGCCTAAAAGTGAAGATTTTTAAATTGTCATTTAATATCATCACGACCGTTGAAAAACCTTATGCTTATTTAAACCATACATGAAGCATTGACTAGGTTTCCCTTCGCAGGAACTGGAGTAAAACGTAACGCATTAGCATTTTCCTGTTTCGCTGTTTTGGCGTTGATCAGCTTATGATGTAAAAACCAAGCAACCTCCCCATTATAGTACACGTATAGTAATCATGATATCCTACTTCCTACCTCCTTATAAAAGCCAAAGTATGTATTTATTCACGAGATTGGTCGTCCTGGCGTTCATCGAAAGAGGCATATATGGACATAGCCAGCTGTGGACCGATTAGGGCTGATAATGATGATAATGAGGATGTATGTATGTGCACGAGTAAAACCACTGAACATTATATAATTTATAAGTAATTTGGATTATATAAATCTGGAAAAACATGAATATACTTTTCATGTCGCCTAATCGAACGATTGTTTTGGGATCGATTTTTGTGAGTGAAACCTCTGGGCTCAACTAGTATAGTATAAATACATTCTCATTACATTATCTAGCTCTCTTCTTAATACTACCCGCTGGTCTACGGGCCTATGCACTTGACATTTTGCGTTTATTACATAATGAATAGTCTGGGAGCCTGTAACGAGTATCTGTTATAGTAAATTTATTGATGTAATAAACTAAAAAATACTTTTATCATAATTATCAAATAATAGCTGGAGCATATTTTATATCATACCCTATTTATCTATTTATGCAGTTGCTGTTTTTGTTTGACCAAATTTATGCCACACTTTGTACTATGAATTGCAAAACAATTTATTTTTTGAACATTACATTTACTGGTGTAAAGTCGACGTGATGTGCGATTAGATGTACTTTGTCCTACTATCCTACTACATTGTACTTACGAAAGTGTGCATGTATGTGTCTCTCTTCCTCGCAAAATTAGTGAAGGCAGAAAGGAAAGGAAAGGAAAAGAAGGAAGAAAAAGAAAATAGTTTTGAGAAATTTTAGAACTGATATATAAACTGGAATAATAAAAATGTTACTTCTATCCAGAAAAAAATCCCTTGATATTCTTAGTACCATTAATTTATTGGGAGTCAAAGCACTCAGTGAGTTCAGGCGTAAGAAGTCAGGGCATTAGATACGAGTACAACAAAACAGTGAACGGAAAAGCCTGAAATTGATAAGGTTGTATTACAACGTAAGTTAAGTGTGTTAATGGCATTATTTAAATATTTCGTGTAGGCATATACTAACATTTATGTTGTTACATCAGTTCCTGTGTACATTTTTAGCATTCTTTACATTGGGCACAAATGTAATTGATTACAAAATAATAATTGAGCCCAATTGAATGTTATAATTAGCAATTACTATACGTACATCTAGCAGCCGGCCCGGGGTGGATGCGAGTAGCAGGAGATCGGTCGTCTTCGCGTTCATTGAGGGAGGCTTATGTCCAGCGGTGGGCTGATAAGGGCTGATAATGATGATGATGACGATACGTACACCTTCGTTATCTTTCCAATCAATGGTTCAGCTTATAGTTTGTCTGTGCTGCTGCCGTAGCCGCTTACAGCTGCATCATCGCGGTCGTCCCTTGTACAGATATTTGGACACAGAGTGCGGTAGCTAAAGAAGGTGTTCCATCGACTGCACCAGACACTACATTCATATCACCAAGTGTGTACCTTCACGCCCGTTATCCCAGAAGAGTTAGGCAGAGGTGCTAGTACATCCACAACTCGTAAGTCCAGTAGATATACTAGCACACCCACGATTAGCCAAGGTACTGAGGCCCTTGATGTCATAGGTGACAAGCTTATGGTCATTTCGGGTACATTCCAATCCCGGACAATATAATTTATGCTCAGAATAATAATAATAATAATAGCTGCCTGTCCTGGGCGACGCCCGCACCGTTACACCGCAGAGGCGATATCATATTCATGTCACCCATGGAAGTAATTGGGTCCCAAGACTATTTTTCGAGACGTAGCGATTTGTCTCCTCTCGAGTCGATTAAACGTATGTTACTATGGTTCAAGCCTTGTCTTGTCCATGAGCTTTGAACCGAATTGGCTGCTCTTTGTAGCCGTCTTGTAAGAAGAGAGGACTAAACAGAAGAAGGAGGAGGCGTTCTTTGTAATCCTCTAATAAGAAAAGGGGACAAAAGAGTATAAAGAGTTACTTTTGCGCACCGGACAAGTGGCGAGGATGTAGACCTCACCCCATTGCACTGTCCCAAAGCTATTGGGGTTGTCCTGTGGTGCGGGGCAACCCTTCTGCGGAGAAGGCGCAGTTTTTTGTGACAATTTCGCAATATAATGTGCAAATATAATGTGCCGCGAACCCCATAAACCACTGGACCCTACCCAAGCAAGAGGACCTTTAAGACTGAACGTACTAATGAACGAAAGCAACACGGAAGGAAATCCTATACAGACAAATTTTTCTATAATTTTCAACCACAATTACACACCTCTTTCAAGGGTAAATCAATAGCTTACCCTTGGTAAATCAATAGCTTTTTCTCTTAACTAATTTCTAAAGTAAGACTGTTCTTCTATAGGGCACATAAAATCTCAGTTGCAATAGCCTCTAAAATACATTTAGCAAACCAAATCTAAATCGTTGGTCTAAACTGTTAACAAAATGTAACACAGTACGTATATTGCGGTAGATGTCTCCCGGTAATACGGAATATTACGAGTGAGGACCAGGTTCACTGGAGTTTATGGCATAGATATGAGCTAGCGGTAGTTTATGGCATAGATATGAGCTAGCGGTAGTTTATGGCATAGATATGAGCTAGCGGTAGTTTATGGCATAGATATGAGCTAGCGGTAGTCCCAACAACGCCCATTTACACAGATAGTGCAAATGCAGGTGTATGTATTTTACTCTGCTCATTCAATGGGCCTCGGGACAATCACAAACCGCACGAAAGGTGACAGTATTTTTTTTTTCCTTTTTTTATAGAATATGCGGGCAAACGAGCCTACCTTACGACTACCGATGCCTAAGGACATCTGCATAATTACTATGCCAATGCGTAGCCCTGCGTCCCCCAATGAGCCACCGGCTACTCACAAATCGCACGAAACGCTACACTGAAGATGTCATTTTAAGGCGGTATTATGCGAGCTAGAGGTACCTCCCCGGTTGTTCCGGCCCAATTCCGGTGCATAGGAGGATACAGTGTCATGTACTATGCATGACACTGCTCTTCCTAAGTATAGCTTACTTTCATGGTGGCTACAGATGAGCGAGAGGAAGGCATCGCTCGCTAGCCATGCTTTTTCACCTGCAATGCATCCCTCTACTACTATATTAGTTGGTATACAAATAGTTCGAATAATTAAAACTTTTTAAAGACCTTACAGCGTCGAAACCAACGCTGTAAGGTGAATTCGTGAAAGTCACCTCGGCGGCAGGCGAGGGGCACTCGTACCTAGTTATATTAATGTGATAGATTACATAAATAATTTTGAACAGTCGACCGCATTCCGCGCATAAGTGTAAGTATAATATTACACAACTGGTGTTCAATCAAAATTTGCTTTATATCCGTTGCGTTTTAGTTGCGTTTGTAGGCTGTCAATCAGCGTCTCTATATGGACCTTACTGCATAACATTACTGCATTGTAGCCTAAGGACCTTCCTGGTGGCACATGACAACAATAATGAGGATATCTGTGGGCATCGGTAGTCGTCGGAAGGTTGGTTTCTCGTTTGCCCCGTGATACTATAAAAAGCCAACACATCTGCATAATCTCTATATGGACATTTATTAGCGTGGGTAGTTAAGCTCCGAATAAATATCTGATATCGTATAACGTCCTTGACACTACTTAAACCTAAGATTTAGATACAAGTAACCTTACTGACCAATGAACTAAACAAAATATAAATTGAAGCGTAACACTATAAGATAAATGAATAGTTTGGAAAATCCAAAAGAGTTTATAATTTGAAACCTGCCTTCGGCCGAGGCTATACTTAATTCACCACGCACGCTACAACATAACGCACAAGTCACCTTCGTAGGTTTAACTACGATAGAACGTAGCGTGTAACGGAATGTCAGTATGCCTGTTGTTTCGTCAGTTTGTTTTTTGCAGTGGCTTCTACTGACTGTTGATTACTTGGTCTGGAGACATGAGAAGAATTAATCGACTCGTAGGAGCATAAAGTGATAGGTGTATCGACTTATAACTGACGGAATATCTGCATAGGCCGACCTTTCCATTATGCCGTAGTTTACTTGCCTCAAGAACAGGAGTCGATAAGTAAACCACTTTACTGTAACCCAACTAAGAATCGGTAGTTACTCATAGCTTAATATCTTGCGGCAAAAATAAAATTCCACAAATTGTCGATAGGAACAAATTCAACAGATTCCAACATCATTTGTTCAAAGTAATTTGCTGGAACATTTTACAATAATAGTATGAAATGGATTTATAGGCTAAATTGATATGAATTTTGATCATTTAAAATAATTAGGGTACCTTTTAATGGCAGAACAGATAGTTGACCTCGAATAAAAGTGATTCATCGGATTTAATGGCCCCATGCTTATCTATGTAATAAATTGTTCTTAAACAGACAAATATGCATAGAGTTATAATTTACTAAACTATACTCGATAATTGTTTTCCTCCAAAAACTTTCTGAAGTTTTCGTTCCGCGCAGTTTGTAGTACAAACATTAGGCAGTGGCACAACGAAGCTACTTTTCTCGATTATGTATAGGTTAATTTGAATGTTAATAATACTCGACGTTTCTATTTCTTATTATATTAAATTTTGTATTAAGTGCATACTGAAGAATCACCAATGCTGACGGAAGGGTCCAGTGCAGCTTCATCGGTTACCGCAAGACACGCTGACACAGGATTGCGGTCGAGAGGGTGACCAAGTTCTCTTTCCCGCAGTTTGGAAGGATGCATCCCACAGTTAAGCCGACAGTAATTTCAGATAACCTATTGTAACTATTATTATCTTCGCTGAGGGGACCGGGTTCCTTCGCACTGCCTCTCTAGGGAGGGGGGAAGATCACGCGCGGCATCTAAAGTGCATTATCGCTGCGGATGGAAGAGAGTGTTGAGCTATCAAGACTGGGGGGGGGGGAAAGAACTTCAAGTTCTTAAGGCAGTTCACAGAGGGCTAGGCTAGAGTATTGCCATTGTTCCACAGATATTATTATTATTATTATTATTTGTATGTCCTATGAGCGGTAGTTATATAACAGAAGCTATAGCCTACTTGTCATGCTGATTGTATCTCAACTGTATGCATATATATATGCTCAAGCTGATTGTAGAATACATTAATGTTTTGTGCCTAATTTTCTTTATCAGATTAAAGGAAATTCGGTGGAAGTGTTAAGAATTACATTGTAAAAAATCTGTTAGGTTTTTTTACAATATAATTCTTAACACTTTTAGTTTTTTACAATGATGTTTAGTTAAAGATGTTTTACAATGAACATGGCTGTAACGCCGAACTTGTTCAGAGTGATCATAAAAGTTATAGTTATAACCAAAACTCAACGACAAGTTTTATTCGACTATAAGCATATTATCTTCTGGTGACATCTAACGACTACAAACATGTATTCATGGGCGTCAAATCGGATAACATCACAGCTTGTTAGCCACATAAACAGTGTATCTATGTGAATGACATCGGTTTCGATCGTATACTGAGATTTAAAACAGTAAAACAAGCAATGGGACGCCCGTATATTAGAATACAATGTTAAAAAAGATCTTCCTAGGTATGATATGATCGTTTCATAATATTTGCACACAATGCGGCGCCACTGTAGAAATAATACGTTTGGACAATTCGTGGGAAAGTATGCCTAAAGCAAACAACACGAAGTGAGATGTCACACGAAAACTGTCTTTATCTGTTTCCACAGAAAGACGGCAATCGAAATTCTGATTGGAACCGAGCCTGTAGCTGTGGTCAGACATCACGTAGAATTCAGTCGTACACCATTTTGGAACTCGCGAAATTACGCGACAATATTCACTTGAAATTTACGCAATGGAACATGATTTATTTGCTCGCTTACAAAGGTATATTGAAAGAGGTAGTGGCATGATGTCATTAAAGCCTCGGAGAGTTACCTCGTTCTTATATCTTACTGCCGTAAAGAGACAATTGCACGGTCGTGTTTCGTGGTGTTGTTGCGGTGGCACACTGGAGTGGAGTAAGGTATGACAAGACTTGCATTCCCAACATTTTTAATCCTTGCCGTGACGTAGGAGCCCTGCCTCTGGCCTGGGGAGAATCCAGGTGAAGCCAATTGAAGTGAGAGGGATACTCTTGGCACACGTCTTATAAGGAGAGGTGCGATAGAGCAGGAGGAAGAGGCGCTCCTTATACCCCTTCTTGTAAGAAGAGGGCACAACAGAACAAAAGGAGGCAGCGCAAGGGGCAAGGGGCGAGGATGGAAACCTCACCTCATTGCACTGTTCCAAATTCGGTGGGGTTGTCGTGTGGTGCGAGGCAATCCTTCCCTGGAGTCTTCTTCTTGGAGACTTTGTCGGTCTCTTATGGGGCTGACTAGCTGTCGAGGTGTCCGAATGAATTGTAGTTCCTGGGCACTGATTGCACTCGCTGTGGTTTTTGTGGGTATTCAGCATTATATAGTGTCGCAAGCCCCATACACCACTAGATCCAGGGCCACTGAAGGCGCGTAAGTGCATTTCCCCGCGTCAACCAAAAGAAAAAGATAGAAAAAGAACAACATTTGTATAAAGTAATGTTTATGAAAGGTTATGTGTACAATAGAAAAAACAGCGTTCAATTACGTTTTAATTTTTTATTTACTACGTAGTAGGCACAAAAGACTTTAGAAGGAGCCAAGAAAGATACGGTGATTGTCACTGTGACGTATAACTTTTTTTATAACAAAGGGGGCAAACGAGAAATCTATGCGCTCTTATGACCACCGGCGCCCATAGAAAATCGCATGATTGTTACGCAGATGTGTTACCATCCTATCCCCCCCCCCCCCCCCAATGGGCCACCAGCTACTAACAAAGCGCACGAAACACGACAACGGCATTGTCACTTTACGCTGGCATCAAGTGAGTGAGAGTATCTATTTGGATAGATACTTGCTTACAACTCTGAGCCTAATTTTATAGTTGAGCTTGAGTTAAGTTGTGCAGGTGTGTTGTCCTTCAAAGAGCGACGCAAGAGTGTGAGGTGTTACTTCTTGCGCCTCCAAACACAGTTCCCCTGTGCTCGTGTCGGGGGGGAATGGGTCGGATGGACTCGGGTCGCTTAGACACGACATCGTGGGGACTGTCCAAAGGCAGAAATACAATCCCCGAGGAGAAGTATTCTTATCGAGGCCAGTCTGTCCTGTTACCTGCAGATTAGGGACGGTGCGATTTTAGCGAATGAAGGGGGTGCCTTCAACAACAAATGTGTAGTCGGTATTGCACCCCGGAGTCCCGAGTTCGACATACGGCCTAAGGGCCTCCCGGGCCTCTAGATATCATCCGAAATGGATTCCTCCGTGTCAACAAAAAGAAGGTACATTGTCCTGCTTCACATTATAACAAAGACCTTTGTAGCAAGTGTTTATAATGCTGTTCGAAACACTTATTAATAAAATGTTTTTATTGGTACAATAGGAGTGTACTAGATAGACGTGTTTAGTTTGTCGATATCTTAGATATATACTGCTGCCTGGGGAAGACCCTTAGCTCACTTTGTATACTTTGCAGCGGATTTGGGCCGGCACAACCAGGGAAATACATCTTGCTCACATTATACCGGCGTAAAATGATATCTTTGGTATCACGTTCTATGCGGATTGTGAGTTTCCCTGTACCATAAAAAAGCCTAAATAACCAGCGGAGGGATAGTGTGAACCAACAATTTTTACTTAGCCAAGATTTTTAGATGTCGGTAGTTAATTATTTTCATAATTCTATAGGAATTCAGCAGCACATCATCGGCTGGTAGACCAGGCGCTGAAGACAAATGTCGTGATTCTGCGAGTAGCTCAAGAGAACAGCGGAAGACAAGGCTCCAAGAAAACAGGAATCCACAAGAGTTCCACTCTTAAGAAAAAAAGTATTTGTCTATGAAAAAGGCAGAAAAACAAACAAATAGGCAATAACCAGTTTGGTTAATACTGCTGCCAAGATCCGCAAAGTTAGATGTGTAGCAGCCGCATTGCCGGAAAATATACTTCTTCATACTTCTCAATACGTAACTTCACGATGATATACGGGCAAATTTAACTAGGATGTGGCCGGCAGTCATCAATGACACTATAGTTGATACACTAAAACGCTGTTAGATTAGCCGCTTATTCTGATAACACCATCTACCACTGCCTTTCACTCGCTCGGTGTTCGGTTCAATTTACATACGTTGTGGTCAACCACATCCACCGGCTTTGATAACCCGAAAATGACATCATCAAATGGTGATAGTGGTTTTAAACGGATGTGGTTCAGCCTTTCTTACCCGCTACTACTACTGTGTAAGCGGGTTCTATAGCTATGAGCCTTTGATATGATTGCAGGGAACACGAGGGAAAGCCACAACCGACTTGATACCCGCAACGGATTTTATCAGAAGAAAATAGACGTAGTTTCTTCCCTCCTTCAAATTCTGGTGATAAATAATTAGGTGATATTCTGATCCAAATATACCGTCTCATTTCCAAGTTGGATTTGTTCAGGGCCCGATTGCTGGATTGTAGCGATCCGACTGGTCATTTGCTAGGTCACGAAGATTCGTTTGGCTCCTTGTTATAAAAGTAATGAGCAGCCATAAGATATCCACTCCTGGATATACATTTCACCCTGACAGCGCCACTGATAGTTGTCATAAATAAAATTTTGTCGAATTGGATCTGCGTGGGAGTGACAAGGTTATACTCTATACTTATCTAACATCGTGACATTCATGTCCGAGTTAGTTTTTTGAGTGTATGTATTTTATGACGCCAGACTCTGTGGTCTCGGGCCATGGTCCTCTCCATGAGCCACACATCCACGTCAACAC
The DNA here is from genome assembly GCA_017140195.1 of Eumaeus atala. Taxonomy (NCBI): domain Eukaryota; kingdom Metazoa; phylum Arthropoda; class Insecta; order Lepidoptera; family Lycaenidae; genus Eumaeus; species Eumaeus atala. The sequence goes on along the minus strand of JAFELO010000377.1, from coordinate 436,958 downwards.
CCACGCCTCTATGGCTATAATGCTATGAGCTTCCCCAGACCTCAGTGTGGATAGACGAATTAAACCGCGTTCTCTCCGGTCATTACATTAATGATCCACTCATTGATGATAAATGTGATGCTTTGTTCCCATTTCGTACAGTCCCCCGTTTGTCTCAAAGCCCAGCTCTTATAGCAATCCGATGGAGCCGTGTTAGGCTTCTCTTCGTTTCCAAACCATAACTTCAGGACCGAAAAAAAAAACAAAATACTATGTAGGTGATATCAATCTCCTTGTGGTTTATATTATTGCTAGAGTATCTATAGATAGTACATAATCATGAGGGTCACATGAGTTTATAAATACATATGTTACAATCTATTGGGTAATCTTTTTTTCAGAGTAAAACGAATCTTCATGTACTTAATCGACATGACATTAAAATCTATGTTTGCGTCTCATTCAGTTCAAACCCGTTTTTTACGTGTACTGCCTGTACAGATCGTAAGTACGCATACACACTACGTACAAACTTTCGTATAACATTATTTTAATAATTTCTTGTATTATGGAACTATCGTGAATTATAATAGAATGTGGCAACACCCGCCCACAATATCGATAACACTTAAATCCGTGTAATTATATTTATACAATGAATATGATTGCAGAGGCGCTGTGAATCGATTGCTTTCGACAATAGAAGCCTATTTCCTTCGGATTGCTTGAGATTTCAATAGCATGACTAAAACAGGGCCATTTTGCACTACATAAACGTTTCGCCAAATACAATTGCGGGCCGGTGTCGCATACTTTCGAGTCGCGAATGTATCAAGGCCATTAAATCGAAACAGAAAAACGGAGCAATCATTACGTAAAGAACAATGTTACGCACGCTCGGGAAGTTGTAGCATATCTGTCCATTGCCCGCGAGTAAAGAATGTGTGAAATACCAGGTGTTGCTAATAATAAACAGCTGTTATGTGTTTGTTTTTGGCAGGGCCGCGGAATAAAAAAAACCGGCCAAATGCGAGTCCGTCTCGATCACTGAGCTTACCACACTAACGGGGGTAACAAGAAATGTACTTTTAGAAAAGTCCGTCCGTCCAGTGTGTACCGCCTCACATAATATCGCTGTAGTGACATCTTCAGTGTCGCGTTTCGTGCGGTTTTATGAGTAGCCGGTGGCCCATTGGGTGGGACAGCAACGCATCGGCATATAATTAGTGGATATTCATGCGCGTCGGTAGTCGTAAAAAGGCTTGTTTGCCCCCTATTCTATGAAACAAAAGTGTCCTTATTTTTTCTTGAAATTGCTTAGAAGGATTAATCTCGTATTTACGTCAAGTGTTAAGTACTGCATCGCCGTATTACTGTGAATAAATCACAGTCGTATCTCAATGCAATCAAAAGGTCTACGTGTCTATGGGATCGCACTCGCAATCGAAATCACAAGAACTAAGACTATAAGCTTTCTTTCATTCAGGAAACCTGCATTTGACCTAGAATCATAAAATTTTGCAAGAAGTAACAACTTACGGCGCAAATATAGAGTTAAATTTGAAAATGGCGAAATTGTTAATGTTCCACTGAAAAAACTACTGCAAACATATGCTAGTAGATAATTGCATACATTTGTATATTAAATGAATGCATAAGTAATTACGGCAAGTTGTAAACAATATATAACATTATAAAATATATATTTCATTATTTTTCACACTAAAAAAAGAAGCTTACAATATGATGAAAGCTATTAAAAACAGGGAACAATAGGCGCGATCTTATCGCTTTAAAGCGATGTCTTCCAGCCAATGAGGTTTTTCATATCCAAGAGGCTCCTTACTCTACTAATTTAAACCACTTTACATTAATAGAAAGCGGTAATGCCAGGGCACTATTGAATTGGGCCTGCACGACCGATGAGGTACCTCACATCACATGACACTGCCGCAAAGTGTTTTTTTTTTTTTTTGCATAAGGGGACAAACGAGAAATCGGAGCCTTTTAGTGCCTGTACAGTAAAAGGGCCTTCGCTTTTTAACAACTACCGACGCCCATACCCATGGGGTACCCGAAATTCACAATATTTACGAAATTTCACAGCATAGCGCTCTCTCAGAGGTATCTCCTCCCTTGTGCCTGATCAATTCTCTATAGTGCAACCGAATTATGCACTGAAGAATATCAAAGGTAAAAGTTTATACACACGCACACAAATACACACGCGCACACACTCATACACAAATGTGTTGAGTATTGTTATCATTACTAACACACATTAGGAAACGCTAATAATAGATGTACAGATAACATTCATGCCATGTTAACTTAACTGTTACTAACTTAACTTGTTTTAGAAACGGCGCACTTCCCAGCAGCTTGTGCAATAGATTCCTTTTGTTTTCGCTAAGAAGTGCATTCGCTCACTGCCATTGGTCCTGGGTGAGATTCGTTGGGGTGTGGGACTTGCTGATGAACCGAATACCCATTAAAACCCCGCGGGAGCCATCAGCGTATACTGAGGTGCCCCGGATCTATCGGCAACAGCATCTCAGTGGCTGGTCAGTTCCTCAGAAGGGACGGCCCCCCTCCTTTTTTAGCTAACGCGAGGAAACTCATTTACACGCTATTCGGTGAGCTGAAATATACTTCTACCGTCAGGACCATCCAAGGAGATCAAGTTCCGATTCTGACCTCATTAGATGGTCCTGAACGCAGCCTGCCTAAAAAGATACCACAGGACCATTTTGGGAGACTAAGTTACGCGCACCGCTTTTACCGCTTGCAGTGCAATATATACTGCATTTGTTAAAGTTTTTTAGATAGTGTGGTACAGTAGGAGGTATTTTCATGCCGCGTTGTAGCCGAACTGGGCCGGCACGACGCCTGAGGTACCCGAGGGTCATATAGTACCTTCGTAAAGTGACAACTATGCTGTCGCTTCATATGTGGTTTGTGAGTAGCCGGTGGCCCAATGGAGGAACGGGCAACATTTATGTCTAACAATTATGTGGATATCTATGTGCATCGGTGGTCATCAAAAAACACTTGACAACAGGTTTGTCCTTAAATACGAAGTATATTTGAGGTACATGACAGACATGAATCAGAACTTATCAAGTTCTTGTTTAATCTTAACGGTAAGGAGAGTACCGACGCCCATTAATATCCACACGCCAAGGCAATGTCTTGCCCACATTCACTTCATCCTTCCTCAGAGAGGGGCTCAAAACTGTACGAAACGTACTCACAGCATAGCTATGACTTTAAGGTGGCACTAAACTGCATAGCTATGACTTTAAGGTCTCTCCGTGACGATTCGATTGCAATACATTAATGACACTACCTGTTACAAATTAAGTGATAATGTTATAGTTAGAATAGAATAGAATTAGACTGGAATTTCTTCTGGAATTCTCTATAGAGACTAGCGAACTGTGCAGGATATATTACAGTGCACAAGTGTGTGCCCAGGTACAGGTATACTAGCAGTTCCATTCTCTTATTCCGATTGGACGGCAATCCAACACGCCCAGGGAGATATCAGGCGCAGGACTGACGGTATAACGTGCTCTCCGGGGCACGGGGGTGTAACACCGCCTCCTGTATGACTTCGGACTGTTATTAGAAATTGGAAAATCCCAATAACATTTTGGTGTGTTGGAACGTTCCTGCCACTACACCACGAGGCAGTCAAGTTATAATATTACGTAGGATTCATCATTTTATCCAACATGTCTCAACACTCCCAGGCAGATCATATCAACTACTTTGGTAACGGTGATGTACCATGTTCCGCTGCAGGCTGAATTGGACCAGCACGACCAGGTATGTACCTCTCGCTCATATGATATCACCGTAGAGTAACGTCTATGGTGTCCCGTAAAAAGGGGGAACTTTACATCTGCTATTACTTGCATCGACGTCCGTAGCGGTCGGTAGTTATTATAGAGGTAATAAAGATACAGCAGCGATGCTAAAGGCAGCATGTAAAAGAATAATAATATAGAAAGAAGTTATGAAAGCAGTACTATCTTTTTTAGCGCAGAGAGGTGAACGGAAAAAGATAGACAAAGAATGTAATACATTTGCTGTCTCTTATCTATGTTATCCTTATGGTAGTTATATTACAAAAAACTTCTCTACTATATACTTTACTTGTCGTAAAATGATAATATTGGGTACTTTATGACACTTCATTTTCCTAGTACTAAGCCAAGTCGTGAAATTGAATAGCGACGAAATCGAACATCGAACCAAGGAACTATGGCCATGCTGCTATTGTGCTACTGAGACCCGTCAAAATTTAAAATATGGCTTACAAAATTTTATAGCAAGATTCCATAAATCCTACCTTGCTATTGGTATGCCGTTTCTCTTGGAATTTTACAAGTTTTTTTTTGTTATTGGGTCAGGATCAAAGCAATTAACATTTAGTCATGAAGTATAAATAATAATTGTTGTTAAATGTGTTGCTAAGTGACAGGGACCTCGGTTCAGACTTGAAATGATGATGTTTGATGTGCACAAGTTAAGATGGCGATTTCACTGATTTAGGATACCATAACCTCGTGGTCGAGCGTAACACCAGGATATCGCTTTAGCATGCGTACGTCGGTTACGTCTCTTGTGCACGTTTCACTATAGAATCATACTCATTATTAAGGAATAAACTGTAATTATGTGCTCTGAGCTAGGAGCTGACGCACACACTGGTAACTCTTTCTCTGACCTGAATGTAACAGGTACGCTATCGCGTTTTGTACGGTTTGTGAGTAGCTCTATTGGAGGTCTGGCCTCCAATGGACCTACTGTAATTAGAAATTGAAAAATCTTAACAACACTTGGGTCCGACTCGCGTTTCGAACTGTGATGACTGTGATTGATCACGCTTACAACTAGACCTGGAGGCAGGTTTTAGTGGTGGACGGCAAATGAACTGTGATGACTGTGATTGATCACACTTACAACTAGACCTGGAGGCAGGTTTTAGTGGTGGACGGCAAATGAACTGTGATGACTGTGATGGATCACACTTACAACTAGACCTGGAGACAGGGTTTAGTGGTGGACGGCAAATGAACTGTGCCTTTTGAAGAATAATCGTGCCTTTAAACATGAGCATAATTATTCTGCAGCCCAGTAAATGAGCCTTCCTTCCTCCTCATCAACAAGCCAGCGCAATCTCTGGGCGATCACTAGTTATAAAAAAATATTTTTTCTTTTTTTTATATCATATGGGGAAAACGAGCAATCGGAGCCTTTGTACGACTGTCGCCCATGAACATCCCCATAATTACTATGCCGATGAACACATCGGCATACAGCAACGGCCCTCCCTCCCCTCCAACTAATGGGCCGCTCACAAGCCGCATGAAATGTGACACTGAAGTTGTCACTTTACGGCGGTATTCTGTAAACGAGAGGTACCTCCCCGGTCGAGCCGGCCCAATTCCATCGCATAGGAGGAAGTAATGTCATTTACTATGAGTGGCACTACCTCCTCCCATGCAGCATGGCACTACCTCTTCCAAACGGTTTACTTGTAGTAAACATGCCAGTTCGGAGAACGATTTGTGGTTTCAGTAATCTAATACAAGTGTGACTTTATGAGAATCTGTGGCCACGTCTTCGCAGATCAAATTTGTTAGATCATTTCATTCACTTTGAACTGCCCAAGGATAGTAATCTATACTAATAATGTAAATGTGAAGAGTTTGTTTGTTTGAACGATATGATCTCAGGAACTACTGGTCCGAATTGAAAAGTTACATTAGTGGCGAACAGTCCAGTCATCGAGGAAGGCTATGGGCTATATACATCGACGCTATGATTTATGAGAACAGAGTTACGCGGATGAAACCGTAGGGTGAAATGAATTGTGATTATGATTGAATATGTTACTGTTATTAACGTCGTGAAGTAGAAGAGGCCTGTGCCCAGCTGATGACATGGGCTGGTCACACACTCAGAAGATCAGATGGCAGATGTGCCACTAAATTTCTGGAGAGGCCGCGTTTAGGGAAGCGAAGTGTTGGTCGACCGTTCACCAGGTGGGAAGACGATATCCGTACAGTAGCTGGTCAAGGCTGGATGCGAGTAGCAGGAGATCGGACTTTTAAATTATAGAATAGGAAGCAAAGACATGCAGCAGTCGTCTTATGGTAAGCCCATAACCCTACAACCGCCAAACTCAGAATATCGGAAAATAATATAGTGTTTTTTTGTGTATTTTCCGACACAACCGAGAGCACAAGCGTGACTTCAAACGGATTTTAAATAAAGACATCGGCAAACTACGAACGCTAACGAGAGGTGGGAGCTAATCAGCTTATAATAGTTGACAAACTTATACGTATAAAAATTTAATAAAATCCTAGCGGGCGCCTGCATACATTTTGAATGAAATTACACATATAAGTTTTCTATGGCATAAGGGGACAAACGGGAAATCGGAGCCTTTTCATATACGCAGATGTGTTACCTTATTATCACCCCCGCCCCCCAAATGAGCCACCGGCTAGTCACAAAACGTATGAAACTCGACAGCGACGCTGTCACTTTAAGCGGGTATCAAGTGAGCGAGAGGTAAGCCCCGATCGTGCCGGCCATGCATAACACATAGCACTACGTCATTCTATGCAGCACTACCTCCTCCCATAAGTTGGTAAAGGTTTTTTGTTGGTGATATAATTATGATTTTTCAACTTTCGGATTCATTCCATTGCTCGTACTGTACATTCTTGCTAAGAAGCAAGAATGTACAGTACGAAATTTGACAATAGTCAAATTTCGTTTCTCTTGGCCTACAGGAAGCACCTAATCTACTGGTTTTGGGTAACGTGCATTTTCGTACAAAAACATGACGGCGCTTTTGAGCACGGGGCAAGGGGCAAGGATGGGAACCCATCAATGCCCAATGGGGTGACCCATTGCACTGTCCCAAAGTCGGTAGGGTCACATCACCAAAGGCGGCACTGGTAGCACTCACGTTGGTTTTTGTGGGTATTTGGCACTATATAATGTGTCGCGAGCCCCACACACCACTGGACCCCACTCAGGATCAGTGAAGGCGCGTAAATGCGTTTCCCCGCGTCAACAAAAAAGGCATCAACTATCATAGCTGTCATCACAAGACAGACTATGTAACCATCTTGACAATATGCAACAAGTGTTGCAATCAATCATATTTGCATTGCACCAGAGACACAGCCGTTAACATTATCATCTCTAATGAAATTGAGGTACAGATTATTAAATTCCACAAAAAAGGAAACGTATACACTCAATTTACTACAATATTGTGGCGCTACTTAAAATTCAATCATTTTGAAACAATGGGCCGAGAAAGTTCTCCACAATAGATGTCTTAGAGATTATCTAGGCCCTAATTAACATGATAATCTTGTAAATGGAAGATAATAAAAAAATTGGGCAGTTCGGAATCGTATGAAAGTTCTTAATTGTAGTTTTTTGTTCTGGCCGTATGGGAAATGAAACGCTAAACAGCATAATTGATGGGTATCTGAGTAGACGAAGATTTGCTTGTTAGTCGAAAACTAAACAGCTTGCTTGGATACAATTATGGTGAGTTGAATTATGTGAATGAGAAAAAAAAATTGTTAAGTTTAATTACTGAATTGTAAGCGGGCAAATATGAGAATAGCTAGCCAATGGGGGGTCGCACCCTATGTACTGGAGCTTCATTGATCCAAAAATGCTATTAGCATATACAGTTTCTATTAGAAGTCCAAAGACCTCGTCCCCCGTACCTGGGAGCGCACGATAAGCCGTCGTTCCAGGGCCCGATTCCTTCGGTCGTGTCAGACTGCCATTCCATCGGAATAGAGGAATGGGTAAAGAGAGTGTACTAGTATTTCTGTACACTATAATATTTAGTACACAGCGGCTAGTTCCTGTAAATAAGGCCACCGCAACTGAAGTCAGGGAGAAATAATAATAATATTTTATTACTATACATCCGATGAAAATAATTCCTGCTTGATACCTACTTCCTAAGAGGTATGCATTATGGTAGTGCCATTAATGCATTTCAGGGTAATTGAGCCGGCACGACCGGGTAGGTATCTATAACTTAAATTGACGTCATCGGTGTCGTTTTTCAGTGGCCGGTAGGAAATTGTGGGAGGCGGTAAAGAGAACAATAGGCATAGTAATTATGTGCATTGTTCACATTACGCAGGTGTTCTTGGACGTTGGTAGTCATAAAAATACAATAAAACATAAAAGGAAAGGAAAAAGTTAGTGATTTTTTGAGACACTTTACATCAACAAAGGCAGAACCTTATACTGCGGGTAATTTCCATACGGATCATACTCGATTTGACAACAACGCCGCTAGTGCGCCAATATTTACAATTACAACAGTATTATCGTAAAATTGTCGATGAATACGATTACAATCGACTCATATTAAATGAGTGTTGTAGGCGCGGCCCGGTGGCTTATAAAGCGTCCGGTTATTGCAATGTTACGCTGTGTGAGGTAACCGCAAAATTGAGTGATAACAAATTACGTAGCAGGAAAATGTGTTATCGGTTCACTTGATACGCTTGCGATATCACATTCGATGTTTAAACTGGTCGAAATAGAATATGGGTCCATTTTTAAGCGGGTCCAATATTGAGCAACATTGTCCAATTAAAAAGTACCAATACCTTTGTATAAAGGGATGTGTTTTTTTATGAAACTGTTTGCAGCATAAACGAGCATTCGAATTTTCTGATGCAATGTCTATACCTGTAATCACACTCAGGGGATAATCCCGCCCTAGTCGAATTTCGGCCACAGCTGACATATCTACCTAGTCTTCCCATAAATATTGTAACAAAGAAAAACTTTTTTTTAAATTGCAAATATCAATCATTACTTTTACAGCGTATTAGTTTAATGCACAAATATAAACAATAAAAATATAAAAGGCTAATCCGAAGTGGTCTGCACTGGCTCTCCTTTAGACACTACCCATAGAAGTACGCACTATTTCCATTGGTAAAATCTTCAGTACCAATCGTATGTACAGTTTTAGGGTCTCCAAATTATCATGGTGTTTAGAGCAACCTGTATACTCTAACTAAAACTGACCTTAAATCATAATCCACAGGATTAAGGTCGAGACTAGGCGACGGTCAGTCTTCAGCTCTCTTGAAGTTCCAGCTTTATGATCCGGCGCCGAGTCTTGCTGGAAGGACCATACCCGGTATTTGACCATAGTGTTATTAAAAGGCTTAAGTACCTTCCCAACAATGGTATGGATACGCTTTTGATAGCCTTTCCACAAAAGTATGGCTCAGTCACACCTTCATAGCTTGACCATCGCTGAGGTCTGATAATGCTCACGTTGCACTCTGTCGACCAATTGGGAAATTATTTTTGTTTTTTTAAATGTCGCTCAATTGTAAAAAAATCTCATCCTTGTAAAAAGTTTTTCTGTGACCTCCCTTTGCGTACCGATACAGTGGTTGTTTCGATATTACCACCGTATTCATGTTTAATTTATCAGTAAAGAAATGGCCAGTGCATCTTTTTTAGGCTGCAACTCCTAAGTCATCTCCTAGAATACGCGACATGGTTCTAGGTGCTATTTTCATTTCCCGAGTTAAAATCTTTTGCTCTCGGACAAGACTTCGTCGAATTATTTCCCGTAATGCTTTGATCACCCTTTTCGTACGAACACTACGTGGACGGCCAGATCTTTCTATGACACAAACAGAGGTTGTTTGTTACCTGTTTCAATGTACCTATTAATAGCCCGTTACACAAACATTGGGCTAATACCAAGTGTATGGAGAGTTTTAAAAATTGCATTTCGCTCCATAATTAATTTGTGTAATGCAATCACAGAGATTATGTTATTGCATTACACAAAGTAGTTATAGATATATATATTACCTTTAGAACTCCACTCCATTTTAATATGGCAAAACATTGTACAATCCATTGGCGCCAAAATGAAAATACACATTAGTAATAATAATAATATCTGTGGACTTATCACACCACGCAAGATAGCCCTGTGTTAAGTACCGTAAGGACTTAAAAATAAATATAACTAATATGTTATGTAAATTTAAGAAATTTTATATATTTAAGATTTTCATTATAGAAATACACATAATACTCGACCTCAGGCTTAACACAAGGACTAACCGTCACGTTACCAACTGAGCCAGCCCGTTGTCATAATGAACAATTGTATAAAAATGATAGGTTCCAAATTCGAATGTACTATTTTTTTTAATCTTAATAGTAACAGTACTTATGGCCAGACTAAGTATTGGGAAGTGCCATCTACGCAGAACATATTATACTGCACGACTGTTTGCGTAGACGCAAGTCTACTTTCTCTTCCCTCATTCTCCTATTCCGACGGGGCGGAATCTGACACGACCGAAGAACAGGACTGACTGTTAACGTGGTCTCCCAGGCACGGGGTAACACATATCACGCGTGTGCGTGTCACTTAACATTAGACCACAAGGAAGTAGACCGATATTGTTTATGAAGATACCTACTAGCATTGTTCTATCCCGTTTAAAGCGAGCTAACGAACAACCGAAGCATCCAATTACAACTGAAGCCCATAGACATCCATCTAGTTTTATGGGTATATGTAGTTCTATTGGCATTATAGTTTTCTTGTACGCGTTGCTCTCCGTTGCTCCTCCCCTTCAATGGACTACAGACTACTCGCAAACCGCACGAAATTCGACAGCGCAGCTGGGACTTTGCAGAGTCATGTAAGCGAGAGTCCCCGGTCATGCTGGCCCAATTAATCTGTAATAGAGCATGACACTACCTCTTACAAGAATTAATTTGAATTAACTTAAAAATTGGATGCAGAATAAATTTTAAGCAATCCGCAATAAGTTAACACATCTGTTTTTCTCTACTAGTCACCAGTCTGCCACTCAATATTTTTGGAGGTATTTTGAAACAAAGAACAAAATCCTTCTGCGTAAGAGTGACTGCATTACAGCCATATGGAATCGGGTGATTCGGAGAGGTCTCGTCCGCATGATAACGGCGTGAAGTGGCAGCTATACTCCCGCATTTCGTGCCCTTAGTCAGTTTTCGGTGCCCCGTTGGAAGGAATAATTATTATACAGTCGATAGTCGCGTATCTAAAGGCTCCAGGCTCCAATCAAAAAGTCCTATAATAGACTAGCCCGTCATGTAGTAGTTAACTCCTTATACTTTAGTAAGGAAACAAAATATAATCACGCAATATCTGGTCTCAGTCCATAAAAATATATCCTCATCGAAGTGGATCTAATTAAGTTATCCGTACATTACAATGGTTGCTATTATCTCAATATCAGTAATAAATAACGAATAAGCTCAAGTATAAAAACCAAGTTTATTACAACTTCTTCCATCCCGCCTAATGTAATGTAAGCGTCTGATCGGCGCACGCTACATCCCGTGATACACGAGAATGTTATGTTTAATACGGGTTATGACAACCAAGTAACATGCAGATTGCGAATGGGTTGTTTATCTGACAAGAGGTAATAAAATTATGAAATATTTTAACATTGTAATTTGACATTATTCAAAATAATTTATTGTTTATTTTTGATAATGTCAAATTGTAATGTCAATAGCTACCTATTGACATTGCAATTTGACTATATATACTTGAAAAATTTGATTATATTGAAAATAATTATCTTATGTTAAACAACCAAATTATGGCTTCATATGTACTTTACATAAATAAAATATTTCATAATTTGATTGTATTTTATAGTAAGTGATTTTTTTTTTCGTTTTTGCTGACCATAGATTAATAATTAGACTAACATATATTAAAATCATCCATTACGTCAATATGATTAAGCTGTTAATTGTAGACATTTTTTATTCAACTACCTTCTTATAATAATATTTATTTACCAGACGATGATTAGTCGAAACCGGTCATATATTGAAGTTAAGTAATTTTGGAAATATTTTATAAAGTCTATTTATTTATTAAAAATATTCAAAAGAAACATTCAAGCATCCTTTTTTCTTGAACACCTCGTCTAAATTTAATTATTTTTCTTGCAGTACCTTGACTAAATTAGTTATTATACTAAATTAGGTAAATGGTTTGGTAAATTAAAATAATTCAGTAGCAGCTATTTTTTTTTTTTTGGAAATTATTAAAATAAATACAGTTATACCTGATTTTTTATAAATAAACAATAAAACTGGCAAACCATTCGGCATCGGGGTCATCGCTTCATGGTGGGTGTAATCATTTGTAGGATTTAGGTTAATGCTTATTAAAATTCTTGTTTTACTACATTATTTTATTAGTTTGTGTTATTTACAAACAACGAACTTAGTAGCATACCGCTACTTTTTATTTAAGGCTATATCTATAGTACAATGAACTCCTAGGAATGGATGCTATTTGAGCAAAACTAATCCTAAATTTGTAAGTTTTATCTTTTTAAATTTAAATAAATCAAAGATAACCTGATTGTAATAATATCTACGTGTCTTGTTTAGAGGTGACTCAAAGGCTAAGCGTCACTTGGACACTTTACACATAGAGCAAATCGTGAGTCCGATAACAAAAACTTGAAAAATCATTTACAATCAAGACGAGTTGTTAAAAGTCATAATCTATATTCTATCTATACATTTATATGTATATACATTAAGAGGGTGAAAAAGTGTGTCTGTACATCACAAATTTTTCAAAAGTAATAAAATTACGGCGATAACGAAACACTAGTAGGGAAAAAAAATAGGATAAAATTTGTATGTTTGTCTGTTCGTACACGCTAATCTCCGGACCTTATCAACGGATTTGAATGTTTTTTTGTTCTATAGCTTATAAGTTATATGTTGCTCATACCTATAAGCCAGGTCAACAAATAGGGCGTATTTTCTTTGAAGTACTCGAACGTAGACACTGTCAAGGACAAGTGCAAATTAAACCTGTTCAGATATAAAGTGTAAGTGTATGTCTGCGTCAAACTTTGCACTTGACGCCAATTTTTCAGATCATTGGCATTTGACACAGTAGCATAATATTTATCCATGTCATTAAGCCCAACGACACTTTGGTTTGAAATCAATATCGCATAATTAAATTGTTGGATACAGTTACGAAATATCGGTTCATTACATGAAGTTATGGGTAGACTATTGAGTGCCAAGTAGTGTTGTATAATCATCGATTAGTGATGGATAAATTACTAGTACCTCGAATGCAACCACATTACAAATATCATAACATAACAACTGTATTACCGGTAAAAATTTGGCCTACCCATAAAGCTGGGCACAATTTAATAAATAGATTCCTAGTGCTGTCGTAAGTTTGTTTATATAAAGAGTATCGAATTGAGTACCGTATTAATCGTAAATATATAAAGAATGATTTATTTTGTACCAAAAAAGAAAAATAAAATACAATTAAACCTTAGTACTAGAAAAAAAATTACAAAAATGGCCGTCTTACCGCTAGTAGCGCTTTCTTTCAGACACATGGTGTCTGAAATTATATAAATATATATATATAATTATGACAATCCTGCACATAGTCTATGAGGACTGCATTTTGATATACAATCGCATTCGTTTTACGCCTTTCTCACAAAAATCTTATCTCGGTTGAGCCCCAATGTGAAACTACTAACAGAACCCTGCCTGAGGGTGGAAAATGGCCTTACGGGACTCGGGACACGGTGTTTCTTTAAATAAATCTTATTGCTTTATTTATTGCAGCTCCCCTTGATAAAAAACATCCTCTCTAAAAAAGTACAAGCTACTTTTTTTCCTGCGTACCGCTTCAACAAAGCGCGGCATCTTTTTAGTCAGTTAGTTTTTTCTTCGATACACTTTTCTGCCCTACGTCCATATTCAACACCCGTTTTCGCTGTGGTCTGTTTGCGTATGACATTTTTTTGGTTTCGCGCCTTCACAGATTCTACCACCGCTGGCGTCCTAATAAAGGGCCACCGCACCTTTTTCTGTATTCCAAACATTTGTATCACTATATCGTTTTATGGTACACGAATCTTATGGTTATCTTTTTTATAGAATAGGGGGCAAAAGAACAATCGGAGCCTTTTTACGACTACCGACGCCCATGAAAATCCACATAATCACTATGTCGATGCGTTGCGCTCCTTCCGCCCCCAATGGGCCACTGCATACTCACAAACAGCACGAAACGTGACACTGGAGATGTCACTTTACGACGGTATTATGTGAGCGAGAAGTACCTCCCCGGTCGTGCCGGCCCAATTCCCTTGTATAGGAGTATGTAGTGTCATGCATTATGCATGGCACTATTTCCTCCTATGTAGAGTGGCACTACCTCTTCATAACTTAAAATTTTTCAGCATGTCAAAAATTTGACTTGGTACATAACACACAACGATGTAACACGATAACAGCGCCACGGGCTTCTTTAAGCGCCCACTCCAAATTTTTTGTTATATAATTAAATTAAGAAACTTTTTTGTATCTGGTTTTAAAGTAATATAAGAGCGTAGCTGCCTACGCTCTTCTACAACTTTAAAACCAGGTCCTTCATTCAGTTTTCCCGTAAAGCGGATCTCTCTCATGGCGGTTTGTTTTGTGCTGCAATGCATCATTACCTCTTGTCAGATAAACAACCCATTCGCAATCTGCATGTTAATGGTTGTCATAACCCGTATTAAACATAACATTCTCGTGTATCACGCGATGTAGCGTGCGCCGATCAGACGCTTACATTACATTAGGCGGGATGGAAGAAGTTGTAATAAACTTGGTTTTTATACTTGAGCTTATTCGTTATTTATTACGGATATTGAGATAATAGCAACCATTGTAATGTACGGATAACTTAATTAGATCCACTTCGATGAGGATATATTTTTATGGACTGAGAAAAAATGGTATGACTACGTTTTGACCAGATATTGCGTGATTATATTTTGTTTTCTTCCTAAAGTATAAGGAGTTAACTACTACATGACGGGCTAGTCTATTATAGGATTTTTTGATTGGAGCCTGGAGCCTTTAGATACGCGACTATCGACTGTATAATAATTATTCCTTCCAACGGGGCACCGAAAACTGACTAAGGGCACGAAATGCGGGAGTATAGCTGCCACTTCACGCCGTTATCATGCGGACGAGACCTCTCCGAATCACCCGATTCCATATGGCTGTAATGCAGTCACTCTTACGCAGAAGGATTTTGTTCTTTGTTTCAAAATACCTCCAAAAATATTGAGTGGCAGACTGGTGACTAGTAGAGAAAAACAGATGTGTTAACTTATTGCGGATTGCTTAAAATTTATTCTGCATCCAATTTTTAAGTTAATTCAAATTAATTCTTGTAAGAGGTAGTGTCATGCTCTATTACAGATTAATTGGGCCAGCATGACCGGGGACTCTCGCTTACATGACTCTGCAAAGTCCCAGCTGCGCTGTCGAATTTCGTGCGGTTTGCGAGTAGTCTGTAGTCCATTGAAGGGGAGGAGCAACGGAGAGCATCTATTATAGGATTTTTTTATTGGAGCCTGGAGCCTTTAGATACGCGACTATCAAATTGCAATGTTAAAATAATTAATAAATAGATTGAAGTATAGGGTTAATCTCAGAAAGTCAAATTTTAAATATAAACGTCACAGGAACTTAAAGTACTTGTTGTAATAAGAATAATTTCATTTTTTATAGTTCATTCTTAAAAATCAACAAAGTAATCATTAAAAGTGTTAACTAAATATATATTTAATTTATGTCAAAATGTTAAATTTCAAATATTATATGCAAATGTGCCAAGCACTTGATCGTTTAAAAATTTCTCAAATTCTTTAAAACGGTTGATTTCTAAAGTTTCCAGAGCATCCACTTTTTTACCTTTTCGTGTCACGTGTATGAATTTAATATTTTTGTTTTTTAACCATACGGAATAATAGAATAATAACTTTTACGGATTTGACCATTGTCACGGGTGGACTGGTTGCTGTAACGCTTCTGAAACTTCGGGCTAGATAAATAATTATATATATATATATATATATATATAATATAGCATTACAATAAAACTACTACTATACTATATCTAACATTCGCCTAAACTTAAGACATGAATTTTTGTTTTTTATCAAATATTCTTTAAGTTGCTAATGAATCGTTCAGCAAGTCTAGATGTCCGAATTTCATTTCTCCAAGCCGATACATGTTCTTTTGTTCTGTTTCCAGTTTGTCCTATATAAACGTGTGATACGTGTGGACACGTCAAATTATATATACCGCTTCTGTCCTCAATGGTATTTTATCTTTGTTTTTGTATATTAATATTTTTAAACTCCCCTTATATAAAATAAAAGGCTAGTTCGGTGAGATCGGTGAGGACAAAAGACCAATAAACTGTATTTTAACCCTTTGACTATTGAGTACGATTCACTTTCGTTTGAGTAAATAAGTTTTTCCACTACTTTTCTATTGCTGGTTCCTATAATATTTTGTAGTTATCTAACGGGTTTTAACGCGATAATCAAAATACTGTTATTATAAAAAATAATAAATTTATTACAATGTACTGGCAAAGTTTATGTAAATACCCTGCTCGACGTTTCGGCCGGATTATACCAGCCGTGGTCACGAGCCGACATTATCAAACCCGTTACATAACTACAAAATGTGTAACAAACGTGAAAGACTCAAACAAGTCGTTTGTCATAGTCGTAGTATTTGATATAATATTAATAATGGTTACGCTCAGGTATTATCATCATCATTATTATCAGCCTTACCGGTCCACTGCCGGACATAGGCACCTTTCAATGAACGCCAAGTTGATCGATCTCCTGCTACTCGCATCAATCCCGGACAGGCTGCTGCACGGAGATCGTCTTTCCACCTGGTGAACGGACAACCAATACTGCTGTCCGATGCCGATGATTTCGGATAATGGCGCGCAGGAAACCAAGTGTCGCAACAATTAAATTACACATTTGGACTGTTCTGGTAACCCTCAAAAAATTTAACACCTAATATAAATGTACTAATATTGTCTACGGCTTGTTTCCACATATTTCAACACAACAGGAGTGATACACTTGGCACGGTATGTAAATTCTCTAACCATGAAACATCTGATAACAGTGCTCCAGAAGTCGGCTGCCTTCCCCGAAGCTTGTAACTGTTACGAGATTATATCAGTAACAAGGAACATAAGGGATGCAGCAGACGAGCGTTTACTAAACTACTTTCGCTCCTCAAACGATCTTATACAAATTCGACCATTATTTGCCATACTGTTAGATTCGGGTCCTATTTTTGAAATCGTTTATCTTTGCGTTGGCCACGTGACATATCTTTTTTCACTACTTGTTCCGTTTTTGAAAATTTACAATATTTTCTCTATCGTAAATAACTTATTTATAAGAAGTGTATTGCGTACACGTAAAAGGTATATTTACAAAATTTCGGAGGGCCTGTATATTCGTTTCTGTCACTGAATATTTTCTAGATTTGTCAGGAAAACAATAAAATCTTGTCACACTGCTACACTATAATGTAATAAAGGTGTTGTCAATATTTAGGTAGCCGGCTGACAGATTGTTTTTTTTTTCTATTACAAAAAAAGGCAAAAACTAGTAGTTATGTCTAGTAAGAAGCAAAAGAGTTGTTGATATTTATATTGCATTGTATGTGTCTCGTCAAATACCTAATTCCTATACTAAAACGTGTATTAGTAATTTTATTACAATCACAGTCCGTAATGATGATTTTTACCGTGTAATACCCTAGTGCCATCTCTTAGAATTATGACAACCATATTAGCCAGACATTTGTGCTGTTTATATACCAGTTTCGTCCATTAGGTAAATGAGAGAGGGATGACAAATTCATCCACAGGAACAGGCAGCGACTCGTCTCTTATCACTTTTGAAATTAAACATAAATATTATTTTTCCACGTCCAATGTCGCCCGTCTGCACTACGCCCGGCTGTGGGTGGCCGTTGACACTTTGTGGTGGAAATAAATTAAGTTAAGCGTTGCGTGGTTACGCCTTCTATAACTTTCTAGCTTTTGTTTAAATATGTAGCGCTATCTCAGTCAGTGTCATATTTGCATCTTAATTCATATAGCAAACAAGAGGAACAATGGGTGTTTTCATTGTAAATATAAATTGACACATGTTCAATAATTGGTTTTAGGATCAGATTAAACAATATATCATGCCCGTTTTTGTCAGTTGATTTGCTGTGGGATTTGCAACATTCGCCAGTGGTAACCAATTTAGACATTTAAAATAAAAATATTTTACGTCCGAGTATCATTATCAATTATAGGAAGAGGTAGGGTCATGTTGCATAGGAGGATGTGTAGTGCCATGCATTGTGCCATGACACTACATCCTCCTATGTAACGGAATTGGGCCGGCACGACCGGGGAAATATCTCTCGCTCACATAATACCGCCGTAAAGTGACATCTTCAGTGTCGCGGTTCGTATGGTTTGAGAGTAGCCAGTGGCCCATTGGGGGGTAAAGGAGGGCAACGCATTGGCATAGTAATTATGTGGATGTTCATGGTCGTCGGTAATCGTAGAAAGGCTCCGATCTGCCATAACTCAGTGTGGATGCAGTTTGGCACGGCTGGGGTCAAATTACGGCTAAACTGTATATTTTCTTGCGTAGCCTGTGAAATTGATTCATCAAGCCACGTATTGTATGCAACCACAACAACACATCTTCACGCCAATTTCCCAATACGGAGGGCAGAGGGACAAGAACGCCACATATCATGTATTACGTGCAATAAAATAAAGACAATAAACAATTAATATCTATCTAGACATGCTATAAAAATCTCTTTACACCTCAGTTCAGAAACATATCCCAATTGGTCTCAGCTATTCTCAGAATACTTTTTTTTATTTATAGCATAGGGGGACAAACGAGTAATCAGAGCCTTTCAACAACTGCCGACGCCCATGGACAGCAACGTAATTATACCGATGCGTTATCCACCTTTTCACCTCCCCCTATGGGCCACCGGCTACTCACATACACCGTAGGTGTTACTTAACAGCGGTATCAAGTACTTGGAGCTGACATATCAATTAATGTCCAGTTCCATGGTCACTAGGAGGCGAAGCCTGATGTAGCCTGGAATAATCTGGATTTTCAAGGCAAAGCAGTACTCCATGCCAGAGCATCGGCTGCAACTATACAAACCACAGGATCGTCCGCACATGGTGTACTGCTCTCTCCTTTGGGCCTGGCTCTCTGAATATCACCTCGTTCTATTTGACCGCTTCAATGCAGAGCAACTCGAATCATTGACATTTCCAAACAAATTAATTCTTTCGCATTGACAAAACTCCAATATCCAGAACTAACAACTCGATTGTCGAGGAGTTCGTCTTACTATCAGCAGCGGGATTGTACTTGGGGATACCATAACGTAGATACCACTGCATATGTGTGGAACATATAGCCTAAAAAAAAAAACATTATTATGAATATATACTTTATTTCATTATTTATTTTATATTATGCTTTACAATTTGAATGGGTTTATTTATTTGTAGTATTCTTTTCTTGTAGTACTATGTAGCTGTTCACTTGTTCTTTTTAAGATGGTTTTTTTATTACTTTTTATCATTATTTTATTTGTACGTTCTTTAGCATTAATATTCTGTTGCATTTTTCTGTATAGCAATGGTATAGTATTACTGAATAAAGATATTTCTATTCTATTATATTTCTATTCTATTATATTTCTATTCTATTATATTTCTATTGTATTATATTCCATTTTATACAAAAATTATTAACAGTCGTCGTCCTAATGTCCCTGAATCCAGAACTGTGTATACAAACGATGATATTTGCTTGCCTTTTACGTGCCTTCTGATGACTACCAACCCCACAAGACATCCGCATTATTGTTGTCATGTGAATGCGTTGGCCTCTTTTCCTCACTGACACTATAAGGCCATTGTCATGTGAGCAAGAGGTATCTTCCCGGTCGCACCATCCTGATTCAGCTGCAATGCAGCGTGGCACTACTCCCGACTAAAATTCTATTTTATTTCTCAGCTCACACAACATCTTTGTGGAACCAATCACTTCAGAATTTCAGTAGATATTCTTCAAAGGTCGGCTAACGAGCATCCAAAACATCAGGTTGTGAGGATGTCAATGGGTGGACGAGTGATCGTTTGTCCCTAACTTTTATTATAAAAAAAAATGTATCTATTTTCTTTCCAATACATTCAGTAGTTTTTCTAAATCTTGTTGCTATAATTAGAAAAGTTCACACTTTGTTACTGTGAAATGTGATACTGGTATGTGCTTGGTAATTTCCGTATAGAAAAATAAGAGTAATATAGTTTTTACTCGTATGTTCCTTATTACGGGGAACGCAAGAGGAAACACAGGCCTACCGTGGGTAAAAGCGTAAACCTTTGTGCCGGAAGACATTAAAAACTTTGTGTGAGTTTGACTAATATTTTTTTTTATATTTTTGTAGATTATCGGCCTTCTTGGAGTTCATTGAAAGAGGCCTGTGCCCATCAGTGGACCGATAGGGGCTGATGATGATGTAAAATATGTTAATGGTACTAATTGTATATGATCATTGTTCATAACTTTTAATTGTATATATTAACAAGTCAAAGAGGAAATTTAGTAAGCAAAATAGAATTATTAAGTAAGTAATTAGTATGTAGGTAAAAAAGATTGGAATGTTTCCCAATGACAGTATAGAAAATGTGCGCAGTTACCGAACACATATTTTATGTATGTTCTTAAGACAAAAAAAAAATCGAAATCGGTAGAGTTTTTGTTTATATTTGGTTTGCACCAAAAAATACAGATGTACAGTTTATAATCTATTAATGAAAACTATCGAGTCACGGTGTATGTGGTTGAACTCTTCCAAAACGACACAGAAAATACCATAAAAACCAATTTTTATGGTATTTTCTGTGTATTAAGTAGATCTATGAATAGGTCGTTAAGTGAATTTCATCCCGATACTTATAAGGGATCCAAACTAGCGCGGGTAAAACGGCGTTGTGCGGCTAGTCTTACATATAAACCTCGTGTCAATTTGTTTATACTTTAACGAACAGGCTGGACAAATATATTTTTCAAACCTACCGAATATTTATTTATTTCTTTATTTATACGTTACGTACATAACATTTATTAGAAATTAATTGAAAACTAAGAAAGAACAGAAGCCAGCAAACCGAATAAAGTTCATTAATAAAACTTATAACGGACATAGCGAATGTACATAATAACAAAAGAAATAAGAAATAATAAGAAATAATAATACATAGAAAATAAAGAGTATCATCATTATCATGATCATTATCAGCCCTTATCGGTCCACTGCTGGGCGTCTCCCAATAAACGCAAAGACGACCGATCTCCTGCCACTACTATAATATATATATATATATATATATATATATATAAATCTACAATCTTTATACATAGAGTACAACATATATCAGTATGTATGCGATTCAAATTAAAATAGTACATACGTAGTAGATACCAAATTTTATTCCGAAATCATTCAGATAAACGCGCATAAAACCGCGGGACGCTGCTTGTATAAGTATAGATATATAAAGCTAGCTAGGACGTGAAACTACTTTTAGCTTTTCTTTTTTTTTTACTTTTAGCATTTTGTTATCTTGATCTTGATTGTTTGTCCTTAGCAGATACTAACGTAGAAAGTAATTAACAACGCGTAGGCAACATCGTCGAAATCTCTAGTGAGTCAGGTAGGGTGGCGTATCTCATACTTAAACTCAATAAGACATTAACAACGCTATAATTATTAAATTCTTTGATCATTACGTAGAAGAAAATTACGAACATGGCGCACATGTGTGACCTCACGACAGGCTAACAAGCGTAAATCATATAATTAATTATATGCCCAATACGCTGACATGGCCTTTGTTCCAAGATATTGTTCACACTTACCGACCAAACGAATCGACTCTATTGAGTCGGCAACCTTACCCAAATTAAAAGCACGACATTCTGCACCGTGTCTAAACGGCACTGTTTCCATTGTTCTTTCACTATAATTAAAAATTTTGCCCTTACTGTGTTAAGTGTGATTTAAGCAAGGCTATGTATATCTTGCAATGATGTTAGCCCAGTTACTTGGAATGTTTATAAACACAGGGAGAACCCCAAGGACTATGTTACATAATGTTGTCAGGTGTACTCTTTGTCATTCCAGTGATTAATATGCTTAAGCACTTTGTTTCAGTAAAAAAATGTTTCTGGTATAAGCAAGATATATATTGCGATAATCATAACCTATTGATGTAAACAAGGACAACAAAGTGCATGAAGATTTACTTTTATATTTTTTGAGTCCAGTCTTATGGTTGACCAATGTCAGTCATGTGGTTTTATTACTATACACGAAACTATAATACTTATCATGATTTAGTGCTATAAAGTCATATCTTTACAGATATAATCTCTGTTTTCACTTTCATATATACATACAATTAAAATTCAGAACATTTAAATCAGTAAGGCTTGCTTTTATAATAGAGGATTCATTTACAAATCTTCAATCAAAATTAACGAAAAATTCAACCTCAACGCTTCACGTTTTGAGGCGTTGTCAAAATATGTTCCTCTGCGCCTACATACAATGGAAACAAACAATTTCCGCGGTCAACTATCAGCAGCGTGAGATCAAATACTCAGTTATTTACCTTGAAAATGTAATAAAATGCTACCAAGTGTATTATGGACATTCCCCGCCTCTACCGCCTCAGCGAGAGATTACTAGTCGGCACGGACGTTAATCTATACACATGTAAGCGTTTACAGTTTAGACAATATGATCAATTAGATACATACATGATTCTAACACTGATTAGATCGGTAAATCACGTTGAGAGATAATTATAAACTTGCAGGCAGTTTCTCAATATTGTTATTAATATTAGATTTAGGGTTTTTATGGCCTAGTTACTCGTCTGTGTCCTAGAATATTTTGTATTTTTACCGTAAACGTTGTCGTGACTTCCTGATTGTACTAACTTTGGTATCGACGGTAAATCAAAATATTTTCTCCGACTTAGAAAAGGGTAAGGTTCTTTTTTCAAAGGATCGACATTTCGTCGGGATCTTTGTTAGTTTACTTATTTTATCTTCTTACCGCAGAAAATTATTTTGTTATTTGAAAAGGTATATTCAGATGTGGTGTTATGATTCTGGAGAAACCGAGGACAACTCTCAAATTTGTGTGCATGTTTTTCCTAAATCTTGTACCATCTCTGACCTTATTCTCTTCATCTAATTTTACTGGCCTGATATCGGAAAGTACAGTTCCTGAACATTTAGGTGCTAGTTTTTGGAACATAGCGTATAGCCACATTTGTAAAAATGTAACAATTAATAAAAATCTAACAACAAAATCAAACCGCGTTCGTTGACGCATTGTGGGATATATATTACATTTTTGTGCAATAACCTTTAGTGAACTTCTGAGGACTACATCTAGCTCGACCATTAACTGTTTTCTTAGGTCGTCCATATCTCCCCAAATTGTTATGCAACAAAAGATGACAGATTCACAAGATGATGTGCAGATCACATTGTGGAACTGGCACTAATGCTATATACTAAACACGTTCAGTGCTGTTTCCGCAATGTTATATAACATGAGTGAAGTTTTCGAAGTTGGGAGGCTGTGTTTGGTTATATAGGGCTTATAGAATCCTCACTATGGTTCAAGTCTGGTCGTGGCAGTGGGGCTTAGTAGCCTGGGGTGAACCCAGGCGAAGTCATTTGAACCGAGGGGTATCTCTGCACCCCTCTTATAAGAAGAGGGGGCTTAAAATCAGGCGGAGGAATCGCTCTCGGTACCCCTCTTATAAGAAGAGGGGACCTAAGCGCAACAGGATGGCGTTTTTGCGCACGGGGAAAGGGGCGAGGACGGGAACCTCATCCCATTGCACTGTCCCAAAATCGGTCCAATAGTGCTGGGCAAGCCCATTGGTGGAGGTGGACTTGGTCCCTTAGAGGGCGGACTAGCCGCCGAGGTGCCCTGATGATTGTTGTTCCGGGGCACCTCACCAAGGGCGGCACTGATGGCACTCACGGCGCTTTTTGTGCGTATTAGGCATTATCATATGCCGTGAGTCCCACACATCAGTGGAACCCACCCAGGGGCGATGAAGGCGCGTGAATGCGTTTCCATGCGTCAACAAAAAATGGGTTTATAGGATCTACTTCCCTCTTTCGTAATTCCTAGATATTTTATAGAGGTAACAGTGAATTATATACATTTTGTTGCGTCAGTGAATGAGTAGTGAATTGGAACGTTTTTAAGATATTTGTGTTACGAAGTTTTGGTACAGTGGAAAAATATGTATTTAGTTTTGTTATGATTTAAGGTGAGTTTTACTTCAGTTGAAACTTCTTATTGTTTTAGTACCACAATTGCAGGACTTGCCTTAAATATTATTTTAAATGATCATTTTGATTGAAGTGAGAATATTTCCTTCATAAATGTGAGGAATAAGGTTGGTCCTAAGACACTACCTTTTGGAATCCCATAGGTTGCCGTTGAGTAGTAGGTGTTTTATAAGGGTTGGGCAATTCTATAACATACTGAGCATCGTCGTTTATTGCGAATTAAGGGAATTATATAAGTTCGCTGTTTAAGAGTGGCCTAAGAATACTCTCGCCCCCAATCCAAGCCCTGGGTGACGTAAGAGTCGTCAAAGGGCACTAGTTTCTTAACAACAAAGAGGTTTCAGCGAGTTGGTTGTCTGGCGTCTCGTCCGTTTCACTTTGACAGTGAAATAGACGGGAGTACCGGACGGCGCACGCGCCGAGTGATGGCGGTATCATCAATCGGATCGGCGACAGGCAGCAGTGGCGCTGGTCCGAAACCTAATCTGCGATTGCCAATCCGCCTGCTCTGTGTGGCAATTGTGAGCATTAACCTGAAGTAAACGACAGCAGTAGAATTCGGCCCCTAGGTCCCGAGAGTTCCACAAGTCCTGGCCACGATAGCGGCCACATTAACGATGGAATATGGGGTGCTAAGAATCTCCTGGCTACGGATCGCTACCACCGATTTGACCTGGCTACGTATAATGGACGAGCGCTCAGACTAGATAACTACTTGGTTGAGCTGGAGGTGGAACTGGGAAAAATCCAATGGCACGTTCTGGGGCTATGTAAAGTCCGAAGACACCACAACTCTGCCATCGGGTTAACTATTCCACTTCAGGGAAGGCGACACTCCATCACAAGGCTCCGTGGGAATCCTCGCGAATAAGTCCCTCGTAGGCAACATCGTTGAAATCTTTAGTATGTAGGGTATGGTGTACCCCATGCTTAAACTCAATAAGACGTATAGCCTTAAAGTGATACAATTATACGCATCAACCTCGACACATTTCGATGACGACGTGAAGGCAACTTATGAGGATGTCTCAAAGGCCTTACATAACACTTGTAAGGCCCACTCCAATGTTGTCATTGGGGACTTTAATGCCAAGGTGGGAGTGCGAAATGATGTCGAATCAAGTCTGGGACCACATGGAGTCGGAAGTCAAAATCGCAGGACGTAAATGCTAATAAACTTTCTCGAGGAGGGCCTCTTATTAATTTCTAATTTATGAAAAAGACTCATAGGAAGTGGACATGGTGGAGCCCTGATACTGCGACAAGGAACGAGATTGAGTTTATTATGACAGACCGGAAGCATATATTTAGGTATGTCAACAGGTGAACCGTGAATCAACAGGTTTAAAACCGGAAGTGATCACCGATTGGTTACAGGATCACTGAATATAGGCTTCCGTCGCGAACGTATCTGATTAGTACAGTCGACACTCCGACCTAACTTCAGACAAACCATGGTAGGTTGCGGAAAATTCCAACTGGAACTACAAAACCGGTTTGATGTCCTAGATATGTCGGAAGCCACAATGGAAATTGACGAGGCCATGAGTGGTGCGATTGATTGTATGCGGGACGTGGGTAAAAGGTATTGTTGTAGTAAGTATACGAGCAGGAAAGTTAAACTCTCGGATGAGACGCTTGGACCTACGAGGGAATGCAGAGCACACGAAGACGTTACGTCTGCCGACGTCTACCTACCCTCAAAGCGAATTCGCAAACTAATACACCGATCGAATACGCAATGGTTTACCGAATCTATTGAGCAGAACAGAGGATCGAAGGTTTTTGCGGAGAGTTTTGGAAGAAGTCATCTGACATAGGTCGGGACTGATTCTGGGGTTACCGTTTCTTCTAAGCCTGAGACCTTATCTGAGATTGAAGCTTTCTATAGCAAGTTGTATACGTCGCACGCTCCTCATCCCGATATCCTAAACAACGGTCCGCGTGCAAGCCTAACACGAGATTTATCAGGCGATCTGCCGGACGTCATCTTGAGTGTGATTAGTTTGGCTCTTGCGAAGCTTAAAGTGGGGGAAACTCTGGGGAAGGACGGAATTACCATTGAGCTTCTTAGAGCAGGACCTAACCCGTATTAAGAGAGCTAAAATAGATTTTTAATTTTGTTCTTCAGCGGGGAGAACGCATTGGTTGAAGACGAACGTCTTCAACCAATGCGTTCTCCCCGTCATGACCGACGGGGTCGGAACATGGCCTTTTAATTCAGAACTTGTCCGCAAGTTTGCGGTAGCTCAACGGGCTATTGAATGTGCTTTGTTAGGTGTTGTGAGAACTTAAATATCCGATATCACGTGACGAAAAGGTTCGCTAAAGTGGAAATGGGCTAGTCAGACACTCAGAAGAACAGATGGCAGATTGGCCGGTAACGTTCTGGAGTGGAGGTCGCGTTTAGGAAAATGAAGTGTTTGTCGACCGTTCCCCAGGTGAGAAGACGTTCTCCTTGCAGTACCCGGTCCGGGGTGGATGCGAGTATCAGGAGGTCGGTCGCCTTGGCGTTCATTGAGCAGCCTGAGCCTATGTCCAGCAGTGGACCGATAAGGGTTGGTAATGATGATGAATAATTCTATGGAAAGTATTTAATGTTAAATCGTTTTCATGTTCGACAACCATTATCGGTCCACTGATCTTCATCATCACCATCATAATCACCATTAGCCGGATGACGTCCACTGCTGGACATGGCCTCCTTTAACACTAAGACAGCTGATTACTGTCCACTTGGTCTTTCCACCCGTTTGATAATTGAGTATTGGTTACTACTAGCATTCGAGGCCTGTTGGTGACTACTGACGTCCATGGACATCCTGGTAACCAAGGTCTATATGGAGGCTGCGACAAATAGTGCCGCAGCGGCATCGCAGCCGCACACTGCGATCTGCATCTCTTCCCATCTGCGGGAAAAGAGGGGGATCTGTCCCCATTTCCTATACCTAAAACCAGAAGACTAAAAAGTCTTCGAACTGCAGGGGCGAGGCTATTTGCGCCGCTATCAACAATAGGTCCTTCCGAAAAAAAAACCACCTGTTTCACTTTTTTGAACAGCCGTCACTTTGCTATGGTGAATCAATTTTATTAATTGGATGATTATTTTCATCATAAATTCATGATGATATGTGGTGCTATAGAGGTGCCTCCTATCCTTTAGAACCTTATCGGGTTCATGGTTAATATCTGTGCCAAATATCAGCTTAATCAGTTGAGCCATTTTTGCATGACTGATTCACTACAAAGTCCAATTTGTTTGAAGCCCGCTTCGCTTTTGCAAGTGATTTCAACTATTCATGGAGTAAAATTATACACCATGTAAATTTGAATGTTATTTTTATTTATGGTTTATTTTCTGTATTGCTGTATATTGTTGGT
>JAFELO010000377.1:365374-403564 GCA_017140195.1 Eumaeus atala | reverse complement strand
TTGTAAAATTTATCCTGATCGTTGATTTTTTTTAAAATGGAACAGACGATGAAGAAAAGAAAATTCAAGAACTTTAATGATACTTACCCTTTTTGCTCCTTCGCTTTAGCCATATCCCTCTTTTACCCAAATGAAAATAATGTAAAGAGGCGACTTGGTATCATGGTATTACTCATAGCTATTCATTCGGCCATGTTGTTTTGGTTCTCTTTATATACTATAAGATGTCTTATCGATATGGACCTGTTCAACACGGCAAGAAATATAACACTGGGCGTTTTAATATCTCTGTTTTTTATCAAATTCTTCTACTGTCTATATAAAACGGATACGTACACCAGGTTATTGAAGAAAATATCACGCGATCTTCTTTTAGCTAATGATATGAACGAATGCTGTCAAAAAATCTACGTAGATCATATAAAAAAAGGAAAATTCGGTGAACTAACATGGATATATTTACCTATACTACTTACTGCTCAGTTTCCCGTCTACGCCGCTGTAATCAACGCTTACAATACTATAGTAAGCGATGAATTGCAACGGGTAATGGTGCATGAAACTGCTTTACTTGGCATAGAGGACAAGCAATATGATACACCGTATTTTGAAATGATATTTGCTTACAACTCATCCCAAGCCATCACGGTTGCTTCGTGTTTCGTTGGGTTCGATGCATCATTTTGTATAGCAACTACTCACTTGCGTCTCAAATTGAAGTTGTTAACGCACAAGATTAATTCTATATTTAACAAGGCAACCCATAGAAATGAAGTGACATTTAAATTGAAAGAAATCATACGAGATCACGAGGAAGTATTAGCATTCTTTGATGATTTACAGGATATGTACGGTGGTTGGCTTTTCTTGGTGTTCGCGATGACATCTGTCACAATATCCTTGAATGTGTATCTGATTTATGTGCTGCAGAGAATGGACCCCAAGTATGTAACATTCACGATAAGCTGCGTTATTCACATGCTGAACCCGTGCTATTACAGTAGCCAGATAATACAGGTAAGTTGTACTATTTTTTCGTATTTAACAATGGATAATCAAGTAGTCGACAAATTTTTATTACTGACGCCCATAAACTTGCGCATAATTTATCCAAACGTGTTGTCCTCTTTCTCTAACTGCCGCCTTTTAGTGGTAAACGTGGAACTCAAAACCGCATGAAACCGTTGCTACGAGTATAATTTGAGTTTAAAGTCCCCAGTCATACTTGTTCGATGCTATTTCAAGGCAGACATAACACTACCTCCTGGTAATTATATCATAAGAAAATATTACATTTAAACTTCGGTTAAAATATATGTTAACCTGACGTGGATGACGTCAAGTCAGCGATCCGGTACAGCGCGATGACGTACTGACGGAACGGGGCGAGCGCGGGAAAGTGAGATGGGAACAGGGAGGTGCTTTACATTCCGATAAGGGCTGAAGACAATGTGACCGTGTAGCAGAGGGATGGTGCTATTGCCGTGTACCAGCAGCTTTGGACAGACGAGAGCTTCTCAAAGTCAGAAAGTTCCTTTCACTCGTATAACGACAAGTTTGATTAGATTTTGTAGATATATAACCTACAAAAAATGATCACGTCATCGCTAAGAAGACCAGGCCCACCAAGACAAGAAGATAACTGATATTTCATTGAACTAAAACCGCATTTTTCTCACACGATCGGCCGCTTTTCTTGGGGTTTGTGAGTTTCGGGTGAACCATTGTAGCGAAATGTGGAAGGAAAGGCAACAATAACTGATTAACAAATATGTAAGTAGGTGTTAATGCAACCTCGTTCAACTCCTAAAACAGTACGCTCAGTTGCTACAGTGACCTACTCTTTGACTCTGTTATGACTGTTAATATTAATTCAAATTCACAGGCCAGCGAAGAATCCGCTGTGGATTTCTATTCCGTAAATTGGGAGAAGTGGGCGGATCCAACGATTACGAAGACTTTGATGTTTATGATCGCAAAAGCGCAGCAGCCTTTATATTTAACAGGAATGGGAATAGTACAATTTAATATGCAGTTATTTATTTCCGTAATGCAGTTTGCGTATTCTTTTTTCACACTCATTACAAATTAAATGCACAGGAAGAATATCACTGATATCTTAAAATTTGTAAATTTTAAATGTCTATCATGTAAACTGATTTTTGTGTCGTATTAGATTTTAGAATCAGTAGACAATACAGATATCCAAAGGGTATTTCACTGGGTTTTCCTTTTATTTTAGGAATGTCTTGAAACTATAGATCTGAATATATTTATAAAATTTTATAACAAAATGCCTAAGTAATTATTTCCTGGCACTTAACTTAAGAAGTCACATAGTTATATTAGTATTATAATGTATATGGAACGATGGTCTGCTTGTGATGTTCATCACACTTACGGGTGGACGTATCTTCACGTTGAGGACAATGTCCAGGTGGATACTATCCTTGTGGTGATGAAACAAACCTATGATGATGCAAAAACGCAACCGTCGCAGGTCACCACAAAGATACAAAAAACGCAATCGTCACAGGACACAACAAAGATACAAAAACGCAATCGTCACAGGTCACAACAAAGATACAACAACGCAATTGTCACAGGTCACAACAAACATACAACAACGCAACCGTCACAGGTCACAACAAAGATACAAAAACGTAATCGTCACAGGTCACAACAAAGATACAAAAACGCAATCGTCACAGGTCACAACAAAGATACAAAAACGCAA
Organism: Eumaeus atala; assembly: GCA_017140195.1. NCBI lineage: Eukaryota > Metazoa > Arthropoda > Insecta > Lepidoptera > Lycaenidae > Eumaeus > Eumaeus atala. The sequence continues at coordinate 400,827 of JAFELO010000377.1, read as the reverse complement.
CCGTCACAGGTCACAACAAAGATACAAAAACGCAATCGTCACAGGTCACAACAAAGATACAACAACGCAATCGTCACAGGTCACAACAAAGATACTAAAACGCAATCATCACAGAGCACTGATGTGAAATATTAAATTAATTAATTGTTCCTTAATTTTTTTTTAAACCTATTCCCGAGTCTTCTCAGCAGTATCTTTAGAAATATATTGAGAAAGTACTTGTACTTGTAGTACCCTTTTGATGACCACCGACGCCCATGGACATTGGCATAATTGTTACGCAGATGCGTCTACCTCCTATCATCACACAATGGGCTGCTGCGAAATATAGTGAAGAAACATTGCCTAATTAGCTATTTCTTATACCCCTGCTGCTGCGCTACCCCTGCTGCTGTGGTAGTGACCACAGATGCTCCACCATGGATTCCACTCGCGATGTTATCGTACGACTGCCTCGTGGTCTAGCAGTTAACATGTTCAAACACATTTGAGATATCCCGGGTCGGACATATGTGTTACTGAGTTTTTTTAGCGCCTAATAATAGCGTTTATGAAACTGGTTCGAGGTGAATGCGAGTAGCAGGAGATCGGCCGCCTTGTCGTTTATTCAAAGATGCCTTTGTCCTGCAGTGGACCGATGAGAGCTGATGATGATAAATGTTGTTTTCAGCGATTTAATCGTGGCGAAAAACAAAATCTATGAAAATAATAATAACTTATTAACTTTTTGTATTTTTTTTATATAGAAGCGACGGAAAATATAGCATTTGTGAAAATTTCTATTTTCTAGCCATCTCGGTTCTTGAGATGCAGGTTAGTGACGTAACGACAGATGAGTAAGCGGACAGAGGTGTCGTGGAAAGAAATAGAGTCCCGATTTTACCCTTAAAAGCAAATCGATACGAATATAACCTACTTAAAAATTCAAGCTTAAAATCGAAGTAGTTAATTTGAAAGTATTTTAAAACCGTTTTAGTAATAAAAAATACTATAATTCCCTTCAACTGTGGGAAAATCTCAAAATGCAACACGAACTTATAATTGGATAGAAAAGTGCTGGCTTGTGAAAAAAGTATAGCTCTTAGTGAGAACGTGTTTATGGGTTCCAATTGAAATCGATTTAGCGAATTGGCAATGTAACGATAATTCTGGTTACGATAGTCACTTATCGTAGTTAGTAATTAGTACACCTGGCGGGTAACACATTAAGGCATGTTATATGTTATTATAAAAAGTCGGTTAGCAATTTCCTCAACATGGTTCGATCGTTGTCGGGGCGGTGGGGCTCAGTAGCCTGGGGAGAACCCGGGCGAAGCCAATTGAACCGAGGGGATTGCTCCTTGCGCCCCTCTTAAAATAAGAGGGGTAAAGATCGGATGGTATATCATTATTTGTACCCCTCTTATAAGAGGAGGGGACAAAAGAGCAACAGCCACAGCTGCTTTTGCGCACGGGGCAAGGGGCGAGAATGGGAACCTCGCCCCATAGCACTGTCCCAATGTTAGTGAGGTTGTCCAGTAGTGCGAGACAACCCTATCCTTGGAGGTGGAGTCGGTTCCTTAGGGGGCTGACTAGCCGTCGAGGTGCCGTGATGATTCGTTCTCACCGAAGCTTTTCACGGCCCTACTGGAGGAAATTTTTAAAAACTAACAGCCGTTTGGGTGGAAAGTGGTGTTATAGTCGGTAACAAGAGAATAACGAATCTCCGCCATTCTGATGATATTGTGATTTTTACTTCTTCAGCCTCCTAGTTGACATCCATGCTAGAAGACATGCGAGGTTGGCCTCTCTATGAATATGTCCCAATACTAAGTAGATGACTCACAGCTTTTATTAACCAATTGTTATTGGAAGCGAGGGATTTCAGTATTGCAGATACTTCTATGTGTACCTCTACCTTGGCCAGATGGTCCTTTCCGGGCGAGATAAGATAAAGAAGTTGCTCGATGCACCGAAAATGCCTGGAAGAGCTATAGGGTCATGAAGCATCTGATTAAGCGAAACCTTCCAATATCCCCGAAGAGGAAACTCATGGACGTATGGATACTTCCTACACTTACATATGGATCCCAAACGTGGTCGTTGACACTTCAGCAGAGATCCGCCGTCTTCCAGAGGTCCATTTAGGTAAATTAAGGTATTTTTTTATCGTTATTTAAAGGCGTATTATTACATCGTAAAGATTTAGTCAGCCTTATATTTACTGAAAAAATAACTATAAACTTAATTCTTAATCCCTTAATATAGCGAATGGATAACAAAATTTAAGAATCTGTCCACTATACTCTAATTTAAAATTAGAACGAACAATATTATATATAAGAAAGAAAAGATCAGCTTTACATTTAGTGTCTGTATTAGTGAGGTATTCTGGGTATGAAATTGATAGACCGGGTTCGGAATACCAGAATAGATTCCAAAACAAAGACAACAGATGTCACAAGGAAGCCTGCCGTGAGTAAGTGGAACTTAGTTGGCCATGTTTGCGGCATGTTTGAGGATTTCTGGGCCAAAAGAACATATCCTTGGACCCTGGCCCGGCGACTACGCGGCAGACCACGTCGATGATCTCGCGATGAGCTGTACTCCATTCAAAAAGGAATTGACTTAATAAAGCTCTAAACAGAGAGTTGTGGAAAGAGAGTGGTGAGGCCTGGCACACGATAGGCTACTATTAATAATAATAAGAAAAAAACAATTGTAACCTGGGAAACTGACTCATGTAGTTCGTTGAAAATATTTATAATTTCTATCCGTCTCTATACATCGACGCAGTGCTTGATCATTTTGCATATTTGTTAGCAGTCAAAAATTTGCCACAATATCATAGTTTTACACAATATAAGCTTCTTTTTTCATAATTGACTACTTGTTTTTATAACGCTGGGAAGAAAGACACCACCGGGTCTCCTGGTGACCTCCAAGGCACATAGTCATTCGCAGAGGTGTTCCTGATGAGTTGCTGGTCTTTCTAAACTAGATAAGCACTTTTCTTTTTTCTTTTCTTTGTTTCTCATGCATAAAGAAATGCATGCCATTGATTACGCACTATTTTTGACATGAATCTGTCTTATTTCTGAATGATGTTCAAAAAGGAATTTGTGAAATGCTATTTTTAATAAAAGATTATGAAAAAAATCTTAACCAACATCCGAAATAGCAAGTAAATATTTATTTTATATTGATCTATATGTTAACGACGCCGCTAGTTGCAAGCAGTTTGTAATCACGACTCGTGGGGCTCTCTGGAGGCCTATGTACAACAGTGTTCTAACGCCTTCTACCGCTGATTACATTATAGAAGAGTCGAGAATGTGCCTACAATGTCGATTTTGAAGCAACATTGTTTGGTTGTTTCACAATTGAAACGTTTGTTTGTCGGTTCTACTAATACTGTTGAGTACAGTGATTGAAGAATAATATTGAAAATTATAGAGTCCATATTGAAACCAATCATGACAACTCTCCCACTTCTCTCTAAAGTTTGAATTGTACCAATTAAATTGTTACCCAATTATAAGACTGCATCCAATTTTGTCGGGTATTGGAACAGTTCGTTGTAACATTCTCTCTGCCCTCCTCACGAGGGAAATGGCATGATGATGATGTGCGTGTTTGAGGTTACAATACGTTAAGTTACCCAATGATTATAACTCAATAAATACACTTTTCTTGATAGTATAGGGGGACAAACGAGAAATCGGAGTCTTTCAACGAATATCGACGCTCATGTATATCAGCATAAAATTACCAATACGTTGCCTTTTTCACCCCCCGCCACCCAATGGGCCACCGGCTACTCACAAATCGCACGAAACGCGGTATCGAGTGAGGGAGAGGTACCTCACCGTAGATGTAATGTCATGCACCCTGCATAGCCCTACCTCTTACTAAATTTACGCTATATGCAATTGTATAAATATAATTAATCACCGTATAAGAGAGTATAATTTTAATTTACATTTCATCAGATACACATTTATTCTATCAGCAGTGGCCTGTTTCCAATTACTGTCAAATGTGGACTTGTAAATATTTAAAATGTGCAGATATATGCAATTGAAAAAAAGACAAATTGAAATATGGAATATTGTACTAAAATTCATTTCTTAAGTGTGGTCTTATTACGAGACAAATAATTAGAATTACTGTCAAATGCGGACCTCTAAATGTTTAAAATGTGCACACATATGCAATTGAAAAAGAAAGCAAATTTAAACATGGAATATTGTATTAAAATTCGTTTCTAAAGTGCGATCATATTACGAGACAAAAATTTATTTACGCAACGGTACAACCGTATCACGCCGTCGATAGCAAAAGTGTCCGACCCTGGCGTGCCCCCCCTCTGCCAGCTGGTGGGGGCACTATCAGCTCCCTTCACCTTCGTGCTGAGCACTACAACACAACCAATGACCGCCCGCCCCGAACCGGCGAAAGGTTTTATATACAAGTCGAATTTGCACTGCCAAATCTCTATAAGTCAAAATATAGGGTAGTCGGGTGGTACAGTCGCGATACCAGTGGGTGCGCTCATGCATGTTACCTCGGAGACTCGGATCGATCTTAAACACGTGTTCAGCAAATGTGCGTACCTTAGTTCCTCCAATTGAGCTTTGACTGTGTCAAAATGAGGTGCAGTGCCAGGTACTATTTATTGACTTTGTCCTTGTGCTTAGTGACTGAAATTATCCATGGTGTCCGAGTGGTCCCGAAGCGAAAGAAAGGTAAGCTAATTAATTTTTAAAAAATATCTGTCTTCTCCTTAATAGATTTTGTTGTGATGAAAAAAACGTTTGCAAAAATTATTTTGCTAGCGTTAAACTTTATTCAAGTTACCGCATTTAACGTTGTTTTCTCTCTGGCAATCGTCGTTAAGCGACCTCAATGCATTCGATAGCTTAAGATTTAATGTGCGGCAAAATGCGCGTAATCATGCCTTTGCGCTCCCGATCTACATCCAAGCATAAACACAATGTTATGTATCATTTATTGTAAATAAATAGATATACTCTTGAATTAAAATTAATTGTGATATCATTTCACTATGTTATTCTATTCAAGAAAATATCAAGATATTTTAGTCAATTTCCAAATTTATTTATTTAATAATATAGCTACGGTAAGAAAATATAGCGTCGGTAGGTCTAATTTGATAAAACACACAAAAAAGTATTTTGTATTATAAATTTTGCTTTCAAATCGCAAGTAAATTGGATCAAACTATCTGCTGCTTCAGCTGCTGGGAACTCACACTAGCAAGAGTACAATTGTGTGGAAGTTCGCTTATTGCCAGTAGTATTTTCTTCTTCTGTCAGTAATTAAAGAGAACCTTGTTCATACATCTTCTAATATTCTACCATCGCGTCTATCGAAGGTTCTACAGAGGGGTTCTTAAAGTGTTAACCCCAATATCTCTAAACATCATACAAACATGAATTTATAGTCAAAAAAATTAGGCAATGCAAAGTACAAGCCAAATTTTTAGTTCAACTGAAAGCTTAAAAGAGTTGAGTTAAGTTTGAATATCTTTTTTATATTTCGAACACAACCATACTAGCTCTAAAAATATCGGGTCTCCACCTTTCTTCCAAAATCATATTTCCCCGTTAGCAAATATCTACACATTACTATAAAATTGCAAATTAATAAAGTTAACTCATACTATGTGATATTTAAATATTGAGCATAATTGTAATTTATATTACAATTATAATAGAGTACATTTTCAACCGGCCGTGACCTTAATACGCATTATTTGGTATGGCAATCACAACAGTCTGGTGGGATTTTTTCTAATAATCACCACTAAGGTTGTGTAAATGAAGCAATCGGTTATAACAATAAATAGCCATACAAATCCCTACAAAGATAAAAAAAGGATAAGCGTTATTAAGCCATGAAAATGCTGACATAAAATGTATAAATATATTTATACATTAAATCACATAAAATATTGAGTGTAAAAGTAATTGAATCATTTATTAATTATATTTGAAATAAGTGCCACAGTTGTACACACATTCTCTGTTCATATGACACAAAATTTGTTACAAATAAATGTGTTCCCCACGTATACGATATATACGTAGCAAATATGTGTCGACGTACAGATAGATACTAATTCTCGATGTTAGATGTAAATTTCACGCCTATTGAATTGGAACATGGTCGGATGCAATTTCATTTTAGTTATGGCGCGAAGCGATACACGTTTTATTATTTTTCACTATCCATAAAATAAATTAAACTTAGCGAAGTAGTTATAAAATTAATGACGTTTTATTTGTCAATAAAACAATAAATGGTAATAAAACAATAAAATGCCATTAAAACAGCAATGTGAAGAGGAAATAAGGGCAATTGTAATGCCGATAATTATGGGTGTTGGTAGTCATCGAAAGTCCCCGTCAAATAAAGGAACATCTTTTTCTTCTTAATCTTTATTTAAAGGTTATAACATCATAAGATTAAGCCAGCCTTACATCTACTGAAAAGAATAATTATAAACTTAACTCTAAATCCCTTATAAATAACGAATGGAGAACAACACTTAGGAATCTGTCACTATATTCTAATTTAAAATTAGAAATAACAATATTATGTATAAAAAAGAAAAGTTCAGCTTCATTACATTTAGTGTCCATCAAAGAACATCTGATGTGAATAAATTGACGTGATCTCTGTATTATTTTAAACCTGACATCGAAAAATGTAAGACCATAGCATGGCTCATGGTAGTTACTATTCTATATCCAAATTGTTAATAACTACATTCGTTTGTTTGTATAAAAAATGTTCCCTATTTAAAATTAGATGATACATTGTAAAATAGAAACTCGTTGGACGAGCTCGACCTCGTTCCTTGGTAAAAACTTGTACGACCAAACCGATTAATTTGTGAAATTGCGGTTATATATTAACGCGCGTATGACTTTAGACAATGTCTGCTTTGATGACGTACGTGGCATACTGAACATAACAAAAAATTGCGCGTGCTGCTTTTGAGTATTCTGTAACCCATTGGGGAGGGAGTGGATAAATGTTGAAGAGTGGAGAGCGACCCAAGTCATAACCGTTGGGATGATTATTGGGGTCACCAAATAGCTTCGATTGATTATGGGGGCTAATTTTTAAATTTAAAAAACTGACAATATTTTTTATATACTCTTTTACAAAAATTACCCATTTGAGTGGTCAATTTTCTATGCGAAATATTTATCAAAACTACCGTCTTCCCAGCGATATCCCAGCGATTATAATGTCCATATTATATCACATAGTACCTTCAGTGACCTATTTCACCAACACACGCCGATTAGTATTTATGTGAATTTCTTTCATAATATTTTTGATTATGAGATTAATACGTAAATTATAATATTCGGAATGAAAAATTACGAAAACCTTTGAATAAAAATAAAATAGCAATACACGCAAAGAAAATATTTTGTGCCATAGATCGCAAAGTATGTACCCTATGAATACACGCACTCTCACAAAAAGTAGCTTCGAATATGTAAATTACAATACGTAAAAAATAATGGACGGTATAGAATTAGGTATCCATCCGGTGCTATATAAAAAGTTTAATAATCCCATTAGCGCCACATAAGGCGTTAACCCTAGATGTAAGCCTTCGATCAACTATACTGTGACACCAACTTATCTGTTCAGTTGGCGACGTCGCTAATATGACGTGCAGTGTGACCATTTGACAGCTATGTTAGTGTAGCTACTAATAACAGCTGTGGTTCTGATTTTGTCCACAGAACTAAGCTGATGTGTCTGTATTAAGCATGTAACTGGATAGGATATAGGATTCTGTCATAACAATAATAAATTTAATACGTACAAAGCATTACCATTCAAGTCCTACGCATTCGTATAACTTAATCTAATTTAAAAGTTAACGAGGCAGAATAAGGTCGAAAATAAAACATTGTTGAAGTCGAACCAAGCTGAAAGGGGGAACAACACACTTGGCGAGCGTTTACTGCTGCGGATTGTGTATCTAGTTGTATGGCTGATCGAAGACGTGAGCCAAATAGATCATATCGTAATTTTGTAACCTTTGCAAGTATAATATTTGTTTTATGTATATAAATAGTTGCAGAAACTGGGCATTTCTTTTTTGCACTCGTCACCTTGTCGAGTACTGGTGATGTTTTATGTTATAAATTAGCTCACATAACAGGTTCAATTAAATTATCACGTAATAACGGGGTACATAAACTCTAAAGCGATTATAATCTCAGGCAGCGGCGTGGCGAATTGTGTTTGTACATCAGCTAGTTAGATTTTTAACCTATTTTATAAAATTAGTACTGTTCCTCTAATGTAGGTTTGAGGTGGAAAACAACTAGTCGGATACTTTTGTTGAGTGCTGACATACACAACGACATACTTGTTATATAGATGTCCTCCTTCCCTCCTCCTAATTGGCCAGAAGGAACTCACAAACCGCGCGTAACGCCACAGCAGAGCTGTCCTTTCACGACGGTGTTATTGCGAGAGGTACATCCCCGGTCCTACAAGTCCAATTTTCCTCACTCTATCCGTCAACTAATAACTATAACATGAAGAGAAAAGCTATAACAACTTTAACGTACATACATAGTTTATTTTAAAAGTCATTCTATGTAAGCAAATCTGTAGGCGAAAGTTTGTGGGTAAAAGTTTTTTTTTTGTTTTAGTCGAAAACAAGCACCTTTGACCAGCACTGGCATTGCAATTTACAATACAAATGAATATGTCATTGATCGATCCGCGCTAGTGTTGTACTCGATTGGAATTTTAAATCGATTTTTTACTTCACACGATACTGATTACGTGTGCAGCATGCGCTACAATGTCCTTTTCTAGTATGTTTAATATGCGATACCATAAAGTAGAGAGTTCATTTACTTTTTTCGTGAAATTTCTATGTATATGTCGTAAATTACTAGAAAACCATGATTACGCATTTTAAACAACGGCGTTCGCTTAAATTTATTATAGCCCACGAGCCAAACAATTTTCCTTGGATCTATCGCTATTTCTTTTATTTTTTTTAACTAACAATAAATTAACATTTAACCGACCGTTTTCCATATTCTATCTATTCATGCTTTAATGGAAATAGGATTTTTATATAAGTCAATATCCAGTAATTAAATGCATGGATGGATAAAATAAAAAAGTGAAACCCTAAGAGAATCTGTCAGAACATGCGACTATTCGTAGTAATCATACCCCAACAAAATATGCCCGTGAGTTTAATGCTATCAAACATATATTCTAAGTATAAGTAAGAGGCAGTGCCATGATGTACTGCAGCTGAATTGGGCGGGAATATCCGGGAAGGTACCTCTCGCTTACATACTGTAAAGTGACAAGTATGCCGTCATGTTACTTGCAGTTTGTGAGTGGCCGGTAGCCCATTGGACGGATATGGATTGGATGAAGGCACCTGCGTTGCCTTCCTCCCGTTCAATGGGCTACGCTCCTTTATTTACCGGCCTTCCTCTTATGTCAAATACATAAGAGCAACAATGCGAATGAATACGTGCATCGGTAGTACTCGAAAGGCTTGAATTGTAGGAAGACTAGAGTATAATATAAAGAAAACAAGGTGTGTCTACTAATTACACCGGACGGTACAGACAAATAGGTAGACGTAATGATGCAGAAAACGGGCACCAGATAGTGCTATAGGTATATTAAAACAATACATAAGTATGCGGAAGTCTAAAACAGAGCAGAATTTAATAATATAATACAGAAAGACAAAAAAATTAAAAACTATATTAACAAAAGTTACGGGTGAACATCCTGTAGAAACAGAATTTAACAATAAAAACCTGTGTGCAATTGAGCAGTAAAATCTTTTTAGTGGGTATCAACGCCCGTAAATTACATAACCAGAAGTAAAGCTGGGATGTTGCCCCCATATATCCCATTCTACCAATGGACCAACAGATTATTCCAAACCGTACCAAACGCAACAGCATAAACGGTACCACCCTCATACCACATACATTTAAAATCTATATAACCGTTAGCTGTCGTTGTGATTCAGACTCCAGATAGGTTACACAACCGCTCTCTACAGCTAAATGTTTAGTCACTGGAGCCCTACCCCACTTACCATTGTTTCATTCACCATTGTAATATTACCAGTAAGTGATAATTACCAGCCAGTGTTGCCTGTATAAAAAAGTAGGTTACAGTGAGGAAAGAAACGCATTGGGAGATTTACGTTCTAATTGCATTCAATATGTTTGCATATTATGCTCGCACAGCGTAAGTGAAGTTATGGCTCTCTACCATACAAGTCCAAAATCACTCTATAGTGGTGGTGTCTGTCCCTTAGTGGAGTGACAAGTCGTCGCGATGACCGGAATTTGTAGTTCCGGAGCACCTCACCAACGACGGCACTGATGGCACTCGCAGTGGTTCTAGTGACTATTCGGCTCCTCTGCAATGTGCCGCGAACCCGCCACAGGGCCTGACCGAGAGTCAGCGATGGCGCATAGCTGAATTTATCCGCGTCACCAAAAATCAAAAAAGAATATTAGTAGTAGTACATTAACCCAAGCTAAACCCAGACGTCTAAGGCGAAGCCAGTTGAACCTCTCTCTCTTCTTTAAGAGGTGGATAGCAAAGATCAGGCGGTAGCGGCGCTTCTTATACATTAAAGGAGCCAAAGGAGAAGTTAGAAGAGAAGCCCTTTGGTGACTACCGATCATAAACATTACCCCAATGTGCAGACGTGTTCTTCGCTTTTCTACGCCAATGGACCACCGAAAAGTGCCTAAAAGTGTAATTACAACCGTCACGTTGTGGCCGTATTATGTGAGCGAGAGGTATCTATGCGTTAACCCAATTCAGCTACAATTGTGCATTCTTAAACCTTTTGACTAAAATAGGCGAAGAACTTCTCTAAGCCTACTCTAACCTCAATCTTCCTAAAAAACTACGTACACGCATACGTATAAAGGCCGTTTACAGGAAGGATATATCGTTGGCTAGTCACGCCCAAATTAAGTCCGGTATGCTCTATATCCGCTTATCATAATATGTTAACCAACCTACGTAGCGTTTACCAAAGTTTCTAGCAGACTGAACAAATTGCGTCTCCTTGACCGGCGAGGAAGGAGGCCAGGAAAACGGCCGTGAGTTATCACTTGCAGTCAGGTTAACTCATTTGATGCTTTAATATCTGACCTAATTTGCTCACCGAGGATACCAGGAAGTGTCGATGCTTCATGCAATCCTGAATTCTACGAGACGACTTGACTTGCTACCGAGATCTTCCAGAAAACCATTAAAACTATGAATAATAATTGTCATAGATAAGAATTTCTACTAAAATAATTAAGAATTGATATGGTTGTTATAGACAGTAGTAATGTAAAAAAAAATATATTTTCGCCAATGTAATTGGTAGATCTCCGTTTGGGCCTAGACACGAGTTTCGTTTTAGGACGCAACCACATAACCCTGATCTGAAGATATTCAGATCAGGGTCGTCTGCTACCGGAAAACACGAGTATCTTCAGGTCCCAACTTAATCCTCTCAAAGTTCACTTTAAGATCTGAGATAAAAAATATCGATACTAATTACATGACACCATGTACTTTCGTTTTAAATTCAATTCTTGTCTTAGCACAACGGGCATCCGACATCTAAACACACCGTTGTCACCATTAGCTACAAGTTTACTTACGATGTATAATTTAAAACTTTCTCTAAAGACCGCCGTGCCATTGGACGGATTTCCCTTTTCTTAAGTAACGGTTGACGCTTCATTGGAGTTAATACTATATAAAATAAAAAACCCTTATCGGCTTAGAACATTTTCGTATCGTAAGCGATGCATTTTTTGGGATCTCAACTTTTGCAAGCGACTTTTAGGATTTGTTTTCAGGAGAGTAACCTTTTTTTTTGGTGACGAAGGGGAATTCATTTACGCTTGATACCTGGGAGGCCGGGTCCCCCAGACCTATGTTGGACTCGACCATTGGGTAGCAATACCAACTAAACACAAATTCACAATCGTGAGAACGTCGTCGGCTCACTGCGGGCCGTCGTACACAGATACTGACCGAAGCAACCATGCCCGCTGAGCACCTGCGTTATACGGAAGGTGAGGGGTTTGCGCCTACGAAGCTTCCACCGCTCCAGGACCGAGTAAAAGGCAGTCGTTATCTCTCTACCATACGGCTGCGGGGCCCGGTCCTCTACCCGCCCCTGCATTAACGTTACAAACCCTAACCGGCGGACACGCAGGATCTCTTCATTCGTGGGGTACCGACCGAGAGCCCTCATATTCAAGACATAGGAGCAGCTTTCGGCAAGAACCTCCACCACGAGCTTCCACGGAGGATCGCCGGCTAGGGCTGGCGCTGCAGCCCACGAAACCGTACGGGGACCGCATCGATCTCACTGCAACGACCCTCTACGCAGAGCGCAGATGGGCCTTATTTCTCACAGTGAGACGATCCGCCCAAACCGACATACTCCGATAGACACCAGAGTACAGCTGCCTGCAGGCGGCGTTTGGTCCGCCGAGGTTCGGAAGGAGTCTGCCCAGCGCAATCGCTGCCTTCACGACCTTCGGACCCACCATAGCGAAGTGTGGGCCGAAGGTCAACCCTCCGTCAAGGATGAGCCCCAGATAATTTGATACTACTGACTTTTAATTTTTGAATTGGACTGACAGTTAATTTGATACTAATGACTCTTTGCTGCTGATTTATTGTCGACAGAACACTTTGGTTGCAAGTTTGTAAGCGACTCCACTTTGGTATGAGTCGCAGGTACAGTCGTTCGCAATGCAGGGCCACTTCATATCCTTTTTTTTCGTCGACGCGAGGAAACACATTTAGGCGCCTACACTGGTCCTGCGTGGGGTATGTGGGGCTTGCTGTATACAAAGTGACGAATACGCATAAAAACCACCACGAGTGACATCAGAGCCGTCTTTGGTGAAGTACCCCTCGTCAGGTCACCTCGACGGCTAATCAGCCCCCATAGGGGCCGACGCCACCTCCACAGGTGGGTTATTCCGCAGCACAGGACAACCCCACCATCTTTGGGACGGTGCAATGGGGTGAGGTTCCCATCCTCGCACCCTGACCCATGCGCTAAATTGTCGCCTCCTTTCGCTCTCTAGTCCCCTCCTCTTATAAGAGCGGCTCCTCCTCAAGCTCTTTAGTCCCCTCTTTTTGTAATAGGGGTACAAAGATCACCCGCCTCCTCAGTTCAATTAGCTTCACCCAAGCGGTCTGGTTTCACCCTAGGCTACTGAGCCTCACCGCCACGACAAGGCTTGAACCTTGGTGAGGGCAAACTTCATATCCTGAAGTTGGCCATTACGACTGTCTGCATTACCCCATTAAACCCTTTTTTCAAATTAGATGTTTAGTTCCTGAAATTTTCGCATTCGAACAACCAAAGTAACAAAAACTCTACAGCATTAATAAATTTGTACAGACAGGAAATAAAAGACACATAGTGAGATCGTCTAACGAGGAAAATAATATAATTTATTGGTTGGTTGCAGCAAAGTGAGATTATTTTCACCTACGTGCTAATAAACTAATACAAATTTCCAAGCAATATAATACGCTACAAGTCATGCCACTTGTGTATGATTTTCGAGAACTGCCAGAGGTTTGCGATGTCACTACGCTTTTTACTTGATTACAAATAACGGCATATTTTAGTCCCGACTAAATTTTGAATACTCGCAACCAGATTTAGAAAGTTGAATAGAATGGAGACTAAAATATTTGAATAAATATTCTTAAGAACTATGCAATAATTGTTATTTACAGTTAATTGTTGTGTGACGTTGGACATTTTCTGACATACTTCAGACCCCTAAAGACAAGTGATCGCCGTGGCTAGGTTTTGCTACCCCTATTTACACAAACTGGATGAATCATAACGATAAATTTATCACGTCATATCACGCTGGCATCGTGTTAGCGGTACCTACTTCTCTTCCTTTCTGGTCCAATTATGCTGCAATGCGGTTATTTCACTAGCCAGCTGAGGTAGGATATCAGATTGTGCACAAATTTTACCATCTATTATAAAACGAAGTCCCCAAATACTATCTTTCTGTATGTGAATTTTTTTTTCGAAATCTACGGAACTGATTATACAGATTTCACCCATGGATTGAGGAAGATGGTGTATAATTCGGTCTCTGCTATTTGCAGGCGTAGCCGGGGTGGATCGCTTGTAGTAAGATCATACGCGTAACTTGGGCGAGGACACAAAACATTCACCTATTTCGAATATAAAGCAGTATTTAATCCATGTTATAGAATTTTTCTCCAATGTTTCTCTTTGCTGGGACCACCGTCATTGTGTCCTGTATACGTTTAACTTAAATAATTTTGTGCAACATCAAAATACTCACAATTAGTGATCTGTTTAGTGTACCAGTAATTTTTTCTTATTATACCTTAGATTCCAACCACCTTTGATTCCCGATTGAACAGTGAACAAAAAAGTTGGATGTGAAAGGCTTTATGTTAAGACCTTCTGAGCAGACATGAAAAGTGTTTAGAAATCAATGCCAAAATTACATTATATACAAATAGTTCTGAGTGTATGTAAAAGACTCAATTTCACTATTATAGAAAGCCAGTAGGCAAACGGTACTGATATTGTAATACACTCTTAAAACTTTACATTCTAAAATATTATTACAATATTGATGCACTCTCCAGTGGTATAGTGTGGCAGTAACAGACACTTGAATAGCTCAATAGCGGTTTTCTAATGGGAGTGGTATCGTGAGCGGATGAAGAATATCCTTCGCACATTGACTTATCGCGTAACGTTATTATCGTACTAGCACCAAATACGTCACGACGTACGCTGATTCTCCAGATCATAAACTTATTACGTAAGCGACGTGGGATTTGAAAAGCGAAGATCTGGGTTCGATAAAAATTATAAGAATGTTTAATATGAAAAATCTTAATAGCAGCCTGAAGTCAAGGTCGCTTTTCTTCTTTATTGTCTTTCCTTAATCCTACTCCTGTTATAAATGCAAAAAATTTTAATATGTTGGTTGTTCATTCACAAAAAAAAACTACTGAATGGTTTTAAATGAAATATAGTACAGATATATATTGTAAATTAAAACGATATATCAAATACTATTTATGAAAAGTATTTCGATTATGATAAGTCTCTCGCGGGTGTAAATGCGGAGAACAATTGCTGGAATCTAGCTGGCCGATGAAAATACCCTAGAAGATTATTTAGCTAACGACATTTATTTATTGACAGACAGAGGTTATATAGAAGCTTTGTTGGTCACCAGATAAAAAATCAGATGACTACACACATCATCCACCTATCCATACAAATATTATAACAATTTTTTTTTTATTTCATCTTATAATTTCTTTAATAAGGTTATTTAAACAACCGGTATTGATAAATCATTATCTGGTAAAACAGTATGTTACAAAAACAAATAATTGCAAAAATAGGTATGAAACCAGATATAATTATAATTGAAAATAGAATTAAATGTAAAATAGAAAGTTTTAATGATAAAAGCGTAAGTATAGATAGTGAACATTGTGTAAAATTACAAAGTTTATGATTAATCAAGTATCTCCATCGTGACAATACTCTGTATTAAAAATATTTCACACAATCACGATCGATCGAGTATCGAATCGAGTGTGAAAAGGTCGCATTTAATGGTAAGAAATAATAAGGGCTCATATGATGTAATGCAGACAATTTATTACATTACAGTAATATTCATAAAATTTGTTATCATATTATGTAACACCTATAAAAAAAAATCACTTAATATATTCGTGAAGTGACGCACATTATTATCGCTATTTCAAATCGATTTAAAAATTATACACCACGATTTAGAAAGCGAAGCAAAACCTCAAATTGTCGTTCCACATCCGAGTAATCGATTTGCGAGTCGAATGCAATTTTTTTCACTTGGAGATACGCAACAGCGGCGGTGGCTAGGTCAAGAGCGGTTTATTGACCGTGGCATCAAATTCGGTAAATCTTGTTTGCCGCTATAGATCTTCCGTATAAGCCATCTTTACTATTCGATTTTGTAGTATTAGCTTTAGAGAGCCAAACTAGGTAATAAACCAAATTTATGTTTAAATTAAAGTAGTATATACTATAAAAGGATTACTTTGTGATATCAATAATAAAATCGTCGTTCTTTATTTTATTCTTAACCGTCGTCTCCCTTATGGTTTTGACTTGATGTAATGTAAGCATAACGAACCCTCATTGTCACATCTTTTCTATTCGTAAAAACCCCCAGTGCATAACTTTATTTATGTTTTGCCAGTTATAGCGACCTTGAAAAGTAAGGGCATATAGGGCCTCTTGTGTTTAGATTGAAATGGCCTAAAACATTTTGTGGTACAATTCTTGGCGGTTATAATTTCAAGACCTTTAACTGTCCTTTAACCGAGCGTGGGAATAATCACGGTAATACAAGTGTGACTCGTGGACCGTTGATGTGAGATAAAACATAGATAAACGAAACTTAAACAATGTTTCAACCTTTGTTGAGTTAACAATACACTAATTTCTTGATTGGTGTAATGAATATAAAGACATTATCATTAATTAACTCGCAAGCATAGTACCTCAACAATTGGATTAAAATTATGCGAAAGTTAAAGTACCTAATCATAATATTATGAGAATTTCATTATAATTTATGACATTGTTCAGATAGGCTAGACCCAATTATGTTAAATGTAATAGTGATTGAAAGTAGATTAAAAATATAATCTGCATTCGTGTACCTATTGACACTTTATATATTGTTAATGTCGAAACTGATTATTTGTGTCAGCCATCTGCGATTCCTTCTTAGGTTTCATGAATAAAATGTATTTGTACCTATAGAACGTGATAGTAATTCCTAAAGCTAAGGAAGTCTTGGAACGTAATTCTGTACCTCTATGGGAATTGTGGGGCCCGGCTGGTGCGCAGGCCCCAATTGCTTTCGCACTTCACTCAAATTGTGGGGCCCGGCTGGTGCGCAGGCCCCAATTGCTTTCGCACTTCACTCAAATTGTGGGGCCCGGCTGGTGCGCAGGCCTCAATTGCTTTCGCACTTCACTCAATTCTTTCGCACACATCCACATCCGTTACACGTCTGAAGGTTTTTAAAACGGGTCTTCCCCTATTATTCCAAGCACGCAATTGGAATTACTTTTGAAGCTTTTTAAGGTGAGCCCCAGCTTATTTGGAACTAGCTGCCGCTCTTTGAACGTTCATCATTGTTTTCATTTTTTCGTTGTTATGCGAGTGAGAGTTCGTGCTGGCCCAATGCAGTGGCCACTACGGTACATCTTACTACTTCTGTCATAGTCTTAACTTGTTTTTGGAATCATTTTTTATTCTTAAATTTCAGCGCCCCACGTTATCCACGTAACTCTACTACTGTTGATTTATCTAGGGTTTTATTATCATTTTTACCATCATTTTAATTTTATTAAAGATATTTAATGTAAAGACACATTTTTACGGTTTTATTATGTATATATACATAATAAATATATAAATATATATATACATATAAGTAAGGTTAGACATCTCGGTCATAAAACTTAAATGTCTTGAGGGTTGCAGTTGTTAAAGAAGCTATTATCATGTGTTATTTCGTTATGAATATTGAGTCCTCCGGTCAAGGTTATATACGATATCTATACCTACTTATAATATAAAGTTGAAGAGTTTGTTTGTTTGAATGCGCTAAACTCAGTAACTACTCGCCAGAATTGAATTTTTTTTTTGTGTTGAATAGCCCATCTATAGACTATATACATAGCGCTAAGACTAATAGGATTAGAGTTACCATATGGTGACTCATTATAACATCCTCATAATGCATATGCATTGCCTTATTTCACCTTATCCCCCAATGAGCCACCGGCTACTCACAAACAACAGTAAACGCAACATATTAGTAACATGCTGAGTAGGAGGAGGTAGTGCTATGCACGGTGCATGACACTACATCTTCCTATGTAAGGGAATTGCGCCGGCACGACCGTGTGTGTGGCCGGTGGCCCATTGGCCCATGGGGGGAGGGGTAGAAGAAGGGCATTGACATAGTAAGTATGTGGATGTCCAAGGGCGTCGGCAGTCGTAAAAAAGGCACCGATTGATCGTAAGCCCCCCTATTCTATAAAAAAAATAGATATTCATCACTTTTATGTCAGTATCGTGTAAGCAAAAGGTATTAGCCGAGTCGTGTCTCTAACTGTATCATCATATACTTCAATACCTTGGTACTTTTTAGTACGTTATATACAACTATAATAGTTTTCACTACCTGGCCCAGTCAGATACTAAACAAATTGCCAAGCATAACTCGGCTGTCCGAGTATTATATATTAAAGAGCGGAGACAACTTCACTATGTCTATACCACATGCATAATGACCACTTTCACTTTTACACGCCTTTTTGTTATTCCACACGCGTAACAATTATTAATCGTGTGTGAACTTGTGATATAACATCCGTCTTGGTCGAGACTCTGCGTCAATATAGAGCACGCGTGTCGTGTCTCGAGATGGCGATTTACATGTTGCGGTGTGCGAAATCGATTTCGTAACACATAGAGTATTGTTGTGATGAAACGTTTATTAGAATAATTATGTTAAGTTTTCATTTGATGTTTTAATAGTTTTTTTATGCAGATTATATCACGGTTTACTTTTATTTTATCGTAGACATTTTTATTTAGTAGAGTTCTGGCAATTAATTGTTATGTTAATTTTTTTCGATTGTTCCGGTCCGTGTCGGCGTCACAGTGTTGCCTGCTTAAAATTTAAAGTATCGATTTTTTTGTGTTTATGCTTCCTTTATATATCGTGAATGTCAAACATTGGAATAACATTTTTCGGATTGTGATGCGGCTATTTCATTTTTTTTTGTAATAAATAATATTTTCCCTTCTGTTGGCAGACAGAACTGGCTTTTTTTTTGTCAAATCATTGTGATATTACATTATTTTTATTTATTATCATTATACTAAGTCCTATATGTGTCCCGATGTTGGGAAATAATAAACGCAGTCAAAATCATTATTCAGAACATGTAGGCTAACAGAGCACGACAAAAGTACCGGTAGCGGAAACCCGGATATTTGTTGCTGCCGAAAAAAATTTCCTTGTTCTAAAAACAATGGGATTGTATCATAATACAATGATCTTAATATTGTTATACATTACAAATGTCTTTATCAAAATGTAATCCTTCAATAGTTTGAGTTTAAATTCTTAGGTGCACTGACCAAATATGACCTACGACTAGAAATTGTTATCTCGTGTTAAACAGCAATCCTTGTCACTATTCACGATAAACAATATACAATATATAGGCTAACAAAATTTCATAACAGTGATAAACAATGATGTCTAGTAAAATCAATATTAATAATTTCGAAATAAACTTGTGGTTTCTCCAAATTCTTCATGACATCAATTAATTTCAACATTTTTGCTAGAAAAATGTCCTCATGTGTGCCAAATAACGTTTTCTTGTTAAAAACATTGTGAATAACTTATAAATCCCATTAAATTAGTTTTACAGTATGCGATATCTTCTGTATAAAATTCTCGTGTCGTAGTGTTCAGTTACCTTACTCCTCCGAAAAAGTATTACCGATTTTTACTAATTTTTATATGCATATTCAGTATATGTGAGAATCCACTAATCATCTGTTATTCATATCCCGAAGTGTTAAGGAAAATTCGCTCTTAACATTTTATAATTATTTCATTAAGCACTAATTTGTATAGCAAAACAAAGTATGCCGCGTCCGCTAGTGGTACACAATAATATGATTTAGATAAAATAAGATTAGATCGTATTGACATGAACTTTAACTACGTGTACTTTATAAATTCTTTAACCAATTTTCTAAAAGAATATCATCATCGTCAGCCAGACGCCCTCCACTGCTGGACACGCGCCTCCCCCGCAGAGCGCCACAGGCCCCGTTCATGAGCCACTCGCATCCACCGGCTCCCCGCTATCTTAACCAGGCCGTCGTACCACAACGGGTACGAAAAGAAATCAAATTTTACAATTGTTATGAATTATCTTCGAATGGAGAGAGAAATTCCAATTCGACGACGATTCAATCGGGTATTCTACAGCCATTTACCACAAGGGTCATTGACATCATTATCAGCCCTTATAGGTCCACTGCTGGACACAGACCTCTTTCAATGTTCATTGACAGAGGAACAGTAATTTATAAAGAACATTTATATAAACTGACACACTAACTATATATGAACCGACGAAATCCAAACCCAATTAACTAATTATCTCGATTGGGTTTACTGTTACCATTTTATCATATAAATGAAAATATTTTAACCAAAATCATTCATTGAACGCCTATTATCATTTAAATTTGTTATATTGTAATATTGTACGACCAGACTAACTTTAGCCCACACCTGAGAGGAGCCGGCAGTACAAACTCAGCACTTGAAATTGAATTCATTACATTCAAATACAAAAACATCAATTTACAAAATACCGAAATCCCAACGGTAATATTGAATTCGCTCAGCAAACATAGCGAACCAAAAAACATAAAAAAACCATAATTTTATAGAAAGCGGTGAATCATGTGGATAAACCAGAAAGTGGATTTACCAGTCTTCTTATCGATTTACCCAAAGGCTAAAGCATAACGACCTTGGATTCTCGCAAACCGTTCTCCTGATTTTCTTACATGTTGCAGAGCAAAAACCGAATAATGACATATGTATACACATTGTGTAAACACAAACACTATCAATATGTCTTCGGCTAGAATCGGATTGTTGCTATGCAGTTTTATCTAACCCATAGGGCACGTGCTCAGAGTCTCAGGCGTGACTTACGGGGGAGGGGAGGCATTCCCATAACTGGGGATATGTATCGAATGTTATAGAACCTTCACTCTGTAATATTGGCTGTCATTTTTAATCCTGATACTATTTAATTCCCGAAGTGGCATAGGCTCGCCACCTATGACATCATGGGCCTCAGTACGTTGGCTAAACGTGGGTGTTCTAGTAAATCTACTGGATTTACGAGTTGTGGATGTACTAGCACACCACTGTCTACCTCTTCGGGGATAATAGGCGCGAAGGTACTTTCTACTACTTTTGTTTAATTCTAAATGCTCCAAAACTTTTACGACCCTTCGACAAGGTGGGGCAGTAGCAAGACACCTGACCTTAAGACGCTTCAACTGTGTAACTTTATTACTAACGCGTTGTGGGCCCAATCAATTATTTATTTATAAACGTGTAATAATTATGTATAGTATATAGAACTAATCGTTACAATAACTCCAGCTAACTCTAATGCTATAAATATCATCATGATCATCGTTATCAGCCCTTATCGGCCCACTGCTGGACATAGGCCTCTTTCAATGAACGCCAAGACGACCGAAAAAAATTTAATGTTCATTATTAATTAAGATATTATTTATTAAGCTTGTTAAGATAGCTGTAGTTTTTGATATGAAACTGGACAGAATGATTTTAAAGTTAGAGCTGTTTTATATTTAACAAATTTTATCCCTCAGTTAAATTTAATCTATCACAAGTTTGTCTTAACTTATTTGCGATAAACAGAATTTTAATGTTATTTTTTATAAAATAGGGTGACAAATGAGCGATGGGAGCCTTTTTAAGACTATCGACGCCCATGAACACCCACATAATTGCTATGCCGATGCGTCGCTCTCCTTCGCCTCTCCCTGCAATGGACCACCGGCTACTGACAACGCGACACCGAACGAAACGCTACACTGAAGATGTCATGTCACTCCTATGCAGCATGGCACTACCTCTTCCTGAGTTCCTGTTATTCCAGATTGAATTTCTTTACTCAATTTAAGCCTACATATAAGACAAATTTCATTCAAAACCATTTAATAGTTTTTGCACATATCAAAACACGTATAAACTTCTGCATTTCTAATATTAATATCACTATTAGTTTTATTAATCTGTATGTTGTTTATGTATTAATCTGTATGTTGTTTATGTATTACAATTCAAGTGAAATTGATCATCTTAGGTCAACGTATCATGTGATTAAATTTAAGATGAATCGTTTGAAAATGCGACACGATTAATCATCAATAAAACATAGGATACGTTGAGGTGGTAATAAATAATGCTTGTAATTAGTGTATTCTGTAAAAGCATATATTTTATGGCATTCTATTAATCATGTTGTCAAAATCGTCAGATAAATTGCTCAGGTTTTTATCCCCATATGTAACATATGTGTATCCGCCGGAGGTTTCTAACGCGACTACGTAAGTGACTTGCAACATTTTTTGTCAGAACGGCAGTCACTTTCACACAATTTGACTGGAACACTCGACCATCCTGTTTATTAACTCATGTTTTAATCTCTAGACAGACGTATGGAGTGAAAAAAATTGTAATTTTGCCGGTTTTAACGATTAGAGCTTAAAACCGGACACGTAATTGAAATGTATTATATACATAAGCAAACTGGTTTATCAACACTTTGATTTAAAAAATTGTAAAAAAATTAAACATATAATAAAGTCATATGTACAGTGAGCTTTACTTTATTGATTGTTATTTTTAGACGTTCTCAACTTTAAGAGATTTCATTATTGAGTAAATCAGATTTGCTATAAATACGTTTTTGAGTTCGATCCCTAGGTCTGACGTTTCACTACAGTAGTGTGACAATTTGACGGTTGCCTGCAGCTGGCGTGTAAAGGATATGAACGTTTATTGTCTGTCTCATTCATCCTAACAACGAATAAAATATGATTCTTTCACGCTTCACTAACTTTGCTGCTCACGTAGCAAACATAACTGAATTATAGGTAAAATCGTCCCAGTACACATCTATCAATTCCTCAAGCATAAAAAAGACAAAAGAACTGCGGCCCAAAAAAATTATTTAGAAAAAAAGAATATTCCCACATGAAAGTAAATGTAATAATATGTGGGAAATATGGCTCGAGTGTTCCGCAATCAGACGAGGTACACGCCCGCCGGTCTGTCCACTTTCAGTTAGGTTAATTACTATCGACAAAAAATTTATTGCTAATGATTGACGAAAAAAAGTAATAATTATAAATTGATTGAGCAATTATTTATAATAATTACCGTGCTTTGTAAATTATAGTCTTGTAACAATCATGTATTTTCGTAAGTAACTTTGTAATATGTCAGAGTGCCTGCGTTGCAGTCGAATTGGGCGGGCACAACCGAGGAGGTCCTCTGTAGGGCTTATGAATTACTGGTAGCCCTCCTCTGATTGGAGGAGGAAAGAAATTGCAAAAATAATTGAGATGTTTATAGGCATTGATAGTAGTCAATAGGCTCCGATTTGTCGTTTGCCCCCCAATGCCATAAAAAAAAAAAATATTCAAGATGTAAATAAATCTGTACGATACGATTTCAAAGCATTCCTATTGTGAATGCACCGCAATATTTTTTTTTGTGTTTTCTATATTTTATAACTCGGCTATATCAGACAAATAAAAATAATTGCGATAATATATTATATAAACAGGTCTAGTAATTTCATATGAAATGTTATGATTAGTATTTTAACCTACCATAAAAATAAATAAATTTGAATAGTAAATTTATTTCTAAAGTTTTGCTTGTTTATTTATTAAATATTATTTCTTTACTGACACTGCTACTATTGCGTATTAATATTTCGTAGTTATAAGTAATCATGTTTGGTTAGTGCGAGACTAATATGGTGTTCAGTGGTGTATAGTACAAATTCCTACACATCCGCTGTTTAATTACACTGGCGTGTCATTCTTAATTAATTAATAATCGAACACACAGTTAATTATGTGAATTAACTACTGAACAAACATCGTCATCCTGTAGTTCAGATCAATATCTCTACAGGAATCGACCAAATGTGATTTTACAAAATGTATTTGATTGAAATGATTGAACGCAAATATTGCTTGTGATTAACAAAAGTATATTTGTATGAATGAAGAGTTATCAAAATAAATTTTCCAAAAGAATTTAAAAAATGAAAATGATTCGTGCAATCATTTTCAATTTTTACTTCGTGAGATTACGTTCGTGTTGGGGGGGAGGCAAGGAGGACAACGCATTGGCATAGTAAATGTGTAGATGTTTATGGATGTCGGTAGGAATGAAAAGCCACCGATTTCTCGTTTTCCCCCCATATTGTATAAAAAAGAAACGTTCTACATATAAGTACACTGAAATGCTTTTACTAAAAGCAGAACAATTCCAACCGAAAGTTACATTTGAGGTCAAGACGAGTGCAAAAAGTTGAAAAACGATTTACTTTCGCCAAACTGGTGCATTTAAGTGCAGCGGTGGCGTAACCAGTTTGTTGACTGGAACTGGTGACAAGGTTGAGAAATAACTAGTACACGCACTAACCTAAAGGACCTTTTACACTTCATTCTTTCCTGATACTCAGATAAATTAATGCCGAAATTTATCAAATGTGTTTCTTTTTAAATCGGGCTCGGCCCGCCACTCTTTCCGACCGCTGCAACTCCTGTATCGCCAGGATCGACAGCGGCGACCACTGGTGACCCTTTGATATGATCGCAGGGAGCCCGCGGGAAGTGTGTGTAGTACCTATTCGATGTCGTATATTTACATCTGTATAACTGCCTCGTGGTCTAGTGGTTAGCATGTTCAACCACAGACCAACCAGGGATTCAAACCCGGGACCTCACGGGACCATACAAAATGTGCTGTTAGGATTTTTCAAAATTCTAACAACTGTCTGGAGTTAGGAAATTGGCGGTGTTACAACCCCTTGCCTCGGAGAGCACGTTAAGCCGTCGGTCCTGCGCGGATTATGAGGATGCGGATGTCACTTAGTTATCATGTTTTCATATAAACCGAAATTTTTGATGAGTAAAACGTGTTTCATCGTTAAAAAAATAATTTTAGAAGTTAAAATAACAATGATCTATTTGTTGTCAAAATCAGCCTTCAATTTTTTTCAAGGAACTTCTTCTAATTATTAAGAAAAATAATGCCTATAAAACTATACCAATAAAATTATATAGTTTTACAATGATAAGTAGACATACAATATTAAAATAGGACATATATAACATCGAAATAAAATAATCAGCTAATATAACCTAAGTCTAGTATGCAAGTACCTTTATAAGGAACTTTATAGGTCTAAACAAACATTGAAATTACGAAATTATAATTCAATTCCAATATTAAAGAACATGAATTCGCTCGCTGATTTCATGATAAGGAACAACCCACTTACTCAACTACGATCATAACAAGATGATAGATTGGGTATAACGGTGCAACAAGTCATAATGATCAGACCTTACTTAAGACGCGAATGTGCTTGTTAGTCATCACTAACACCCCTTTACGGTCCACTGCTGGCCATAGGTTTCTTTCAATGAACGCCAAGACGGCCGATCATCTGCTACTCGCCACCAGCTGCTGCACGGAGATCGTCTTCCTACCTGGTGAACGGTTGCCCAACACTTCGTTTTCCTAAACGTGGCCTCCAATCCAGCCCATCAGTCATCTGATCTTCTGAGTGTATGACCGGCCTATTGCCACTTATTGAATATCGGAAACTTTAGTTCTCTGCCTCATGACTTCGTTACGAATTCTATCGGAAAAAGAAATACATAGCACGTTCCAACAATTGCTGGGCTACTGCAAACTTACAAACCAGTCCTAAATTAAGAGGCCATGTTTCGGCCTCGCAGGTCAAGGGAAGAACGCATTGGTTGAAGAACTTTGCCTTCAAGCTCTGCTACAGTATCTTCCTTGGTCCCCACCATGGTTCAAGCCTTGTCGTGGCGGTGGGGCTCAGTAGCCTGGGGTTATCCGAGACACCTTGGGCGAAGCCAATTGAACCGAGGAGATGGCGGCTTTTAGTACCCCTCCTATGAGAAGAGGGGACTGAAGAGCAGGAGGAGGTGCCGCTCCTTGTACCCCTCTTATAAGAAGAGGGGACAAAAGAGCAAAAAGTGGCGGCGCTTTGGCGCACGGGGCAAGGGGCGAGGATGGGAACCTCACCCCATTGCACTGTCCCAAAGTCGGTGGGGTTGTCCTGTGGTGCGGGACAACCCCATGTGTGGAGGTGGCCTCGGTCTCTTCGGGGGCTGACTTGCCGTCGGGGTGCCCTGATGATTTGTTGTTCCGGGGCAACTCATCAAAGGCGGCACTGGTGGCACTTGCGGTGGAATTATCTTCCTTGGTAGTATCGTTTAATATCTATTTTTTTTTCAATCGATTCATACAAGCGTAACGCATATGTATAAACAGAGTTTTAATTTAGAGTTCCATAATTTATAATTAATTTATATATGTCATGCCGTTCATACAAATCTACATACATACACTAGAAAAAGACTTCTCTTCTTCAAACACAGTCGGGTCAAAAGTAGTGCTATTGACCCGTAAAAGCCTAATCGATCGAATAAATCATTGGAAGAGGAAAGGAGGGTAACGTATTAACATACAAATTTTGCGGATTTTTATGGTCGTCAGTAGTCATCAAAGGGCTCCGACTACTCGTTTATGCTCTTATAAAAATACGACTCGCTCGTAATAATACCTGTACGCGTCGTGAAGTGACATAAAATCTTTCTAACATAATCGAGTAAAACAGACAGTGTAAGTAGACCTTAACAATTTGAAACCAGCTACTATTGCTCCTAGGTAATGGGCATTATTTTTTTTTATTACAAAAAGCTAAATGAATAGTGGAATGCTAAGCGACATTGAACTTTCACAGTTAACCTTCGGCGCGTATTATAATTCTGGTTACCTTATGAGAATTTATGTCACCCCTGAGCATTGGCGTGGTATAAAATTAATCTTGTGACAAAATGATTATGTAAAAATAAGAGAGTAATTATTTTTTTACAGTACATCCATTGGGGCATTTCGTCGACTACCAACGCCCGTGGATTATTGTAATGCATTATCGTTAGGCAGATGCATTATCCTCCTTTCATCCCCTCCAATAGGCCACCGGCTGCACAAGGACCACGTGAAACGCGACATCATATCTGTCACATTACGGCGGTGTCATATGAGCGAGAGGTACCTCCCGCTCGTGCCGGCCCAATTCGGCTGCAGCATAGCACTGCCACTTACTAAAAAAGTTAAAGTTTACTCATTATTGCACTAATGCATGTGTTGTGCATTTCATTGTGCATGTAATAAAGGTGCAATACAATAACCCCCCCCCCCCGCGTAACTCTCAGGGTCAGTTAGATAGAAATAGATCATTAGTATAGAAGTATGGATACCGAAGTTTTCGTTACATGCAACCGCAGAATTGCATAATATCTATCAACTAACACGGTAAGAAACCGCAGAACTTAAATTATGTTTTACTTCAGGTAGTGGCAACGCACGACAAAATATTCATAATTTCTAGTCCATTAATGGCGTTTAATGTGTACAAGGTTAAGAGCGAGTTGTTCGAGACAATTGTTATAAGGTTGCATTGATATGCTATAAAGGATAAGAATGACGTAAGAAAGGAATGCGCATTAAACGATGATATATTGGTTTTTTATTTATTTATTTTTTATAGTTCAGGGGGACAAACGACAAATCGAAGCATGTCAACGACTACCAACGCCCATGAACATTACAACAGCATAATTATGCCGATGCGTTGCCCTCATTTTCACCTCCCCCCAATGGGCCACCAGCTCCTCACGAACCACAGGAAACGCGACACCGTAAGTGTCAATTTACAGCGGTATTAAGTGAGCGAGAGGTACCTTCCCCGGTCGTGCCGACCCAATTCCGTTGCATAGGAGACGTAGTGTCATGCACCATGCAAGGCACTACCTCCTGTGCTGCATTGCACTATGGTTGGAAGAGAGAAATGGAAGCAAGAGGCCCATTGGCCGTCTTGGTGATTATGGAAAAGGAGCCCTTTGACATGTAGTAGAAGGCTAAAGATTGTTATAATGCCAATAATTATGAACATGAAAAAAATAATGGATGAAGAGATATTTTTGTATACAAACGTTTTCACATATTTTTGTGTTACGGAGATATACAATAAAGAGTTTATTCTGATTTACTACTGCAGAGTATTTTGTATTCGACTACTTCTATTTTTAACTAATATCTCCCACGGTTTCGCCCCCTTATCTCCATTCGTCTATTCTATTAGTCGTAACTTCATGGTTTATATCCTTCCGAGATAAATGGAAAAATATTTTTTTAAATTCCGTCATTCTTCTAACATAAGGACGTTCGAACAAACAGACAAACTCTTCAGGATAATAATATTAGTATATATTAAAATTTATGTAGGTAGTAAATGAATAAAAATGTGTAATGTCCTTTATATTGTTGGTACTCGTATTACAACCTTGTTCACCATTTCTTCAATATTTTCGTATAATGCAGAACAATATTTTCCTTTGAGTATTTATAGTTTAGTAATAAATCTAGGGTATGATATCAATGCCGTTTTACTTTTAGTAACGTTATTCAAACCTAATAATTGTGTCCTAGGTGTTAAAGTTTATATTATTTCTTTTAAATTTTTAAAAGCGGATCCAATTGATTACGAAGCGGATGTCGACAACGTCCTTGTCGTATCAGTCATAGACAGGCGCAATCTTTGATATTCTATTATTTGACAGTCTATTGATGACAATGGGTGCAATGATTGCACAAAACCTGTAACGATTTTATTAACATTGGGGTTATATATTTTAACTGGTTGTACTTAAAATTACTTTGCATAACAAATATCTGATATATAATAGCCTAAATTGGAGTCTATACTTTTATGCTTGACGGGTTCTTTGAAAAAGATACGGATACATAAAGATGGACCGAAATTATTTTTTTTTTACTTTGTATTTTTAAAAGAATCTTCTTCACTTGAACCTTTGACAACTACCGACACCCATAGATATCCGCATTATTGTTGTCATGCTATTCAAAAACCACACGGAGCGCGACATCATACCAGTTATTTTACGGCGGTGTCATGTGAGCGAGAGGTACCTTCCCGGTCGTGGCGGCCCAATTCCGCTGCAGTTCAGCCTGGCAGTACCCTCTCACTAGGGAGGAGCAAGTTAAAGCAAGGATAATCCCCAGTTTATTGTAAAACATATTTTTAACTTATATTAGAAGCATGAATAAGTTTCTGAAGAATCTCAAAATTTCAACGTACATATAAGGTACAGGTTTCAGAAACATTAGTTAACTACAAATTTTACAAGTAACCTAACTAATAAAGTTATCCAAAACTTGAGTTAACCTATGTTCCTAAAACATAATTGAAGATTAAATAAGGCACCATTTCAATTTCTACACAAGACATTCATAAAATAATTTCACACCGCCAATGGCGTATTCAAAATTAGGTTTTAAGTCTTAACACAATTAACCTTATAATAAAAATTAAGCAATGTAAAGTACGTAGTAGAAGGCCCCAAGGTACATACCACATTTTTGGGAGTCTATAACATGCACGGCAAATTATTTTCAATAACGACATAAAAATTCAAGTTATTTTACGCACTCAGTTTATACATATTTGCTGAATTTGAATTAATAAAATCAAAGTCGGATTATTTTTAAAGACATAAGTAAATAACTTAAAAGATATCCTAATTTGTTCACTTATCTACTTTTTATATGTACAGACAATAGCGTAGTAGACATGAGCGCAATCGAAATACTTTCTTGCTTTTCACATGATCAAATCATGTCTTAATTTTAATCGACTGAAAAACAATATATCTCCTTTTAAGTCCCTCTTCACGTTTGACTGTGGTAGCTCTGTCTACTCTAAAAAGTTGGGATGTTATTATTAGATTACGATATATAGGCCTTTTTCAATAAACGCCAAGACTGTCTGAAATGTACTACGGAGAGCCTTGGGAGTTGAAACAGATTGTCAAAGATCTTGTAACTTTCGTAAAGGTTCAAGACACAATGACAACGGATGCTCGCTCGTTTTAAAGCCGACTATTATATTATCATTATAGTGCCTCCATTGTTGCGATATCTGACATTATATGGAAATACAAATTGCGATGAGCTTGTCTGTATGATTGACACAATAACTAACGAATTCATAAAAATATATAAATTCATGAGTAGCAATGACGGAAGGGAATCGGGATAGATTTCAGATGATTCGGGTTATGGAACAGTAGGTGATCTTCGTGAGCGACAGCAAACCTTTCTTTTTGTCCACGCAGGGGAATGCAGATGCCTGGATGGTAAATTTAGACCGTATTAGGTACTAAATTAGTGTTTCGCTACCCCTACGAGTAGCTTCAGCCGCTATAAGTGTGGGGTCCCGGATCTACAGGCGACAGGGCTTCTACAGCAGTTGAGACAATTGGCCCAGGCACGGTCACGGGGGCACCACTATTGCTGGAGACGCAAGATATAGCGCCTTCTTCGAGCCCCCGTTCGTCGTCTGTGCGGGAAGGCCGCGTCGGCACCGTCTCCTTCACGTGCTCATCGGATTCCTTCTGGGAGACGATTGATCGTGACGCAAAAGGTTAAGTTGATTACACACTCAGTTTGTACGGACAGCGCCGCCCATCCCGGGCACACCGGGAGGGTGTGCTGGGCCTAGTCCACCCCTGTGAATTATACTAAATTTAGACCAATATTATACTGAAGAGTTTATTTGTTTAGTTAAAGGCGCTAATCTCAAGCACCACGGGTCTGTGTACGCGTTAATTTTAATATAATAATTGGAAATAATAACAATTTTTCATATGAATATGTGATGTGATCAATTTTCTGCCACTATTGTCAATAATTAATTTTTATTCGTATTTTAATACGAAGGAGAACGACCTTTGTATCTGTTATAGTCACGAGAAATTCCTATTCAATCTCCAATAAAAGAAAATTAAAAACTTCAGCAATTTCATTAATCAGTATTTTATTTCTGCAAAACAGCGGTGGCCCAATTTTCAGGAAACGATAATTATTCAAAGTAGTAGGAGCCTCAGAAAGGTTTCTAGACAAGTAGATAGATCCGTCCATCCAAAAAACCTTTCAACCGCCACGTTACGACCAATAGGCAAGTAGTACATTTAAGTTGGTAATGTAGTAGATATCTGTACACTTTACGCCAGCCTTCGCAGGTTCAACTCCAGCCCCAACTTGGATGTTTAAATATAGAAAATTTCTTAAGTTTATAGAAAATGTATAAAAAAACTATAGTAATACAATGTGAAAGAGTTTGTTTGTTTGAACGCTCTAATCTCAGGAACTAATGGCCTGGGTTTTTAATTGTCTGTTTATCGAGGAAAGATATAGTCTATATACCATGACGGTGCGACTAATAGAACTGTTGTTAAGCAGTAAAACCGCGGAGTCATGATTGTCTAGCGTAACCATAGCGAAAGTACTTACGGTATTTAGCACGGAGTTTTATGTGATAAGCCCTCATATAATATAATTTATATTTTTGTTACAGGTAATAAAACAGCCAGAGTGAACAACATAGTTTGCAAGAGGTTAGCCCAGACGGTGTCTGAGACGGATAAGCAAATACGATTGAAATTTTCTTTTCTTTTTAGCACTAAGAATAAATTTAATTTAATTTTAAACTTGTGTGTGTCAGCGCCGGCACGCGATTGGAAGTCTCCAAAGCTTCCTTCAGAGCATACGGCGGTGTATACAATACGACTACCACTTGAAGAGGTAGCGTCATGCTGCATAGGAGGTGGTAGTGCCATACATAATGAATGCACTTACATCCTCCTGTGCAACTAAATTGGGCCGGCACCACCGGGGAGTTACCTCTCGCTCACATAATACCGCCGAAATTGACATCTTCAGTGTCGCGTTTCGTGATGTTTGTGAGTAGCTGGTGGCCCATTGGGGTGGGCGGAAGAAGGGCAAACGAAACAAAAAAAGAAATACACACACAATCGATCGTAGCAGCATATATATTTGTAGTTACACATTTTATTGACTATCAGTGATTGTACAAAGTTGTCAAGGTAACGTTCGCGAGTCACCTTTGTTCAATGACTCTAATTGGGTACAGAGCGAGTAATTTCTTGCTAGGAGCTCGACACGTGTCACGTGAAACAACTTTTACTGAAGGTGAAAGAAATTGCCTAACAAGATCGAATAAACATGAGCTGGACAGTAATTTTGTGTTGCAACCAAAAATAATTATATTAATTACAATACAAATAAAGCATAAATGAAATCACCTGCTATTTCTTAAGATCACAGATTATTAAGTAATTACTATTTGCCATTACTTCAGCTGAATTGGGTCGGCACGACCAGGGAAAAACCTCTCGTTCACATTATACCGCTATAAAGCTATAGCTGTGCTGTCACGTCTCATGCTGCTTGTGAATAATCGGTGGTATATTGAGGGAGAGGATTCGGGTGCAGAAAGACAACACAACTGTATATGTGGATGTTCCAATTCCTCGTGCTATGCTATAAAAATCAAACCTTTTAATTTACAATTGGTGACTTTGTGAAGGTGGTGGGGGGCCACTGGATGCACGGGCCCGTGACCGTGACGTATGACGCTCTTTAGGGGAAGCCTGTGTCCAGCAAGCGGACGACATCAGGATTTTGATGATGATGACGAAGAACTTACATTAAGATGAAATAGTTACAAAAAAGATTGATTATGTTACAGAGCTGTAAAGTAAAACACACGCCTGTTACTGATCGTAGAAGAAAAAAAGCTAAATATTCTCATTACGTCGCTCATTTCACTTTCAATCATCGGTTAAATAAGAGGCGATTAAAATTTACTTCCGAGAAAAAAAAAACTGTCGATTATGTAAAAACTCACACGCGTTGTTCATAATAGTTTGCACGTGTCGAATTCGCTAACAAGGAACCATTGAAACATTGTGATGAATATTAAAAATATGACATTTAAATATGTTTTGATCTCTTAAGTTGACGCGAATTTTACTCATTACTATATATTTGACGATATTTGACGAAAAAAGGATTAATAAAAAACACACACACATACACACACACACTCACACCCAAAAGCAACATAAAGATCTAAAGTTTTAAAACATTGTAGTCAAATTATTGTAAGTACGTTATACTTTTAATATTATTATGTCGACGCGCTTGAATATCGCGCTAAATGTCATTTCATTTAATTGAATATCATCCGTGAGAGAACAACTCATCGCATACAATTAGAATGTTGTATAGAAAATATATTTAATTTCAATAGCAAAAGTTATCCTACGTATTGGACACTGGAAACATATCGAATGATTTTACACATTTAAGAGTTTTATTATAGAAATACATATACCTAGGTGGGATTCTGTACCCGCAACCTCAAGTGTAACCCGCTCAGCATACCAGCTTACCTTATCGCTGCGCCAATGTGTCGTCCACTTAGATAAACTAGGGGATACGCTTCTTTCGTGCTTTTGAAATATCATAAAAACGCATTTAGTAAACAATATAAAAAATTAAATCTATAGCAGCTAAAACTACATCATCATTACCAGCCCCTATCGGTCCACTGCGGGACATGGGCCTCTTTCAATGAACGCCAATACTACCGATCTCCTGCTACTCGCATCCATCCCGGACCGGCTACTGCACGGAGAAGACGGTGAGGAGACTTCCCACCTGGTGAACGGTCGACCAACTTCCTTTTCCTAAACACGACCTCCACTCCATAACCTTAAAGTTAAAAAAAACTACGTACAACTATAAATTAAATCACCCTTCCTCTACTTCAAATTAAATTACTATGAAAAAGGCAAACAATAGCCTAAAACATCAAGCCTACTTTCTTCGTACCCTATCATCTATCGGGCTAAATCACATGTTCTATTAAAAAAAGTTAAGTAACTTTCCTATTCAAAAACAAAATCGAAAGAGCAATTTATATCTTCAATACAATCGCAACTTTCACGTAATACTGACGGAGTTCTAATTGTAAGTTACTTTTAGGCGTGGTATGTGGATATCCGGATACACAGGCTGACAAGTGAGAGATTTTCATCACTCATAGATGTGAAACGTTGTAGTTGATATAGTTAGAAAAATATGTAAATTCGAGAAGAACGCAAAGGGACTAAAGTGGCATATTATGGTCACTGTAGCCTCTTTATGGTGTAAGGCGCAGCCGCGTCCTGCTCGATGACATGACTGTACTCTTATCCATAACCCAGGCGTCTTCTATAATATTATTTCAACGTATTCAGTGATTTGTAGGATATTTGTTAAAAAAAAGTACTTATTTTACTACATAATTTGGATTAGTTGAATTAACTAATGAATACCCTACTACGGCGACGAAAATGATTCGCCGGTCAGCCTGTATAATCTGAAGATGTATGTATTCAGTACACATAACTTAATAAATACGGTAGCGCCCCGCAAGTTACACATATTTTCCTACAATAGAAAGAGTTTTTGTTTATAAACATGTTACTCAACACGCTATCTGGATATCTAAATTATGTTACATAATGTTGTCGATCTAAATTAGTTTTTGGACGATTAATTAAACCTTTCGATTTCTCATTGTCAGCGACCGGTTAGCTGTTGAACAGTTACAGCCAGAACTCATTGACAAATATACTTTCTTTTTACAAATAATATTTTGTGGCAAAATGAGTTAATGGACCTTTAAGATCATCAAGAAGTCATAAGATATGATTTGTTTAGACATAAGTATGTTCGGCGTTGTGATAACACTTCGCGATACAAACAGCTGTTGCGTCCATCATATACACCATATAGCTCACTTAACTAACCTGGTGGTCCACCACCAAGGTAGTTGCGGGTTTAATGTGTATATTCAATAAATAAATTAAATTTAGCATCATATTCAAGATTATAACAATAATAATAGTATATGTGTGTACTTAAAATAATTTATTTACAATATTTTATGAATTTATACCTTCATGTTGAACTTATGGCAAGCTTTATGTCAAGGCATGTTATATTGTTCTGATTTAATGTGTTATCTTGAAAAAATTGGCCAAATGCTTGTGGATTAAATCTTCATTAAATTCGAACACTTACATTGGCGGCACGCTTGTACTAAAATTGATAAGATTTATAGATATATAATTAAATTTTATCATTTTTTTATGCTGTAAATTCTTAATGTTTTCAGATTCAGTTTCACTATGTCATTAGAAAGTACACTTCGGTTTTCAGTTTCCGTGCGATCGCATAGAAAATATGCGCCTAAACGGCCCATTTTTAATCGTAAGAAAACGCTCCGATTGCTCGTTTGGGGGGCAAACGTGCAATCGGAGATTATCGGATCGGATTTTGTTCTATAAAAAAAATCTTTTCGTTCCGTTGATTCAGAGATATTTTTTCTGTACTCCAAGAAACTAAGAAACTACACAC